>PVHT021183524.1:18285940-18339824 GCA_004024745.2 Catagonus wagneri
TGGCTGGTGTAAGGTGGTACCTCATAGTGGTTTTGATTTGCATTTCTCTAATGAGGAGTGATGTTGAACATCTTTTCATGTGTTTATTTGCCATCTGCATGTCTTCTTTGGAGAAATGTCTGCCTAGATCCTCTGCCCATTTTTGGATGGGGTTGTTTGTTTCTTTGGTGTTGAGCTGTAGGAGCTGTTTGTAAATTTTGGAGATTAATCCCTTGTCAGTTGAATCATTTGCAAATATTTTCTCCCATTCTGTGGGTTGTCTTTTCGTTTTGTTTAGGGTTTCCTTAGCTGTGCAGAAAAAATTATCATGCAAAGTGAAACCAGTCAGACAATTAGACAGCAACACCCAATGATACTGCTTGAATGTGGAAACTAAAAAGACACAATGAACCTTCTTACAGAACAGACAATGACTCACAGACTTTGGATAACCTTGGTTTTTCAAATAAGACAATCTGGGGGGTGGGGGGATGCACTGGGGGTTTGGGATACAAAATCTGTAAAATTGACTTGTGATGATTTATGCACACCTATAATTGGAATAAAATCCATTAAGAGAAAATAAATAAATAAATAAATTGAAAAAAAAATATCACTTCCTTGAAGAAGTCTTTCCTGACCTTGACATAGCTCAAGTCTCCTTGTTATGTGCATATATGGCTGTGTGCTTTTCCCTCTTGGCATCCGTCACAATTGTAGTACAACATTTAACTATGAAATTCATTTCTTTTCTGCTTTTCTATTAAAATTTCAGTCCTCAGATTACAGTGTCCACTTATGTACTCTTCACTGCTGTCAGTTCTTCACATCCAAAAGGTCCTTTCTTTTTTGGCTGCAACCATGGCATGCAGAAGTTCCTGGGCCACGTCTGCTACTGTGACAGTAGGTCTTCATTACATGTTTTTTGAGTAAAATAATTTTATTCCTGTGGAGTAAAATCTCAACAAATTTTTATGCTACCTCTTACAATTTACAGTTGACTAAAATCAGGTTTTTTTTCCATTTGAACACTTTTGCCTGATTATTTGGACATAACTGTAGAACTGTAAATGCATTTGCTTTTAATCATTAGATTGAAACCATTGGATGTGCACTCTTTAATTCAACATACACTAACCCTCCAACTTTCATGCCCTATGGTAATGTGATAAGTCATTGACCAAAAGGCTGGACAGGATAGAATGAGAGTGAGGGCTCTGAATCTGCCACTTGAGTCTGCTTCTTATCATAGGATTATGAGACCTTATCAATGAAGTTCAGTTTCTTAGCTGTATTATCCTGATTATGGCTGATTCTTTAATGAGAGTCTACAAGACAAATTTACACTGCAGGAACACCTAACCTCTCTTCTAAGGCCCAAGAAAAATGTCACCTCCTTGACAAATTGTTATCCAGTTTTTCTAGACAAAATTACCATCTTCCTCCTTGCTGCTTCGTAATTTTTCCCACCATTTTTATCTCACTGATCCCATTCTAGCGGATGTTATAGTCAGTTACTTGGACGACACCAATTCCCGTTACTTAAACTCAGTTCCTTCAGGGTAACAAGAACTCTACCTGCTGCACCAACACTGCTGTTCACAGAACATCTCGGCCATGCCAGAAAGTGGTATTTTACATGCATTGTCTCATATTTCTCTTTGAGGTAAATATTGTAACTATAAACAATATTTTGGAGATGAAGAAACTTAATCTCAGACAAGTTGTTTTCCTTTATATTTCTTTGTACATAGCACATATTAAATGAGTGATTGTCAAGTGGATGTTAACGACAGTTTACACGGGAATCCTACACTCTTAGGGACTATGGCCCTTGGGTGATATTAGTATCTTGGATTAGACGACGACTGGACTGAATATGAACTGCTTTTCTAAATACGAGTTCCCTAATGCATTGTTAATTTCCTCTTTCAAAGAGAGGATGCATTCTATTCAGCTTCAGGCAAACAGAGACTGACAGATACAGTATCTGGAAAAACACAGTTGCAGGATACAAAAGTATGCAAATTATGCCTCTTTTGTATACCTCAAGAATCATTTTTAAAGTGCTAAACTTCTTCAAGGTGACATACTGACATGTTGAAATAATTTTCCTTCCTGGAGTGCATTGACTACAACTCAGGCTTTTCAATGGTAGACCAAAGAGGTAAGCTAGTGTTCCATAACAGTAGAGTTATGATTTCTACCAAGGATTTTTTTCCAAAAAGCTAAGCTAGACAAATATACTGTGAGACAGAGCAGATAATGAGGAGTATAAGAGATTCAAACAGGGAAGCTGCACAACAAATCAATAATTTTCTTTTTGAGAAAGCCACAAACAAAAGCTCAGCTTGGGATTATGTTTTCTACAGAGATTTGCACAATCTTTGGAAATGTAAAGGAGTTATAATTTAATTTCCTTTTATATTTGAGAAAACTTAGGCCTAGAGAAGTAAAAATGAGTTTCCCCAAGTCAAAGGGCAGTTCCGTTAGAACTCAGATGGCAGCCCAGTGTCTGGCCTGAGAGTCCAGTTGCTCCCTCTCTGCCATCCCATGATGCTCCTGCAAACTGGCACCAAAATTCATGATTTTACGTGTTATGACTCCCTAGGTATGGCCATCCCGACTTCTTGTTTCACCTATGTCCCCATTCGCCTGTGCAATGTGTGTTAACTTTGCGTGGCCATCTTAATTCACTTGTCAAGAGAAAGATTCTTCAGTGCAGGGGGTACGCGTTTTACCATCTGTGCATCTCCCAGAGGGCTGGGCCAGTAATTCTTTCCTCTGGCAAGCCTTGCTTCGAAAGACTCCTTTAACACAAGATGCAGCATGACACAGCAGGCAGGGCATGGTGTGGCCTTTGGAATCTGACGTCATGGAGGGTCAATCCTGCTTCTGTTCATACTATCTGCGAAAGTGTCACACTTTAAGCTTTTTGAACCTCCATTTCTTCATCTTTCAAATGGGAGAATTAATAGCTACTGTTCATTGTTGTGCTAGGGATCAAATGAGATAATGCATGAATTATGTTTATCACATGGAAGATGATGAATAATACTGTTAACAGGTTATATACTTTCCAAAACACTAAGAAACAATCTACTGAGGATATACTGGGAACCATCTATTTCTGATAAACTCTCCTCATACAAGCAGAATGACAGGAATAGACAAGGAGTGTTGAGGAAAGCGGAAGAGCATGCTATACATTATTTCCACCAAAGACTTTCTTTTTTATTATTTACTTTATTCCAGTGGTTCCAGGCTAAATCTAGTGCACCGTGAACAATAACCTTTAAACAATGTTCAGGGGACTCTATCCCTGTGTTCCCTAGGGTTCTTCAGAGAAACAGAATTGATAGGAGATAAAAATCTGTATTTCTAGAGATAAAGAGAGAGTTGCGTTTTAAAGAAATAATTCATGTTTTTGTGGGGCTACCAAGTCCAAATTTGGTGAACTAGGCCAAAGGCTGGAGATTCAGGTAACAGTAAAAGTTGTAATCCTGGAACTCCTGTGGTGGCTCAGCGGGTAAGAACCCAAGACAATGTCTCTGAGGATGGGGGTTTGATCCCTGGCCTCGCTCAGTGGGTTAAGGATCCAGCTTTGCTGCAAGCTGTGGCATAGGTCGCAGATGTAGCTCAGATCCCGTGTTGCTGTGGCTCTGGGGTAGGTCAGCAGCTGCAGCTCAGATTTGACTCCTAGTTTGAAAAAGTTGCAGTCTTGAGGCTGAATTGTTTTTACTTTAGGAATCCTCAGTCTTTGCTCATCAAGCCCTCGACTGACTGGACAAAGCCTATTCATATTATAGAGGGTAATTTGGTTTATTCAAAATCTTTTGGTTTAAATATTAATTACATTTTAAAAAGTACCTTCACAGAAGCATCTAGACTGGTGTTTGAGCAAGCCGTATTGATACAAATTAACCATCTTCACCCCATCTTAGAGAGTGAGTGCCTGGTAGAGGCAAGCAGATAGGACTGATACACGTTAGAGCATGCCAGAGAATCAGAAAAGGAAATTTACAGTCTGTGGAATATATTCCCATCCATGTGCCACTTTATTTGAAAATAGATATTTAGGCTACTTGTACCCTGTCATGACTGTGGAACATAAAGAGAATTTGACAAACTTTACCCCCATTTAATCATGCCCAGTGTCTTAGCCCATTCAGGCTGCTATAACAAAATTCCACAGGCTGGGTGGTTTGTAAAAAACATTTCTCAAAGTTCCAGAGGCTGGAAGTCCAAGATCATAGTACCAGTATGGTTCTTCCATGACACGGAGATGTCTTTTGTATCCTCATGTAATGGCAGGGATGAACTAGATCATTGGGGCCCCTTTCTAAAGGATACTAACTCCATTCATGTGAGTTCTTCCCTCATGACCTTATCATTTCCCAAAGGTCCCATCCCCTAATACCATCATTTTGGGCATTAGGTTTTCAACATATGAATTCTGGGGGAACGCAAACATTCAGAACATAGTACACAGTGAGGACACTAATTTCCCTAAGATAATCCAATTCCTCACCCATCCTCAGTTCCCTATGGTTCTTAATGGAAGCCAAGGCCTAAGAATAGCTGCATAAAGACCGACAGCCACAGGTGGAGGTTCCAAGACAGCAAACTCCTTGATGGACTCTGCAGTGATATATAAGTATATCCAGGTTCTTTCTTGGCTATAGGTCATTAAGTAATTCTCCCCTATATATGTTCCTATTTGGAACATAAGAGTTAATCACTGAGTTCCTAGACAAAGTATCACAATATCCTAGCTGACCAATGTGAAAACATGTAGTCTCATGGATACTAAGAAAAAGGCCTTTTTTTTTTTTTGCCTTTTGTCATTTTATGGCCGCACCTGCGGCATGTGGAGGTTCCCAGGCTAGGGGTCTAATCAGAGCTGTGGCCACTGGCCTGTGCCGCAGCCACAGCAACGCAGGATCCGAGCCGTGTCTGCAACCTACACCACAGCTCACGGCAACTGAGCAAGGCCAGGGATCGAACCCGCAACCTCATGGTTCCTAGTCGGATTTGTTAACCACTGCGCCACGACGGGAACTCCAAAAAGGCCTTTGATACGTATAAAATTTACAGAGAAAAGTCCACAAAACTTTACCCACTTCGGACAGGAACTGCAAAGTCAGGGATCCTCAAGATCAATCTTGGGTTCAATAATCAGCTAGGACTCCGAGAACTCACTGAAAGCTATTATGCTCATGGTTATGGTTTACTGCAGCTCTTTAAAACATACAGATGAAAACTGGCCAAGGGAAAGGGCATAAAGGAAAGAGTCAAAGAAAGTCTGAAATGTGGAGCTTCTGACTGTCCTCTTCCCAGGAAGTTACTGACAGCTTTACTTCTCTAGCACTAGTGTTCGATAAGATGGAAAGAGCATTTCCAAACAGGGAGCTCACTCAAGCCTCAGTGTCCAGAGATTTTACTGGAGCACCATCACCTAGGCATGACTGACTGTCCACATGGCTGACCTCAGTCTCTAGCCCTCCAGAGGTCCAGCTAATAGTGATAATCACACTGTTGGTGTGGCTCAACTTTTTGCTCTAAATTACACTGCTACTGTCTGGCTGGTCCAAGGCTTCCAGGTAAACAAAACACTTTTTTCAGTGTCAACTTTGGACAACCTGTGTCAATTTTTCTCAGAGGAAACATTTCAAGGGCTTAGAGATTAGCTCCCTGGAGACAAGGGCAGAGACCAGTTTTCTGGATGAGGCTGAGTTCTTTACTACACAGCTGGAGAGCTGCTTTTGCCTGGGGATGTTCTTCTGTTGTAACTTTGTAAAAAGGAAATCTGCAAGTGTGGTTATACATGAAATAAACACTTGTCCAACATGTGTTTTGTTCTGGTCTTTCTCTGAAATATTTTCCCTGCATTGTCTCCATTAATCCTTACTGCAGCCCCATGAAGACACTATTTCTGATGGCATTTTGGAGATGAGGAAACTGAGGCTTGCCTAAAATTTCAGAGCTACTGAGTTGTGGAAAGGGAATATAAACAAGGGCTACAGAAATTTAGAGCTCAGACTTATAATCACTGTATTGCAAACATACCACTTTTCCCATTTGAAGTAGATGTTCCTAGGCAAAGGCACAGCCAAAGAAGTAAGGTTATTGAACGAAAACTGTCCAGTCCTGCCATTCTGTTCCACTATATTTGTAAATTAAGAATGTTATAACATGAAACTCTTCTTGCTATACATTTACAGAAATAAATATTAGGCAGAAAGACATGAAGACTTACCATGAACTCATGGTGCCTTGATCAAAGAAGGCTTAGTCGACAAGATTATTTCAAATGGTCTTTTTGTCTGGCATCCCAGAGGTCTGTACACCCTGGGGCATCACACAATAATAAGATTCCAGATGAGTGAAAGGCATGCCTTTCTTTATAAAACAGGATGAGGGCAGTTCTTAAAAGGGAGGAAGGAAAGAAGACCTCTATTTGAGTCTTCGAATACAAAAGCTTTCTCAGAGAGAAAAATTTAGAAGAGAGAACGCACGGATGTTGAGAGTCTGAAAAGTGTTTCCCTTAAAAGTTTGCAAGCATACTCCATGGAGATCTATCCCAGAGCACCTTGGTTTGGTAATAACTCATCTGAATGATCCAGTATCTTGATGATTTGTTAAATTTTGGGTGAAGCTTTCCTGTGAATAATTGTGATAAGCCTGCCTTGTGACTAATGGTATTGATAATTAATAAACTAGAATGGGACTCCTGAAAGTGGAGTGAATGGATGAGGAATTTAATTTGAAGCCTAAGTGAAAGGAGTTTGTTACAGAGGGAGAAGGAAATTTGAATTTTTCCGAGGATTAGTGATCGGTGAGATGTGGCCTTAAAGGTGCTATGAGAAACAGGCCCCCCAGACACACCCAGGACAGGGGAAATGATATAGTCTAACTTCAGGTAGCAATGATAGAGGACTGTTTCAGCCCGTTATCCTTTGTTAATGACAGAGTGAGATCTCCACTGTAACCAATGGTATCCAAAATAAGCCAACAACAATAATACAAATGACTCAGCTATAGATGAGCAGCAGAGACCAGTTCTAAGCAGCAAAAGGTGTTCTTAGTGGGAAAATATTTATGATACATCCCTCCCAAGTTCTGTCTTTGTCTCAGAGAGAAATTCCTCGAAGATGGAGGATAGAGGTTGGAACTCCTTCCAGGAAGCCAATTGGTAAGCATACGCCATGGAATTACCATCTGGGTATACAGTCACTTTTATGACCATAATGTGTCTCTACCTCAGGTGGGTGGCCTTGGAAGCAGTTACAACTGAAATTTTAAAGAAATATTAAATACAGATGTTCTCCTATTTTATTGCCTTTAAATTTTATAAACAGGTAATTGTGAAATTTAATATGCCTTACTCAGAGGATTATTTTGCAGTGATTGGAAAATAAATGATCCTTAAAGAAATCTGGCCTTGTCAGTGCTTCAGTGTAACTACACTCTACAAATACTGCACAAAGTCGTGTTTTTAATAAAAGAAAGGCACTACATGTACATCGATAAAATGAGTTGAAAAGTGCAAATTTTAGTTGATTCACCAGTTGTACCATTCTTACAGAAAAAACAAAAATATTCTGGACTTGGGTGGCATCTGCTTTGGTTTGGTGATGGTTTATCCCACTGGGCTGGCAAAGCCCCTTGACAATTTGGTTGTTGTTGTCTATGCTACTTAATAGTCCTTCAAACTGGTGGATTGTGTGGTCCAGAAGAAGCACGGACATCCTCTTCTCATACTGCTGTATGAGGTAACTTTTCAAACTTTTAGTTTAGAAGAGTAAGTGGGCTCCCCATTTCCAGAATGGGGAACTTTGATATCACAGGGACCACTAGAACCTGCAGGTACAGCTCATATAAAATGGAAATAAAATCAAAAGGGGGAGGGGCTCGTAGAATTTTCCTCACAGGAAGGGGTGTATGTTCATTTTCCTTTTCATTGGCACCTATAATTAACACTTGAGTAAAGTACATTTGTAGTATTATGTGGAGGGGTAAGGCAGGGCAAAGTGGGAAAACAGGTCTTGAGGTCATAGATAAATGCTCTGGGGTGGGGAAAAAGGGAGGTGTTCAGCTTTAAAAGAATTTGCCTTTGTTTCCAATAACATGGCCTCCTTTAGCCATGACATAGCATAAAAAGAAGACTGAACTTTAAAAAAAATTAATTAATTAAAGAAGTCAGGATAGTTTTGATTCTGCAAATGCCCTGAACAAAGCATGTGTTTCTGTTTAATACTGGATAAGCTCCAATTGATGTCTAGATCCTTGTCAAAACGTTTACTTTTCTGCGGGATTTTTTTTTTCTTTTTTTCCAGTGGGAGCATTATGAAGCCATGGCTACAGCTATGGACTTCAAAGTTGCTGCCAGTTTCCCTTGAAAAGCCACTGTTCTACATCCCCATCCCCATCTCTATTCAAAGGCAATCTTAATTTTTTTTTTTTTTTTTTTTTTTTTTGGCTGTGACCATGGCATGGGGAAGTTCCAAGGTCAGGGAATGAACCCACACCACAGCAGTGACAATGCTGGATCTTTAACCCACTGAACCACCAGGGAACTCCAAAACCTTAATTAAAAAAAAAATCATTTTGAAAATGATCGATTTTGGTACCAAAAAAAAGTAGAAAATTGATGAAGGGTTGAAAGAAATTTAACAAAGCAACTACTAAGACAACAAATACTGAAAAAAAATGGATGCTGGTTTTCACTGGAATACTCTGCACTGCACAATAATTTGGACTTCAGATAAAACAACAGCAAAAATAACATTTTACTATTAAGCAATTGTGAACTACTGATGTGAATGTGCAAATTCAGTTGAGAAGAAGTTTTGATAATAAGAAACACTATACTGCCCTTGTATTTTATTCAACTCCATGGGCCTGTATAAAGTAAAATACATATGCCATGAATTACAAATATGTCAAACAATAAATGAATAAACCTGAATGGTTTTATCTTACAATTTTACTAGAAAATTTAACCCATAATAAAAGGCACATACTATGATGCCAAAGACTAAAGAACAACCATAAAAGTAGAGGGAAAAGATGCCTGTAGACAAGAGCTGTTTAGCTGAAAGATAAAAGAATTTTGTAAAAATCAACTAAAACTGAAGCCTCTGATATTATCGTAAAAGGACTGATTTCTCCCATTTCAATTTTTAAAATCCTTTAGACTGATTTTTTTTTTAAACATTGGAATACAAGGCCCACTTTTTCCCAGCAATTCCCCAAGGAGTTCTGAAACTGAACTTCTAGATCTAGGTTTGGGTCCTGCCTTTACTACCTTCTGAGTATAGGTTTGTCTGTTAATATTTGGTGTTTAACAAATCGCCCTAAAACCTTTGTGCTTTAAACCACAATCGATGATTGGTGTAGAGTCTGTGGTTGATCTGGTTGATTCTACCCGCCCTGGCTGGCTTGCAGGAGCTGGCTGGTCTAGGGTGACCTCATCACATGCCTGAGGCCTCATCTGGACCTCCAGGAGGCCAGCTCAGGCCTCTTCCCTTCCTGGCAGACGGATTCTGAGCAGGAAGGGCGCACAAGCACTCATCAAGCCTCCCTTGCGGCACATTTGCTGTTGTTCCATTGGTGAAAAGCAATCCCTTTGAGTAAGCTCAGTCCAAGTAGAAGGGGATGCCCTAAGGGGACAATACAGGGAAAGATGGACAACTGGGATGGCATTACTGTAACAATCTGCCACTCTAGGCTGGTCCATTAACCTCTCTGGACTGGGACTTATGTTCTTCTTCGCTAAATTGGAAAACATAATAACCTGAATTTCTGAAAAAACAAAACAAAACAAAACAAAAAAAAAAAACGAGGAAGTTAAAGGAGAAAATATAAGTGGAAGCTTTGAAAAGTGCAGAGAACTCTGTAATTGTAAAATCTTATCATATTGCAGAGTTCCCGCTGTGGTTCATTACAAACCCACTAGTAACCTGAGGACTCAGGTTTGATCCCCAGCCCTGCTCAGTAGGTTAAGGAGTTGGCATTGCCGTGAGCTTTTGTGTAGGTTGTAGACCTGGCTTGGATCCAGTATTGCTGTGACTGTGGTGTAGGCAGGCAGCTGCAGTTCTGATTCAATCCCTAGTTTGGGAACTTCCATATGGCACAGGTGTGCCCCAGAAAAGAAAAAAAAAAAAATGTTATCATATGGCTAGAGAAATTCGTGGTGTTCTGGCAGCTTTTTCTTTTCTTTTTTTTCTCTAAGCATGTTTTTTTCAATTTGTACATAATACCTCCCAACCAATTAACAGATTGGTTCTGGCAGCTTTTTCTTTTCTTTTTTTTCTCTAAGCATGTTTTTTTCAATTTGTACATAATACCTCCCAACCAATTAACAGATTGACCACAATAGAAAATGACAAACTTTTTATATATTTGAAAAGCAAACTCACTACCTTTTTTTTTTTTAACTGAAGTTTTAATGTTAAGCCTGTAGTTTAGGTTGTATTAATCAATATAGCAGAAAAATCTGATGTTGTCTCACTTAACCATTACAGAATTAAGACTTTTATCTTACATAATGGCAAACTATCTGGCCATTTTAACAAAGCTGGTTTATATATGGGGTCTGGATGTTATATATACCTAACACTAAAGATTACCCGTTTTTGTTTTTGTTTTTTTTGTCTGTTTTTGTCTTTTCAGGGCCACACCCTCGGCTTATGGAAGTTCCCAGGTTAGGGGCTGAATCACAGCTGCAGCCGCCGGCCTGTGCCACAGCCACAGCAATAGGGTATTGGAGATGTGTCTGCTCATGGCAACACCGCATCCTTAACCTGCTGAGAGAGGCCAGGGATCGAACCCACATCTTCATGGATACTAGTCAGGTTTATTACCACTGAGTCACAACGAAACTCTGGTACAACTGCCTGCTTTTTAATAGCCTTGACTATTCTAGAATACGCCCTGAGGTTAAAATGTTTTTGGCTGAGAAAGTGACTTTTTTCCTGCCATATTCAATGCGTTTCTCCTACCCTATGTTTCCTCTAGCAAAATAAATGAGTTCTAGATTTTTTATTTCTTACTACCCACTATCCACAGGAAGTGAAAACTTCATAGAAAAAATGGTGCCCTGTCTTTAAGATTCTGCCCATCTGTAAAATGTATGAAAGGTATAAACACAGGATAACTGTTCATAAAGAGGCAACTGAAAGTTATAACCTTATCACCCAATGCTTTGTCCAATGCATACAACCTTTTCATTTCTTTTTGTTTTCTTTTTTCCAGTTCTAGCTTTACTCACTTTTTTTAATTTTATCTCCCTATTGTGTCATTAGCCACAGTTACAGTAGATTCATTGTAAATCTGAGTCATGTTCTATGATAAAGAATACTCTGAGATATAAATTAGAATTATTAAAAGAAACACTGCAATTGACAAAATAATTAAAGGAAAAACTATTGAAACATGGTTATCCTAAGGCTATTTAACCACAAGATTTACCTTTATGGAAAGTTTTAGTTAAGTATTCAGTAGGCCGCACTTGTGGGTATGAAGTTTAATATTTAGGAAATATAAGCACTCTTACACATCTAGACTAACTTCGGTATATATGAGCTAAAATAAAGATTAATTCCAGCACAATTAAAGGGTTCAATGTAATTACAATTATTTGATTTGTTGCTATTACCAGTATCTAATAGGCTATGCTTATTTTTTTTAATCACTGCAAAATTAGAAGTGCTAGCAACAACCAAAATCGGAGAGAAATAAGATTTAATCATGTCTAATATAACTTTTGGCTTAAGAATAGTTCTTGGCATTCTACTTCATTGAAAATGAGTAATACAGCTAATCAAAATTCATTCACAACTATGTCATAAACTGGGGAGTAACATTCTTCTAGTTTAACTTTTTGATCCCACTTGATAAAATTAGATAAACTAATTATATACTCACAGACAATGGCTGTTAAATATTTTTTTAAAAATCTAAACTCAGTTGCTTCTAATTCAAACGTCCAACATCATCTTCTACACCCAACCGCTTCTAAGCAACCTGTCAATGAGCCATGAGGAACTGGAGTTCCATCCTCAGATCTGGCCCAGGACCTCTGACATGGACACAGATGTAAAAAGCCCTGCTCTGGCCTTCTTCCCTTGGACCAAGAGGATGCTCCTCCTTTGTATCTTTGTCTTTATCTTTGCAGACCTGAAACCCTGGCATCTCTGCATAAAGGGCCCCCATCCCTCATCCAAGGCCACATAAGGTGGCTTATCTCTGGTGCAGATGGGCCACGGAGGTTTCATGCCTAGGCTCAGTGTCCTTGTGTCTGCCCAGAAGTCCACTCATAGCAGGGACTCAACTAGCTTTACTCACTTCTAGGTAGGAAGTACAAAGCTGTTGATCCCACAGAGGTCTTTGGAGTTTAAATATTTTTCTTTGTATATGCTCTTCTCCAAACTAGAGCTCCCTCCCCATCCTGAAGAGCTCCTCCAGATCCAGTGGCACCTCCTCTTTGAAAATTCTCATGACTTTTCCAGCCAAATTAGCTGTCCCCTCCTTTGGGTTACTATAGTAGGTTTTACTTACCATGGAAATCAATACGACTGACTATAATTATTTATTTACATATTTATCTCCTCATGAAAAATTTGAGACCAGCAAGACTTAAATTCAAATAGTGATCCTTCATAAAAATTTAATAAATGTATGTTGAATTAAATTCACTAAATACATCATATATTTATAAATTGGTTATCAAGCTCACTTCTTATGCTAAAATTCTTCAGGCTACATCTTAGGATAACATTAAATTTTTATTAATATAAAGAGATAGAACAGTAAATTCAAAATCAGTTCAAATATTTTCCAAATGTGAATAATTTCAAAAATTCCCTCAATAAAGACAAAATCTTGATAGATCCTTGAAAAAAACTGACAGTTATATGTAGCATGGCTGTTATGTGGGGAGAGATAACAACCAAAAGCATGACCAAGGAAATATGTCCTATCCATATATCAGAAGCATTCATTAAATCAGCCATTATTAAGTACATTAGGATCAAAAGAGAAAGTCCCATCCTAGAGAAATTCAAATTGATACATTTACTGTAGCCTGCTACTCTGCAATGCAAAGAAATGGTAAATATTATGAGAAATCTCATGATCATGATTATCCAAAGCAGTTTGTATGAAGTATGCAGCATACAGTGTAAAAAAGGAAAAAGCCTCTCTCTTTTCTTTTTTCCTCAAAAGTGCAACAAATGCATAGTAGCTTAAATTTTTTACATGCTTACTTGGTGCCACTCTTTCAGGCAGTTCACAAGTAGTAAACTGTTTCATCCCCATAAGAACATGAGACCATAAGAATTAGAACTGGTAAGGAACTTGCCCAAGGTCATTACGGGAGGAGAACAATGACCGTCCTGGAAGGAGAAAGACTGAAATTTCAGAGTCACTGAAATATTCATGGGAACTGGAGCCATGGGGGAGATGATGAGCAGGGAGCAGCTGGTCAGTTAGAAGAAAGGAAAAAGTGGATAGCTAGGGAGACCAATATTGAAGGGCTGGGCAAACAGAGGAGCACATGCAGGAGACAGAGAAGGTAGCACCAGAAAAGCTGGAGAAGAAATAAGAGAAGTGATGTTCTAGAAACCAAAGGAGGGGAGAATTTCCTGAGGGTAGCTCAACATAACAGACTTTATGCACACATCATACAGTTGACTACACAAAGGTCTCTATTTGCATTTGCAAAGTTTTTGTCAAACAGTTTAGATCCAGATTAAAGCCAGATTTGTTGAGGTGGTGAATGAATGGAAGGTGATGATAGGAGAGTAAAGAACGATGCTTCCAACGGAGGGTGTTAGAATGAAAGGCAAACATACAGCACAAGTTTGAGAGAAAGAGAAGGTCCATCACTGTTTGTAACAAATACATGTTTTCCTTGATCACGGAAGTAGAAAACAGACAAAGCAATTTTAAATAAGAGCAAGTTTTATTTGGTCAAGCCATTGATTTTCAGCAGAATCTAGGTAGCTCTAGATACTTGATACTCAGTTTTCAGTCAGAGCAATCGCATTTCTTGGGAGTCGGTTAAAAATACAAAATCTTGGATCCCACTTCATCAAAGAATCTTTTAATTAAAAAAAAAAACACACAATGGTGGTTCAAACGCATTTTGAAATTTGAAAAGCATTAATCTAGATTATACTATACAACTATATACAGTGTGTGTGAGTGTGTGTGTGTGTGTGTGTGTGTGTGTGTGTGCATCTCCTACTGTATAAAGGAAAACCTTCTCCATTACAGGGTAGATTAAAATGTCTGTTTTGCATGCATACCGGTCACATCTTATTTATTGGTAAATCAGCACTGCTCCTTCTCAAATCTAGTAATTAACTAGTTTCAAATTATACTTTCTATGTCAAATAATGAACATGTTACCCTAAAACTAGAATGCTATCACATCAATGGATCATATAGATTCACTTGGGTGTGGCTCTCCCTGAAATATGTAGTATTCTTTATCCTCCTCTAACTCAATGCAACATCCAGTTTCCAAAGGTAAATGTTTTATGGTTTGATCTCCATGATGATGCTTATTTTCTTCAACATTTCCCCAGTTTATGTCATCGACACATTATAGGAGAGTCAATAAGGGTTCTGGGGCGGGGGGGGGTCATGTGGCATGTAGCAGCACCAATAGCAGCAGAGAATGGGAAATGATCTGAGAACCAGAGAGGATTATATAAGAGGGAAATGCAAACAGAAGGCATCCTTGTCTATGTGATTCCAATAAACACGAAGCATTGACTTGACTCTTCTAACCATCTCAAGATGGTTAAGAAGCCACTGCAGTGTCTCCACCCTTTCCCCTTCCAGCAGCAGGAAGCAAGACTCCAAGGATTTGGAACATGGCAGAATCACAAGACAGAAGAACTGGACTGCCACTACATAGATAAAAGTCTGACAACCAGGAAAATCCATATTAGAGGATAAGTGAACGAGAAATACACATCAGAACTGAAATGTTGGGGTCTGTTTGTGGCTATCCCTATAGTATCTAAGTAAAAATACTGTTTCCTAGGCACCATAACCATATACTTTCTAATCCGGTGCTGTACAAAGAACTTTCTGTGATGAAGGAACGTTTTTGCACTGTCTAATGTGGCAGTCACAAGCCACACACATGTGCACACTGAAAGGATGAAATATTTTATTTAACTTTAATTAATATAAACTAAGAGTTAATAACAACCTGTGGCTAGTGACTGCTATAGTAGGAGGTTCAGTTCTCAGCTTTAGTAATGAGTCCAACTTTTTTTTTTGTCTTTTTGCCTTTATCTGGAGCCGCACCCGCGGCATATGGAGGTTCCCAGGCTAAGGGTCTAATTGGAGCTGTAGCCACTGGCCTATGCCACAGCCACAGCAACACAGTATCCGAGCCACATCTTTGACCTACACCACAGGTCACAGCAACACTGGATCCTTAACCCACTGAGTAAGGCCAGGGATGGAACCCGCAACCTCATGGCTCTTAGTCAGGTTCCTTAACGAGTACGACGGAAACTCCTGAAGGTAACTTTTACTGTTGATCACGATAGGGCAAGGCACAAGGGTTTTCAGGAAAGTCTCAAGAATCTTACTTTCTGTTTCCCAGGGCCAATTGCCTGTTGGATAAATATTATAACCTAGATTCTGTTTCTTTTCTTTCAACCTGTGAGAATTTCTCAAGCCCTCAAGCTATCTAGAACTACATGGGAATAGATGCTTAGTTAGTAACAGTGAAATAGGAATACAAGGCACCACAGAAACACATATGGTTAGTCTCCCACTACTTTTTAGGGTAAATCCACAAGCAGTATCCTAAGAGTACCTGCATAATCCTGAGACACACATTTGGGGTACCTCCACTCACTACAAAGCCTTCAACAGTGAACACACTGTTGACAGTGGCGTAATTCACAGAATTTATTCTTTACTCTCCTTCACTGTTTGTTTGCTTCACCACTGTTTTGCCTTAACCCCCACTCAGGCCGCAAGGTCTAGAGAAATAGCAGGCATTGTTCACACCTGCCTTAACATGTAGGACATGAAATGGTTGCCATACTTCGGCAAAGACTATACAGAGAAAAGTGGGACAGAGCAAATCAAATTTTCCCTAACAATACAGTATAACACATTGGTTTTAAGTCAAAAGAACAACTCAATGCATAAATTTTGTGCATTTTAATACTTCACAATTGTTTACTATTTTTCTTAGCCATTTCAATAGATGTGAAAGAATTATTTTTAAGACCTTGTATATTCACTGTACATAAAAATATAGGACAAACAAATCTAATCAAGATACTATCCAAAATGCAAAAAAAAAAAAAAAAAGGATGAGACCCTTGTCAATTTTTAATTGGCACAGCAAAGAACATCACAGTAATAAAACTTAATTAAATCATTAAATATTTAAAATAAACTTCTAACTCTAGCTTATTGAATGGTTCCCTTTTTATGTATTTGAAGCCCTATTATGAAGTCTATACATAAAGAAATATCAAATGTAAAAGCAAACAATTTAATGTATTCATCTCAATCAAAAATTCCATTTCATTTATCCTTCCGAAATTAAATCACCTTAGAACACTACATCTCAATTGATATTTCCCTCATATCAGGAAACACATAATAAAATACTGTTACAAATACATCGTCTACAAAGTGGTTGTGCCCTATAAATATAACGCATTCATTTTACATGTTTCATTTCCTCCCATTTCAATAATAATGTATAATAATACTGTCCAATTTACAACGAATGTCAAATTTCTGGTAGATGATATAATGGATATTTACTAACTTCATTTTTTATAACATTCACAACCCACTGTATATGCATATTTGTCTTCAACATCTTTCAGACAAACATTTCTTACAGTGAGGTATAGAATCTGCCTTTATAAGAAAGACAGAATTGGGAGTTTCCATTGTGGTTCAGTGGTAATGAACCCAACCAGTAACCATGAGGATGCAGGTTCGAACCCTGGCCTCATTCAGTGGGCTAAGGAACCCTGGCCTCATTCGGTGGTACAGGTCACAGATGTGACTCAGATCTTGAGCTGCTTTGGGTGTGGCTGGCAGCGGCAGCTCAATTCGACCCCTAGCCTGAGAACTTCCATATGCTTCAAGTATCGCCCATTAAAAAAAAAAATTGGATATATATTTACTTTATCTGGGAAAAATATAACGTATCAACAAATTACTACATGGATTTGAATATACCTATAGGATAGTGACATCTCTTAAACAATACTATATTAAAACATACCAAAACAATAAGTAAATGAACACATTACAAAGAACACAAGTATAATCTTGGGTTGCTTTACTCCGGCCAAGTAATAGTAGAAAAGTGAATGTCCACTCATTTTTTTTGGCATGTACTACACTGAAACTCTCATAGGCAGCTTTAGCAGGAAGCAGGAATCATAACCCTGGTTGGACTCATAGTCTCGATAAGTATGGAGACCTCTCTCCCTTTGAAACTTTCAAACTCCTTTTGAACGACAGAAATGCTTTAGACTCCTTAGTCTGGGAACAGAAACCCAAGCAGTCTACTTTCAAGCCACTGACCCTACTTCTCTTTGATCTGACTAGTCTTCTTCGCTCACCATCCAGCCTGTCGCCCAAATCACAAACTGGAGCCAGTTTACAATCACCAGAATCTGCCCGTTCCACCCAGGTGTCTTCTGAACCTCGCCACATGGCTTCCCTGCATTGACTCCTGCACACCAGCCTCCGTGGCCCCCCATGTTTGCAAGCAGCCTCCAGAGCTCTCCCGGGTTTGCCTTTCTTTGGATGGTATTATATTTTAAACTCATGTAACAGCTTGTTTTAAACCTGCCTTTTCTCAAGTTCCTGTTGAGGCTCAGCAGGTTACAAATCTAACTGGTATCCATGAGGCTGCGGGTTCAATCCCTGGCCCCGCTCAATGTGTAGAGGATGTGGCGTTGCTATGGCTGTGGTGTAGGCGGGCAGCTGATCCCTAGCCTGGGAACTCCCATATGACGCAGATGAGTCTCTAAAAGCAAAAAAACAAATCAATAAATAAACCTGTCTTTTCTCAATCTTCTCAATACTCTCTTCAGTTCTCACGCAGAGAAAGCAATGGAAAACTCTTAGAGGAGAAGAAATGTCTCAGAGCATCAAAATCTCCTTCAGTGAATTAACTCTACAAATGTAACACTGAAAGCAGCTAGCTACTTTTAAAACAATTAAAATATAAGAAAAACTGCACAGTTTTCTTTCTTATCCTTAGCAGCCTCAGTAGTTACACCTAAGACAGCAATAGATGTCTGGTTTACGACAGGAAAATTCATAGTCTGCAGATAATATGGCAGACTCTGCTTGCCTGGCAGATACACTAGGAAAAAAAAAAAAAAGCACTCTCTCTAAAAATTTCTCTAACTTCACACCATCTTCAAAGTTCACTGTTCTTTAAGGATACAATCTAAATTTATCAACATGTCACACAAGTCCCTTGACAACCTGACCCTAAATTATTTTATACACCCCAACTACATACCTAGAGCTCCAGGCAAAATGGACTTTTAGGAACTTTCAGCTTTCAGCTGCTTTCTGAACAAACTCACTCGCTCAAAGCCATGCTTTTGACACACCACTCCTGCTACTCTAAAGCTGCCCAGTTATTCAGGCATTTCTCAGATTTCACTTCTAGGCAATAAGGAGATATGCTTTATGCTTAAGGTGCTGGGATTATAGTTTAAAACCAAACTGATCTGCACAATAAAGAAGCACTGTTAGATAAACAGAAAAAAGGCCAAAAGAGAAAGTTGTGAAATACTGAAATATTCAAGTGTGTCATTTCACCACCTTAAAGGGACTTTGTATCTTCCAATTTTATAAAATGAAAACATTGATTTAAAATGCACATTATTGGAGTTCCCGTCATGGCGCAGTGGTAAACGAATCAGACTAGGAACCACGAGGTTGCGGGTTCGATCCCTGGCCTTGCTCAGTGGGTTAACGATCCGGCGTTGCCATGAGCTGTGGTGTAGGCCGCAGTTGCCGTGAGCTGTGGTGTAGGTTGCAGACGCGGCTCGGATCCTGCATTGCTGTGGCTGCGGCGCATGCCAGTGGCCACAGCTCCGATTAGACCCCTAGCCTGGGAACCTCCACATGCCGCGGGTGCGGCCATAAAATGACAAAAAAGCAAAAAAAAATAAAATAAAAAAATAAAATAAAATGCACATTATTATCTATTTGCCCTTTAAACATCTATATTGAGTTTTATAAAGAAATAATGACCTTATTATCTGCTGCAGGTAATGTTTTGGCTGTTTTTTATTTTTCTTGAACCATCCTTTTTCTGTCTCTTGCAAGGAAGCTTACCATAGTAAGGGAAAAGGAAAATCTGACAGCATGACATAGTTTATTGTTCAAGATTAATCATTTCAACAAATAACCATTACATTTATTACCTAAGAAAGCCATTTCAATAAAGTATATTCTCTAAAAGTATTAGACAGGAGTTTCAAAAAAATATCTGCATTTTCATCTCTGGCTTTTTAATCTAATAAATTGTCACAAACTATTAAAAAGTTTTCTAGAAAGGTTTTGTTTTCTTCAATAAAAACCCACTTATGCTACTTCTTGATATTATAACACAGGAGATGGGGCTTTAGCTGTCTTGGTCATATATGGCATTCTGTCTGTTTCAGACAACAACTGGCCATCTCTCCTGGGGGAAAAAAAAATCCATCCCAATATAGAGGGGAAGCGAGGGGACAGTGTATTGAAAAATACTGCTAAAAAAAATGTAAGTGCTTAAAATGAAAGAGTACACATCACTTCTTATACGTTATCATTCCGTACTCCAGAAGACAAAGTTGGGGATCCAAGTCAGTGATTAAACTATTTTTACTTTATTTTTATTAATTTATTTTTGCCTTTTAGGGCCACACCTGGGACATATGGAAGTTCCCAGGCTAGGGGGTCAAATCAGAGCTATAGCTGCTGGCCTATGCCACAGCCACAGCCACAGCAATACAGGATTCCAGATGCATCTGCAACCCACACCACAGCTTACTGCAAAAGCGGATCCTTAACGCACTGAGTGAGGCCAGGGATGGAACCTGCATCCTCAAGAATACTAATAGGGTTCATTTCCACTGTGCCACAATGAGACTTCCAAAATTATTATTATTATTATTATTATTTTCTTTTTAGGACTACACCTGTGGCATATGGAGGTTTCCAAGGCAGGGCTCAACCTGGAGCTGCGCTGCAAGCCTATGCCAACAGCCACAGCAACACAAGATCCAAGCCATATCTGCGACCTACACCACAGCTTATGGCAATGCCAGATCCTTAACCCACTGAGTGAGCGGAGGGCTCGAATCCACGTCCTCATGGATACAGGTCAGGTTCTTTACTGCCGAGCCACAATGGAAACTCCTGGAAGCTTACTTTCTATTTGTCAGACTTTATGACTATCTTTTACACTATGCTATTAAATGGGAAGACCATTAGATTTGGAGTCAGATGATGTACCAAGTTTCTAGTCCATGCTGCACTGCCGAACTCGGGGCATGGTATTTAAACCTCTCTGTACCCCCAGTTTCCCTACATTTACAATTAATATCTATGTATCTTACTATATTTGTATCAGGTTCAGCACGGTATTACATCATTACATAATTAGGTTTGTGTGCTTTTTCCACATTAGATAGTAAATCCCTTGAGAGTGAGGTTTATGTCTGATTCATCTCTGCCTTCCCCACAGAGCCCAGAATATTTTTTAACACGGCTGATATTTCACAGGTAGTACATTCAGAAAGAGAATAAACATTTTTACATTGCAACTGCAATTTCTCAAAATACCAATCGCAAAAGAGCTGTGAATTTCAAAAAGTCTGTGAAACACTGAATCAAATAATTGAGAGTTTCTTTTCTACAAAAGTTATCAGAGCCTCAGCTATGCTAACAAACATCATAATTATCCCAAAGGAAGCCAGAGGCAGTGGTAGAACCCTCTTTACCAAAGGATCAGCACCAGGGGTTTCCTTGTTACCTGAAAAAATTTCTTCAAACACATTTATTTTCTCATGCTCCTCTTCCTATGTGGCCATGGACTCTATGAATATGTCCACTGAGTAGAATTTCTAACATTCTCCCCCGTCTATGGTGGCTGTCATTTAAAAAATGAGAAATTAATAACTTTATTGCTCCATTATCCCAGTCAACTCACACACCAACTTTGTTTTTCTGCCTCTTCACTGTCATATCTCCATGAGGGGCAGATACGATTCAATAACAAAAGTTGTCCTTTGCAGATAGCACCCATATGATTATTCTTATGAATAAAATCATTATGTCCCCCAAGCAAATTAAGGATGTTAAGAATCTGCATGCAGTAGAAACACAGTAGGGATTTGTTCCAAGCAACTGGAATTCAAAACTTAAGTGTATTCACCTGGTTTAAAAAAATAAGAGTTTCACTTTTTTGAGAACTGAATTGTGACACATACCAAGAGTCTCTGTAAAAAGCATCTCAGGCAACATTTTTCTTTATTGGAAAACAAACTAGCTCTTGAATGCTTAATGAGATTGTCAGTTCCAGTGTCTTTTCCCCCTCTGAAGAATATTTCTTTTAGTTCTAAAACTGAAAAAGGCATAAATTAATGAAAAAAATTATGTTATTCTGTCTTAGAGAATCTCACTGAGTACCTCCAAAGTTTAATATCCCACTGCTAATACTCAAAACCAAGTTCATCTTTCCAGTGAACTATAATAGAAAATTTTATTCTACATTCATGAGTCATTTGAACAGCTGTACTTCCCAAATGCCTGATTCTGCAGTCATTGCCTAAGAAATTTTTTCACAGGAGTTAGGGAGAGGCTGAAGGAAGCTGTAAGTTCACTCGAGTTTACAAACCAAATGTAACCATAACTGGTCACTTGGCTTTGTTCATAAGCAAACAAAGAGTGGTGACATTGGGCTGAATATTCTTCACTCCCAAAGAACAAACAAACCAGCCTTCAAAGATTACCACTGCTACAGTTACACAATGGATACAACAAATTGTACATCACGGCTGCCTAAATTAACTTGGAAATCATAGAGTATCCATGGAAAGCTACAAAATGGATGCAGGTAACAAGAAAAATACATACGTTCCACTAATATTCAAGCTGTGTTGTAGAGCAAAGGTCTCCACAGCTACTGTTTTCAAACTTTCATCACTAAGAAACCCAGGTTCCTTGGTTTCCAGAAAGCCACTTTGTCTCCAAACCTCCCTCCTGAGTAGAACTGGCAGCAGTTAGAAGGAGCTAACCACCAGGCAGCACATACCAAATATCAATGACTCCTTAACATGTAAAACAAACTTAAATGTCTACTTTCCCACCACTAGCCAGCCACAGATATTTGTTTCTATGCCTTCAGTCATTCTCATCTTATTAGAGATGCCTGAAAAAATACAGTCTGGAAGGAGGGATAAAGGGATCCGGCCACATCCCTCCTTATCTTTAGTTTCAGACAATCTGCAGTCTTCGTAAATTGCTAACAACTAAAGAGGTGTTTATAAGTATCAGTAGAAATAAGCTAAACAAAACCAGAGCCAACGTTTGCACTATTACTCACCACTGTTTGGACTGGGAATTCATAAACTTCACAGATTAACTAACTACCGACAAACATAAACCAGACTCACCTTCCACAAGCCCAGTGCTTACCAACCAATGAATTTCTCCGCTTTTACTGACATAAACAAACATGGGTATATGGCGGCGATTTACTTCTTTCCTCTTGGTATTGCATAAGCAAAAGTGGAACCCAAGTAATACTGTGACTGATCAGCAATATTTCAGGGCAAACTTTACTTAGGAAAGATTAGGAGACAGTAAAAAATTACTTCAAATTTTAATATAAAATTCAAGGTGAAAATTAAAAGCAGTTGATAGGTTTCTCAGGAGGGTTAGAGGTCATGTAACTTCTTCAAAACATACAGATATATCACTAAGTAGTCATTTATAGTTTCCAAAATACTACTTTAAGGTGTATGTTCTATTATCACAAAGAACTCAGAACCTTTCAGTATTTAAAACTGAGTCCAAAATACTGTCCCTCCAGAAGAAAACAGGAAACAGCAAAAATGAACTGTTCCTGTCACATAGGCCCTTCCACTGGGTAGCAGTAAAATGAAAGGAAAGCTGGGCTGTCTTGTTAAACACACATGGGTTTGAATCCACATGCTGCCACATGTAGACCTTGTGTGACTTGGGGCAGGTGAGCTCTCAGGTGTTCGGTTTTCTTAAAAATTTTCATGCACTCAACAAATGTTTATTGAATGCATACTTAGTGCCAGATTCTGCATTACGAGAGGGAGAGATCTTGATAAACAAGACAGGTGAGGTCACTGATTTCATTAAGATTATATCTTGGAGGAAACGGCAGATCCCGGAACAAGTAATTATAGTCGAGAAGAGCAGACTGAAAGGGGAGGTTAGGCACCGTGGGAGCAGCTAGCAAGGGGGCCCAGGCTGGAGGGTTAGGGGCCACTGTCCTAGGAATGGACAGAGAAGCTAAAAATCTAAGGGACAAGTGGGAGAAAGCGAAGGAAATTACAGGAAGAAGCATTCCAGGCAAAGGAAAACAAGAGAGCACAAGACGGTGGAGGGTCATGAGTGTCCAAGAACTGTTAGCTGGTACGGCTGGCCCGGGGGGAGGAGAGAGAGGATGGGGCAAAAGTGGGGCTGAAGCCCAGGCAAGAGCCAGATCTAGGAAAAACCCGTGAACAGGGTGACAGGAAAGCAGGCAAGGGAAAGCCTGCCCAGGGTATAAGCAGAGACACAATTATATTTGTCTTTTTGAAGCAAGTCTAGCTGAAGAACAGAGTCTGCATTAGAGGAGGCAAACAAGCATTCCAGTTATACTGGTTAGGGAGCTGTTGACCTTCCAGGAGAACGGTGGATTCGTTTGGGGTACAAGGTCAGGAAAGAAGTGGACAAGTCCTCAAGAGGTTTAGGAAAAAGAATGGTTAAAATTTACAACAAAGTAAATACAGGAGAGAAAAAGAAATTCTCTATTTATAAAATAAGGATATTCATCCCTGCCATGTATGGCTGTGTGAATAAAAATGCAAATGTGACAACGTACATTACATATCTCTTACACTGCCTAGTGCATAGCAGAAACTCCAAAAAAATGAAAATGGCTATTTTTAGAGTGGAGGGAAATTTCATGCTTCTCACAAGTGACGTGAGTTGAATTTTTTTCCCTGGGTCAAATCCCTTATCTTTGAATTCTTCCATTGTGTGCAAAGACTCAGCCCACCAAGGCAAATGGTAACAGATGCGGCAAGTGTTACACAGCTCCGTCACTATGTGGAAATAGCCTACAGTGTGTCCTCCAGATTATGAACAGTCCACTTTTGCAGGCTGGCAGACAAACAAACAAACAAAAAAAATATGTATTATGTGGGAATATATCTCAATACGTTTGGTGAGATTTCTAATTCAAATTTATGAGGACGATCAAGGCTAGGAGTTTGCATTCTTTTCCAAGGAGTCTATTTGTACTGATATGGGTTAAACCTTTGCAATGAAACCCTTTGGGACTGAATGAAGTCTTGAGACACTGCTCTGTTTGCACCCTACAGTGGCCAAGACATAGTTCTGGGGGTGGGGGTGGAGAGCTGCAGAACTGTGCTTGACCCTCGCACAAGGAACGAGCAGGTTGGATTGGCCACATAGTGACCTCCCTGGAGGGCGGGGCACAGAAGAACAACCCCAGGCAGAAGGAGTCCCTCCTATTTCTTTAACCAGAGACACAGACCACTACCGCCACCAAGGAGGAAGGTGATCTTTCTATATCACAGGTTAACATGCATACACTTACACTCCACATTTAGAAGAATGCGGTTCTAATAAAAGAACAGGATTGAACTGGCATTTCCTAAATTTGTAAGACTTGCATATCACTATGCAAAAGAGTATTTTCTCCCTCAGTATTCTATTGTGCCATTACAATGGAGTCACATCTTACTCAGCAGTTAAGTCACTGGGGGAAAAAATGTGTAGAGAAAAAGTTACTCTTGAACATTCTTTAAATCACCCGCAAAGAATGGTATGAATGTTTTCTTACATACTTTATGGTCTTGCAATAAGCCTCACGTGATGATCAGCTTTTCATCCAGCAGTGAAACGGACTGCTGTTTTTTCAGTGGAGAAACCTAATGAAAACACCAGGCCTGTGTAAGGTGTCTATCTTGCAAGGGTACATTTTTTCGGTCTTCTGCTTTTTTCTCTAATCTTATTTTTAAAGGCTGTCCCCAGAGTATATGAAGTAAAACTACTAGGAGACGTAATATTACAGGTATAGGTAAAACCAATGGATCCCTGGTGTACAGAAGCAAAAGCAGAATTAGTTACTCTAAACCCCATTCAATTTAAGTTTCGCTATGACACAAACATAAAAAAATAATATTGACCTAATCTGAATCTTATTTCATGGATGCTAAAGAAAATGATCAAACTATAAACACCACTGACAGACATCAGTCTGGCAATTACAGGTTACAGAGATTTTCACATATATTTTATCTCATTAATTCAGTTATTCCAGATACAGAATTCTACATTACTTGCCTGTAGCACTGTTCAAGGTCAGACAAATGTCTGTGAACTTTGAGAATCCACAGATTATTTCTAAATGCTTCCATTGTGTTCACATGTTGTTAAGAAACTACAGTGTAAACATTTGAGAGAAACTCACGGTTGTCAGTTTTATTGTGCTAAGAATTGCTGTGGAGATTCAGCCAGAGACCCAAAAGATATATTTCTGGGCCAAAGGCCAAAGTTCCTGGATTGGTCATGTCTCCTTTTCTGCAGTCTGCATTTTACCCAGGACCCATGGGTCACTCTAATACTAAAAATACAGTTTCCCCACTCCCTTTGAAAACCACTGGCCAAGGCTTTTACCATAATGTTGCAGAAAAACATGGATGTGTGTGCTCACTTACCCAGAAACGTGTGGTCAGTATAAAAATCTCAAACCAATGATCAAGAGGTCAAGGCTGGCAATTTCTTGTGTTGGTTTTGAGACAAACAGTGGGTTTGCTCTGGTGAAATTCAGAGTCCAGAAAACACATGAAGAAGACCCCACGATAAAGTATTTAATAAGGTAGGGAATAGTAATAAACTTTGTCTGTGTTTCACTCACTCGATTTAGAGTGAAGGCTAGAACTTGATTCAGAAGGTTAAGAGACCAAATACACTCACATGAAAGACTGAACAGAATTTGCTTCGCCCTTTCTTGATTAAAAATAAAAAGTAACACACATGCATATTTATGTATACATATGCAGGTAAAGGTTTATATACAGTAAATTATATGTATTTATATAAAACAGTATATAAAATCATATACATATTTTTTAAATCTCTCAGGACAAGAGATGAATTCTGAAGATTCACCAAGCTTTGCAACTGAGAGTCACTGTCACGTGATGTTTTCAAATGTGTGTTTCTAAAAAGTGAAGGCAACCATTGATCAAACCCCATTGGCAGACCTAAGATCAGAAATCCCCAGGACAGAGTTTATTTGGTGCCGCTAGAGATAAAAACTGAAGCTGATGTATCTGTCAAAGCTCAAAAATATTTTCAGTGCACTTGACATGAGAGTCAGGTGGAAGTGCCTGCTCTCCAGAGGAAATGTCTGAGAAAACTGGCAACAGATGAGATATGAGGATGACAGAGGAGTGAGAGGTGATTCTACACTCTTGAGCCTCTTCCTGTGTGTTCTTTCAACAATGCATGCAGAGTCCTTTTCTTCTCTCTCAACTGCAGAAAAGTAAGAAAGAAAGCAGCCCAAGCCCACCTCTTCTCTACACCAACCAGACACGGTGCAGTACAAGAAGGAGCCATTCTAGGGGACGCAATTTCATTCTGCAAAGAGTTGGGAGGCACCTCTTAGTCTGTGAATGGTATCTAAGGGGATTATCTAAAAGCAAATTCAAAAGGACCTCATCAAAATCTCTGAAGCTCATTTGGAACTCAAGTTGAAATGAAATACATTTTGGATAACCAAGATTCAGTCACAGATGAGTCAGGTCCAGAACCAATTTAGACAAAGATCAGTGTATCATATCTGATAAATCTGGGGTCTCCCCGTTTTCTAAAAACAATGACTGTGTAGTATCATTTAAAACCCACAATTTAGTTTTCATCTCATTCTGTCATATGAACTTTGACATGCTAACACTGTATTGGAAAAAAGGATGCAAACAAGTGGATTTATCACAGGTTGCAAAGCAAAATAAGAGCTAATATTATGGAAGGAAAAATATTGCCTTGCCTAATCTTTGACAGAGATCCAACAGATTAAGGCAAAGATAAGGAATAGATAAGACCTAAAATTCAATCCCTGTGTCTCTTACTTTAAGCCTTACATCCTGAATAAGGACCTTCCTGAATTATAGTTCACCACCACCATTTTAGAAAAGAACACAGGTGGAAAAAAAAAAATTGTTAAGTGAGTTGACTTTATGCAATCCTTTCATCACAATAATGGTTAATATTTAGCTTCCAGAAAACAGATATTGTATGCATAATACACATGTCAAGTAAGTATTGACATAATGCAGTAAATTGTTTACATGCATAGATGCACACATAAGTTTACATGCTCTAATGTCACCATAAAGCATGTTCAACATGCAAAAAAACAGTCCTATCCCTAAAAAGTTGTACAGTTTATATACATAATTATACTGTACCTAGGAGAATGACAGATAGCCATACAACATGTACTCAACAAATACGTAACAAGAGAAAAAAAACAAAAAGTATCAATACAACAAATTTTCTGGGAATAAAAGAGTCTAAAGGGGTCATTCAAATTATCTCCATGTTTCTCAATTTATATTCTTCCCTAAAATGCTAAACTCCAATAAAGTGTAAATAATTTGCATTCCAAAGCATGGGGTAGAAGAAACTTTGTCACTCTTGTAACCTAAGTGTATAAGATTATCACAGGTGCAGGCAATTAATAAGCAGATTGCCCTACACCCAGAGTCCTTGGGGACCTGTCAAATAGCAGTAAAGGGACATTTGAGATCTCAGCTCAGTTACAAATAGAATTAAGCAGAGAAAACTTATGCACCCTGTTCTCATTTTCTTTTGAAATTGAGAACACACATAGGAGTCACTTTGAAGTTCGAGCTGCCTGAATATGATATTATTGATTTCCATAACATGTTTTTTGCTCTGCAATGCGGATGTGCATTTTTCAAACATATTAAGCAAGGCTTTGATCTGATTTGTTCCACCAAACACTCTATAGAGGCTGAAAACCATTTCTATATAAGGGTTTGCTATGCTGAGGGGAAGATTGCTTTAGCTTGAAAGAGGTTGGAAATATCCCATCTGAAAGCTCTTTTCAGTCCTCCTCAGCCTAAACATTTTACTGAGAAGGGTCAAAGGTGACCAACTGTCAAAACAAAACCAAAAACTACACAGTGCTCCTGGAAGGAAGCTAAGCAGAGTGGAAACTCAGAGTTCACCAACTGGACTCCTTAATACAGCATGTCACAAACGGTAAAAAATGCCCTTAAAAAGTAACCGGTATATTCATCTAAATCCTACTGATTTTTCCAGTAAGTTTAAAAGACCAGCCTCTTAGGTATCAATGTAGAGACTAAACTGAACTATTCAAGAAGGGAGAGTGGGGGCAAGTCCAAACTTTGAACTGTCAAAGCAACCAGCCTGCAAACTCCGAAGTACCAGATGGTTTCATAAACGGGAAGGTTCATAGATCTTCCTTTAAAGTTTCCGGTTTCAAAAAGAGTTTGCTTTCTTTGTGGGATTGAGGAGTGGGGAAAAGTTTTGCCATTGGGTATCCAACCCACAAAACCCTAACAGCCTTTTAAGCTTTCTTGCTCTACATGCTAGAGACAACCAGAACAGAGGCAAAAACGGCAAGCTCAGAACACATCACCTGGCAGCTACTTCACTATGGAGAGAAGACCTGAGCTTTGGTTTCTCCATCCTGACTCTCTCATTGAGGTCATCACAGCTTAAGGAAACTTTAAGAGCTTAAACATTCAGAGACTGAGCTGATCGATCTGATCTTTCATTACAGCACAAAGTCTCCAGCTTTTAAATCAAATTCAGCAGTGGCTAGGGAAAAAAAAGGGCAGTGATGGGGAGATGACTTCTCTGAGGTCAACCTGAATGGAGGTAACTTTAATTTTTAATGGAGCCAAATTTATCCCCAAGCTTTTAATATGCGGATATGTTTGAGCTGCCCACTTTCCCACTGCCTACACAGAGGGAGATGAAGTGGACAGGCAGGAAGAATAACGAAAATTGGAGGGAAAGAGGGGAAGACCAAAGAGCAGCTGGTAGCCACAAAGTCAATAACTGGCTCGTTTCATTTGTGAAGGTCTGTGTGCATCTCGTTATGTGGAGCATTTTGTGTGCTAACTTGGTCAGGATGGGATTTCACTAAGCAAGAGTCTGCAAGAAGGCTTTGCTTTTACCCTGAAAATCAGTGAATCAGAAAACGGAAAAACCATTCTAGCCAGATCCATCTATCTTATTCAGCTTGGCCACTGAAATACGTAAGCATCACCTTATTTGGCGCTTGCATCTCCATCTCCTATTCTGTCTGACCCTTCATTACACAATAGCGTAAGTTCTTCTGCCCAGCTTTCTCCCTTCCTCACCTAAGCATATGAAAACCTCATCTCCTTTTCTCTCACAATGTTCTCGGGAGGACCAAGGTAAAGGAGAGCATGAATATAAAAGTGCTTTGTAAACTATGAAGCTTTGTAATCATTCCAATTATGATATTAATTCATATATTGAAATATACAAAGGGTAGAGTGAAATGGAAGATATACGATGCTAAATGCTTAAGATTGTGTATCTTTAAAAATTAGGTTACAGATCATTTAATAATTCCATCCAAGTGTATTAGGGTTTATTAGACTAAGAATGTTTCAAACTCTGTGGAAAACAGGGGAAAAAAAAATATGGAGTGGCTTCAAGCTTCAAGGTATGTATAAGAAATTCCAACAGTCTGGGTTGTTGAGTCCTGGTATGGATTACTCATTAAAGGAGACTGTGGTTTAACTTCCCAGGAATTGTATAAGGAGCAGAACGGCTGCCGTCTGATGTGGTTTGCACCGTGTAACCAAGCAAAAGCAACGAAAGCGATTAGGTCACCCCAATCGTGTTTTCCAGCTCCCAAATGGTCAAAAAATTAATTCTTTTAAAAATGTTATGCATAGTTCCTAAAACTTTAACACAAACATACACATTTTAAAAAGTAAAATCTCCTACAAATTGAAAAATCACTTTAAAATTCCCTCTATTATGCTAACAATAAAAATATTTTTAACATAAAGCCTGCATGACGCCATAAATGGAAACTTTAACAGCTGCCACTTCAGATGAGACTTCTGTTTAGAAGACACTCCACGGGGTTCAAAATTATATCACAGAGGTGGTAACAGCAGCACAAGAGCAAGTTTCTCTGTTTTTGTTGGTAGCCCCACAAAGCCTCTATAATCTAAAGTGTCCAGGAAAAAAAATACTTCAGCCACGTTCAAAACTTTCATTCACTTAGTGACTGGTCATCATAAACACTGTCACAGACCTTCTTCACAAAAGTTAATAACATGCTGGTTATGAGATCTCTCAACTACACTTTCTGAATATGTGTATGTACACATTGACGTCTACATATGTATATTTTATTTATCTTTAAATATTTTTATATTCTTTTTTTTAAGAAAATGAAGAGAATTTAAAAATCTCTTCTGATGTCAAGGTATTCTCACTTCTTTCATTCAGAGTTTACTCCAAAAAGAAGAGATTTAGGGTGACAGGAAGTCTAAATGCTTGATCTTGGCTTACTGGAAGGTGGGATCCTAACTTCTGCCTGCATGTCAATAGCTTTATTACGTGGTGTGTGTGTGAGGGGCATATGTAACATGCATTAAGGCTTCCACGCTGCTCAAGCAGCCTGAAAAATTTCACACACCACCATTCTAGTCCTGACAGGAGGAGGCCAGCTTGGAAAACAAAATCCCTCCCTTGGCATTACCTCAGCATTTTTGATCTCCTCAAAAACACAAGGGATAGAGGGGGAAGCTCTTACTCCACGCAAGCTGTTTCAAATAAAAAGGGACTTTTTACCTCCTCTGGGGACCAAGCACCCAGTTACACCAAAGACCATTTTTATGGAGACTGGACTGCTAATTGGTCCTGGAAGAGGTGGAACCTAAAAAGATACCAGAAAGACAAAAAACAGGGGTCTTATTAAAACCGAAGCAGGTGGCTGAGGGAGTTTTCATTCGGGGAGAGCCACTTAAATATTAACCCTTTTGCTTAAATGGTATTTAAGCCATCAGAACCCTTCTCCATTCTGCCTCTCTCAGAAGATGCTATGAAGTGCAAGAGCTTCTTTTTTTATTATTATTCTTACATACACACCAACATAAATATATCAAATGTCACAAACATTGACTAGTAGGAAGGGTAATAGTATTTCTGAGGTATAACTGACAAAATTAAAAGATATTTAAAGAGCACAACATGATAACTTGATATATATATACATACGGTGGGAAAAGTCCGCTTTCTATGAACATATTCGTCACCTCACGTATTTACCTTTTATTTTTTGAAAAGAACATTAAGTTCCATTCTCTTAGATAATTTTAATTATATAACCTAATCTTAGTAGTTATAGTGACTATGTTTTACATTAGATCATCAGACCTCATCAATCTTTATAAGTGAAAATGTGTAACCCTTTACAAACCTTGCCGTATTTCCCCCACCCTGTAGCCTAACACATATATGTATGTATAAGACATCACATTAAAAAAAAAATCTGTTCATCTGTTGACACTTAGGTTGCTTCATGGCTTGGCCATTGTGAATAATGCTTCAATGAACATGGGAGTAGAGATATCTCTGCAATAAATGATTTAATCTCCCATGAATATATAGCCAGAAGCTGGGATATAGCAGTGCTGTATTTATGTACTCATTAAGGAGGCACATAAAAAGCAAGGTAATTTCAGAATTCCATGGTGGCTCAGCAGTAATGAACCAGACTAGTATCCAAGAGGACGCAGATACAATCCCTGGCCTTGCTCAGTGGGTTAAGGATCTGTTGTTGCTGTGAGTGGGGTGTAGGCTGCAGATATGGCTTGGATCTGGTGTTGCTGTGGCTATGGTGTAGGCTGGCTGCTGTAGCTCTGATTTGACCCCTAGCCTGGGTACTCCCATATGCCTCAGGTGTGGCCCTAAAAAAACTAAAAAAAAATAAAAAGCAAGGTAATTTCTAGAGTTTTACAACACATTGTTTTCTACATTCTATTTCAAAACTGAACCATCTAGTAAGGAAAAACAAGCTGGGGACCTTAAAAATATATGCATAGAAAAATTACTTTTTTTAAATGGAACCATTTATAGGTTATAATTTGTGGGATTTATTATTACTGTTGTAATCTTATTTAATTCTCTGGTACATCAGGTTAATAATACACTATGAATATTAATATCAACATAGAGACACATGGCACTGAAATTATAGAGGATAGAGAAAGACAAAGGCAGAATAGGAAGTAGAAAGTGTAATCACAGAAAGTCAGCAATGGTATCAAAATGAGGGGTAGTACTGCCTAGAAAGAAAGCAAAGTTCTCAAAGCTGCTTGAGAAGCCAAAAACAAGCCATATGAGAGGTACCAGCTTAAGGTGTACACCAGAAACTGCAGCAGAAGGAAACTTAAGTTCAGAAAATTATGATGAAGCCCAAAGCCAAAATCTAGACAGGAAGAGAAGCTGAGTAGGGTATATGGAGATACTGAAATTCAGGAACAGAGGCATATCTGAGAGCAAATACGCTAAGCATCAGGAAAACCAGAGCACAAAACGGTCTGAAAAGTCAGTTATCAAGAGGCTTGGTAGTCTGATCAAAACTAACAACAACAACAAAGACAAGAGAATCAAATGGAAAACCAAAATATACAAAGACCTGTACAAATGGTAGAACAGAGGATGCTCAGGAGTGAAAGTTTGGGACTCTGGAGCCCAGAGAATGGAAGACTCAGCTTTAAGACCAAAACCTTTGGGGCAGGGCTCATGTTTTTGCACTTCTGAGAACGGCCCCAATTTTAATGCTTGGACACTATAGCACCTAAAAGTGAAGGTAGGCAGGGACTGCATCTTGTTATGACACTGAGTCAAAGACAACTGTGTTTATCTTTCCCATTAAACTATAAAGTCAATGCATAGTTATCCAGCAATAACTGAAGCCTTCAATTTACAGTCAGGATGACTCATTTATACCCTCTTTGGTGATATATCAGATATTTGGATATATCATATAATCATGAAATAATATTTTTACAGGAGAAAAATCGTACAGTCACTCATCTACCAGTAAATGATTAACTAGGATTTAGGATGTTCTGCTCTACTTATTGCCTCCTCTAAAATCTAATTTGATAAGGCCCAATCTTCTATAGAGGGCATATGGAGGTGCCCAGGCTAGGGGTCCAATCAGAGCTGTAGCCACCTGCCTACGCCACAGCCACTGCAACGTGGGATCTGAGCCGCGTCTGCAACCTACACCACAGCTCACGGCAACGCCGGATCCTTAACCCACTGAGCGATGCCAGGGATTGAACCCACAACCTCATGGTTCCTGGTCAGATTCGTTAGGCACTGAGCCATGATGGGAACTCCATGTTTTGTTGAATTTCAAAGCATTTACTATCATCCTCAAATTTACACGTACTTGAATCTTTTACTATATATACCTTACCCTCCTGCTGATAAAATTTATGAGCTCTGGGGGAAGAAGAATGGAGAGAGAGAGGGTGAGGGGGAGAAAGAAGGAGGCAGGAAGGGAGAGAAGGAAGTGGGGAGGAAGAAAGAAAAGAAGGGAGGGAAGAAAAGGAAGAGAATGCAGAAAGGAAATAAAAGAAAAACAAGCTAAGCCATACTTGAACATACTAAAGATTAACAACAAATGCAATAAATTTCTAGAAGACAGTTAATACCAAGAACGAAATTACAACATTTTTTCTGTATCATATAGCTTTTAGCCTGAAAGAAGGGGGCAATAAATTTCCATTGGGTGGCTAAACTCTGTTAGAAACCCCACAGTTATCATGGGCAATGACAGCTCCTTGAAGGTGAGAGAAAGCTCTCAAAAAGGAAAGACTAGGAAAAGAGCGGTCTCAAATTCTATGTATAAATGCCTTGCAAATTTCTGGCTGACCTCTGTGTGTATGGTGGACTCCAAGCAGCACATCTAAGGACTAAAGAAATGATTGAAGGTTTGAATTGCCACCCAAGAAATGGAGTCTGAAGTCTGTCTTGCTACATTACTCACTAGTTAAACAAAAAAAAACAATTCTCTTCAAAGGATTATGATGTAATCTAAATACAATGTGTCATTTATAATGACAAGAGTACAATACAAAATTACTTGACATATGAGGAAACAGGAAAATGTCACTGATTATCTTTCCAAAAGACAACAAGCAGAGTTCAATCTTGAAATGACTGAGGTATTTAAACAAAGAAGAATTTTAAAACAATTCTTGTAGCGATAATCAATGATATAAAAATAAGCAAGTTCATAATAAATGAAAAGGTAGGGATCTCAGCACAGAAACTGAAAGAAAAAAAAATTCCAGAAAAGCACAATATCTAATTTTTTTTTAAATCACAGAATGAAGATGACAAAGTAAAGTTCCAGTGAATTTGAAGGTAGAATAATAAAAATGATCTATTCTGAAGAACAAAGAAAAATGAACAGAGTCTCAGGTGTCTATGGTATAATTTTAAAAGGTCCAATTTACATTTACCTGGTGTCTCAGAAAAAGAGAATATGGGGCAAAAGAGCTTAAGTAAATGATAGCCAAAAAGTTTTTGAATTGGTGAAAATAACAAAGACACAGATATAAGAATCAGAATGACATCCAAGCAGTAAAAATTCAAAGAATATCATATCTAAGCACCTTATAGTCAAACTATTTTAAACCAAAAATGGAAACATCCCTGAAAGCAAGAAGAGAAACAACACATTTAACACTGGGGGACAATGATTAGTTAACAAATGACTTCCTATCTAAAATTATGGATGCCAGAAGACATTTGAATGACATATTCAAAGTGCTGAAAAGAAAATATGAACAAAGAATTTCATATTGAGCAAAGCTGCCATAAAAATAAAGGCAAAAAGGAGACATTTTAGATTTTTTTAAGTGAGAGAATTTGTCATGAGCAAACGTATCATAGAAGAAATGCTAAAAGAAGTTTTTCAGTCTAATGGGAAATAATACCAGAGGTAAACCTGGACCCCTAGGGAGCAAGGGAGAACACCAGAAATGGTAAATTTCTAAATAAATATACAATCATATTTTCTTTCTTAATTTCTATGTAATACACATAACTGTTTAAAGCAAAACTTGTAACATTGTTTTATAAGATGCATATTGTATGTACATGTAACACACAGAACTATGGCATAAAAGTCGAAAAGGGAAGACATGGACCTAGAGGGCGATAAGATTTATAAATTTAATGTGGAATAAATTATTAATCTACCTAGTTTGTAAAAATTACAGGTATGTATTCTATGGGAAAAGAAATCAAATATCATAAAAACTCATTTTTAAGACAGTGCTATCACCTCAGTCAAATTCAAGGAAGTGAATATATTTAATTCCAACAGAATGATCACTGACATCGCTCTTTATTTTTAACTGAAGCATAATTGATCTTCAATTATAAGTATATTACATTACAATTATATTAGTCTCAAGTGTACAGCATAATGATTCACGATTTTTAGACACTGCAAAACGATCACCACAATAATTCTAGTTACCATCTGTCATCACACACACCTGAGGTTACTGGCTGTAAGGTACTGGGGATCACGGATGGGCGCCACCCTGCTGGTGAGCAGGTAAGCCCCAGCACTAATAGGTTAAAGAGAGAATTCCAAAATAGTACCTGCTAGCACCAGTTTCCTGATGGTGGAACAAGCTCCTCCAAATGGCTGCTGCCAGCATCACTGTCCCCAGAAGAGTATCAGTGGCCTCCTGACTCTCCAGGAGACTTTCCAAGATCAGCAAGAAGGTATGACCGAGGCTCCTTTCAAATTATTTCCTCCATGCTGCCTCTTGGAGCATGTGAGAGCTTTTGTGTGCCCTTTGAGGGCAGAGTCTGTTACCTGTAGCCTTCCAGCTCTCGTATTCAAGCCCTGTTGACCTTCAAAGCCAGATACTCTGGGGGCCTGTCTTCCTAGTGCAGGACCTGTCAGCTGGGGAGCCCAATACGGGGCTCACACTCCTCACTTCTTATGGAGAACCTCTGCAGTTATGCTTATTTTTCCATTTGTAGGTATTCCCAGGGGTGTAAGTCTTGACTGTATCACATTCTGCCTCTTCTGCCCTTCTCCTGTGGTCCCTTCTTTGCATCTTTAGCTGTAAAAAAAAAACCTTTTTTTTCTGCTAGTCTTCATGTCCTTCTCACAGATGGCTGCTCTATAAAGAACTGTAATCGTGGTGGCCTCCATGTGAGGAGATGAGCTCAGGATTTTTCTACTCCACCATCTGGACCAGCAAGAATTGGCCTTACAATTCTTAATAAAACTTTTTTATGCTTTGTTTCTTTTCAGTATATTCAGTGTGTTATAATTGTGTTGTATGACGAAAATGACAATAGTTCAAAGGGATAGGTAAAGCCCTGATTTACTAACAAGAGTAATTACATTCTTAATTTCAAATCTATTGTGAAGAGAACTTCCTATCACTAGTTCACATAAGGCACGTAAAGGCAAATATTTATCACAGTATTGTTTATAGTGGGAGTGGGAATAGACGTATTCCAGAAGAATGAGTAAGTTAAACGTGGAAACATTCAAAGAAATAGTGTAAAAGAGAAACAACAGACTAGATGTACTCATAGCAACATGAATGCATCTTTTAAATATAACAAACTGAATAAAAACCAAAACAAAGATCAGGTTGAAATCTCTAAGATCATACGTTTTAGATAAGTTAAAAATGTATGCTTACTCACAACAATATGCATCTTATAGGAATACACACAAAGGAATTCATCTAAACATGTTAGAATGATTGTTTCTGGGGAAAAGGAAAGAAAAGGAGACTGTAGAAAAGATTAAAAAAAGATAAGATAGATGATGAGACAGACAGATAAATACATAGAAAAAGGAATGATGGGAGTAGCTACACATTGAGTAATAATGACAATGTATCATGAAAGGAAACAGAATGAATAACTCCACCTTTGTACCTAAGGTCCATCCAACAAAGGAAAGAAAAGGATTGAAATTTCTAAACATCATTTTTTTTCTCTTCTTTATTTTTCTGCTTTGGATAGCTAGGATTCACTTCCACACTAGCTTTACAGCTTAAAGTGATTGATTGGTTTTATGAAAGACCTATCAAACTGTTGCAATAATTCATAGCAATTAAAATTGAAAGCATTAGGCAGAATATTTACAGTGACCGGTGTAGATGTAAAGTCAGATTTTCAACATCTACACATTCCTAAAACCAAATGAAAAGTAATTTACAGGTCTTAAACATTTGATTTGTACCACTGTTTAACGATCTAGGCCAGAGTTTGACAAACTATAGCTTGCACACCAACTCCAGGAGAAAAAGCTGTTTTTGTATGGCCCATGAGTTAAGAATATTATGTATATTCTTGATTTTGCCTCTTGGTTAACAAAGCCTAAAATATTTACTCTGGGGCTCTTTAAGAGAATATGGGCCAACACCTAATACAGAACAAAAACACAAAAATATATATTTGACATACTTTCCTTTCCATGACTTGTGTCTCAGGTTACAAAAACGTTTCAGAAACAGTCTGGGGGGCCAAAGGAGGAACTGGTCACTGTCTGGCAACCCCTGAAGTAGAATATGGGGAAATGTACTGCTCGTTGAATAAAATATTAATTAGACAGTAGATACCTAAGATCCTTTGAAGGATAATTTAAGGAATAAATATAATGTCAGCACTAAAGTACAATGATCATGGCAGATTATGTTTTCCAAAATGGACAGGACAGAGTTTTTCATCTCCTACACTTTTCTTACAATGACACGTTGACACCCTCCCATTGATAAATGCAGTCTATTCTTTCTCCTTGAATTTGAGTATGCTGGTGACCTTGAGGAATTTGATGCTATGCAACTTCCACCACTTGGGATGGTTGCTCCTGGAACCCAGCCTCCATGCTGTAAGGAAGCCCAGACTACATGAAGAGGCCATGAGTAGGTATTTTGCTGGACAGTCCCAGCTGAAGCTGACAGACAACATTAACTACCAGACATCTGAGTGAGGAGGCTTTTGAGATGCCTGTAGCCCTAGCTACCACCTGCATGTACACTGAATGAAAAACCCCAAGCAAGAAATATCAGAAATAATAAATTGACTATAGTTGTTGAAAGCCACTAAATTTGGAGTAGGGAGTACATTTTTTTTCAGCAACAGATAATCAGAATAACTATCTATTCTACCTTTTATGAAAGAGTCAAAGAATACTCTTAACATTATTCAATATATTATGAAATCAGTCCTATGCAGTGAGGTCACTGTTCCAGATGGGTTATTTAACCTATCTTATTTCATGATACCTTGGCAGAACTAGACACAACTGGAAGTTGCTGACTTACAGAGCTTTCTGAGCAGAAGAGAACATGCAAGAATTAGGAACTTTCATAGTCCATGACAAATCATAATCCTTAACTTTGGTAATAATGATTTCATCACAATTCAATAGGTATGGCCCCAGTAAGCCAGAAACAGAGTCAGGAGTATAATTCAAAAAAATAATGATTTACACATAAGTCTAAATACTTTAATAACCATATACAATTTGTTCCAAGGAATAAACATATTCTTTCATATAAAATATTGGAGTTTGTTCTGACATAACCCTGTCCAAAAGATAAGTCTTAAGATATAAATTTATAATTTGGGGTTGTAATGAAAGTAAAAGTTTTGATGTCATTTTTCATGAACTGGGTTAAAAATGTCTTGGTCAAAAGGGAGGGAGTGTGTGTCTTTTGTAATGTTACAATATTTTTTCAGTTTTCTGTTCAGGGTGATAAAGTTTCCTATGCTTGGAATGACACTGCAGTAAACTACAAGAGAAGACTTTTGAGCTTTTTGTTTTATTTTATTCTGTTTTTTTTTTTTTTTTTTTTTTTTTTTTTTTTTTTTTTTTTTTTTTACAAGGGCAAAGCCATGACATTTTCTAAAGCCTTTGGTCTTAACCTTGGAAATCTGGCTGCTTAGGATAAAGGCAGAGAAAATGAGCAGGAAAGCTCTAAAGGTGGGATGCTATTATTAAATGCAAATATATTCATTAAGGAATTGGCCAAACAGGAAGGTATATTCCACCTTTAATGAAATTTTTAAACACACGAATATTCTGCAGGTGTGCGTTTATTATTTAATTAACTTTGTAGGAAGCAGTGGTTATCAGTAGGAATAGGCCTGAGAGATAAGACGCTATCTAGACTTAAGTTTTCACCTTTTATTTTATATACACACTATATGAAAATCCATCAAAAGCTGCCTTATTTCTAATCTTATACCCTTGACTTTTCTGCAGAGTCACTAAAAGTGCCAATGGCATTTTTATGGAATTTTTTAGTTGTATTGCTAGAAATACTACATATAATGAAAATTCTACATATAAATGTTTAGAAATATATTTTCTAAAAACTTTAAAACACTAATAAGAGGAGTTCCTGTTGTGGCTCAGCAGTAATGAACCCAACTAGTATCCATGAGGACATGGGTTCAATCTCTGGCCCATTAAGGATCTAGCATTGCTGTGACTACGGTGCAGGCCAGCAGCTGCAGCTCCAATTCAAACCTTAGCCTGGGAACTTCCATATGGTGCAGGTGCAGCCCTTCAAAAAAAAAAAAGCAAAAACAAAAAACCACTGATGAGAAGTTAAAATATTTTTGCATGTAATATATTCTTGGGGTATACAGTGAGACTATGATAATTATCTGAATAATTCAGAACAGACACACATAGACATTTAAGGCCCGCCTCCCAAATACAGTGAGTAAAAGTGACTTACTGAATTTTTAAAGTTAAAATATTCAAGTAACATTGATAAAAATCTACCTATCAGTTTGCATGTTACAGGATTCTGGTCAGAACACTAAAAAAAAATGGTTTAATTCTTTTAATCATCTTTGTTCGCATCATCAATGTATTTGAAAATTAAAAAATATTAACAATTTCACTAACAGTTGCTTAGAGTCTACAAAGCCAAGCAAACGGTTTGATTGGCTATTTTTCACTATCTATTTTGCTCACATGTAACAAAAATTGAAAAGGTTCTGAACAAAAATAAGTTACAGACCTAGAAAGCAAATGCAACAAATACAGTTAGCCCTGCTTATCTGAGAATGCAGAATCTGCAGATTCAGAGGGCAAATTGTACCACAACACTGCTTTACGTAAGGGATTTTATGTGTCGGGGTCCTGGGACCAATCCACCAGGGACACCAAGGGACGACTGTATTTGTTGACATTACTTAAAAAACAAATAGGAACAAGCCTTCTGTCTTGATATTTCAGATTAAAGTTCTCTTTAGGTTGAATCATATGAATATGACTTCATTTTTTACACTTCATTTATGTAAACAAGAGTTTGGAAGATGGTGTTACTTCACAGACTTATCTTCAAAAAATATTCTTAAATGGTAATATATGTGTTTCTATGCACTTGATGTGACCTTAATGAGAAAGTTTTATATAAGCCAAACTTGGAAATATTCTCACGATTTTATAGCTGGTTCCAATATTTGCATCCAAATGGACGTTATTCCTTTCAGTACGGCTGAAAGTCTAGCTCTTGTTCTGTAGTTATTAATAGAAAAATAAAGCATATATTCACTTTCTTTCTTTCTCTATGAAATTAATGTCCCTTTCTGGAAGAAACACCCTATCTTTCATCTATTAAGTTAATTTATAAGTTACGAGTACAAAATGGTCTGTAAAAGAGAGAACATTCAAATGCCACATCACCTATAATAGTAATAGTAATATTGCTTCTCTCATGTGGTCGACAGATAACCTTTTATTTTGTTTAATCTACAAGAATTCTTTGACTTTCATTCCACTAATGATGTAGAATTGACAAGTGAAAAAGTTAAATGAAGATTTTATGACATACTCAAGAGGCATATTAGTAAAAGAATTCTTAGAGACCAAAATGGCAGATAAACCAAAGACCAATTTGAAGAAGAAATGAAAGGAATAGCTTTTCATTCCTTATCCATTTAACTCATTAAGAAATATTCGAACAAATGTGTTGTTTCATAACATAATTTAAGAATCGTACTCAGATTCTCTTTGGCAGTAGCAATGTTTCCTTTAAAGGTCTCCAAAGTTTTTAAAACATTCTATTCCTCTCTCTTGGGTTACCTTAGTATTTTTCCTTGAAGTAACATGTCTCTCAACGTGTCTTCAAGGTCACATCAAAACCCACCATCAGCTGCATACACAGCTCAGTAGGCACAAAGAAATAGTGACAGTATGACAAGCAAAAGATCTAGAGTCCCGGTGCCAGTTCTGTCAACAAATATGTTCGACACATTTTCCTCACCTGTAAAATGAGCTTTTTGGTTAGATTTGTTCTATCGTTCCTCTGATCTCAAATACTATCATTTAGACAAATTAGAGATTGTTCAGAAGTTGCCCTTCAGGATGATTAATCTTCCTGATGGATAAATGGATTGAAATTGAAATGGACATAATCAGGAGAAAATGGAAGAGAAGCTTTTATAAATATCCAGGTCAAGATAACCTGAAGAGAGGAGACAAGAAAATTTTATGGATGTTAAAGAGGCAGGGTAATTGCAGCATAACAACTGCTCCAGTGTAAATCAAGGGAGACAAAGGAAAAGGAAATATGTACAAATCTGCAAGGTTAAGTATGGGTGAGTGAGAAGAGAGTAGTTTAAGAGTAAAACTGAACAGGTAAAGATTTTCTTTTAACAATTCAACCCGTCTTGGTTGAATACATAGAGGCTAAAATGTCTAGCAAGTAGATGGCAGCTCAAAAGAGAAGTGAGGGAAAGAAAAATAGTTTGAATCATCCTCATGGACATGACAGGTCATGACACTGAATAAGACCATCAATGGGGAGAATGCAGGGGAGAATGCAGGGGAGAATGCAGGGTTGAATGACAGAAAACGGCTGAGACAGCAAAGGACTTAAGGAGTTATCGAGATTCAGCACTTAATCATTGGTGGCTATTAAGGGAACACAAAACAAAACAAACTGAACTGCTTCTATAGTCTTATTGCCCTGTGTTCTTTTAGAAAATGGTTACATTTTCATTATGGCCAACTATAAAGTCACGTATCAGAGATGTTTCATAGGTGTTTGAGATACCCACATACCATCTCTTACTCCGGTGTCTTGTTCATTTCTCCTCTCATTTTCTTAGTATATGCTATGTGTTTAAGATCCTATCATTAAAGGTATAGGAGTTCCCGTCATGGCTCAGCGGAAACGAGCCCGACTAGGGACCATGAAGTTGCAGGTTCTATCCCTGGCCTTGCTCAGCGGGTTAAGGATCCGGCGTTGCCATAAGCTGTGGTGTAGGTCTCAGACGTGGCTCCGATCCCGTGTTGCTGTGACTGTGGCATAGGCCGGCAGCTACAGCTCCGATTAGACCCCTAGCCTGGGAACCTCCATATGCCGCGGGTGCAGCCCTAAAAAGACAAAAAATAAATAAATAAAGGTATAAAGACTGTTGGTAGTTCTCTCCAATGTTGACTGTATATAAGATTGACTTGTATCACAAAGTATGATCCTTTGCTTTAACAGTTTGGGACTTAGATTTAAACTCACCTTTTAGTAACTTTATTAATCCAGCAATTTTAAATAATTTACTTGATGCGATTTTTCTTTATTTACACTCTAACTTTTCTTAGCCACTTCACTGTAGATTTCAACATTAGATTTCTCAAAATTGGAGCTACTGACATGCTGGAGGACTTAACATTTTGATTTGGGACTTTTGCTGTGTGTTGTCAGATATTCAGCAGCATCTCTGACCTCTACTCAGTAATTGCCAGGAGCACAGCTGTCTTCAGTGATGACAATCAAAAATGTCTTCAGATGTTGGCAAATGTCCTCTGCAGGGTCAAAATCAACCCCTAACTCCTCGTACTTTGAAAACAACTGTTTTAGATATATCACTTGTTTTGTTTTAGATATATCATCTAATCGGGATTTGTCACTTTTAGAGAAAATGAGTTATAATTTTCTTCTAAAATGAGTCTTTTAAAAGACTCTTTTGAGTCTTTTTTTTTCAATTTTTTTAATGAGTAAACATATCCCATAATGTGTTTGATGTTTGATTATATTCTGACCTTTAATTGTATCTTTTTTGGTTGCATATGTTTCCTTTGTTTTCTAACCTTTGTTAAACAGAAAATACATTTTGTTCATTTGTGTGTGGTGTATGTGTGTATGTGTGATAATTTCTTTTTATCTGAGAAGCTAAAGTTTATAAACTGTTCTCCACTTTCCAGTGGTTGTGAGGATAACATTGAACCATCTACTGACATTTTTCCTTTTTAAAAAAAAAATCAGCTTGATGGAAGATAGTATGAAAAAAAAATGTACATATAAGTATGAATGGATCACTTTGCTGTACAACAGAAACTGAAGAAACACTGTAAATCAACTATAATAAAAAAATCAGCTTGACTGTATCTATTGATTTGCAGCTCTGAACCATGGAAAAATTAACATGCTCATATTTCCTTCCAATTTTGACAGATGTATAATTTTGCTAGTTTTTTTTTAAGTTCATTTGGTTGCTCATTTTATTAGAATTATGGAGAGTCAGATTCTATGGTGTCCTTATCTCAGAAATCATTGTGACCCTGTACCTTTACTACACACACACACACACACACACCACTGGTATATATTTACCTATAATCTATCTATTTACATATATAGATAGATAAGGAGAGCATAGAAAGTATGTATTATATAATACTTTATACATATATGTCCTTTGGTCAATTTGATCAAGGAATTAATTCTTATTTATATTTCAATTCCAAATGATAAAGAGCCTTGCAAACATGTCCCTTTAGTTAATCCCAGAATATTAAGGCATATATCACAGTAGCAAGACATATTGCATTCAGTGCATAAAGAAGAAAAGAAGATAGATGGACATGTCAGAGCTAGGGTATTTTAGACAAATTTTAGTAGAAAGATATATTAGAGGATGACGGGGGTATAGACTTGAACCGGAGGATATTACTTCTTGTGAAGAACTAATCCTTTTCTCAATCTGAATTTGAAAAAAAGGTGAACAGTGCAGAAATGAGGGGAGGTAGTGTATCAACACCCGTATGCCTCTAGGAGTTCTTATAGTACTGAAATATTCTTTTGAGACCGGCACAGTTTTGTTGCCCTGACTTCTTCTGAATGTTTCAGCCCCTCCTCTGGGACCCTGCATTGTCTCACCACAAGGGAATAATTAAAGAATTGATGCCTGTCAGTTCAGGGAGCCTCAAGGACCCTGGCAATTGCTACAGCTTTCTGTTCTGTTTGGTGGCACCTGAGCACCTGGGTCACTTGGTCGCACAGCAAAAATGGTCAAAACCTTGTAAATTAACTACAGTTCAATAAAACTTTAAAAAAATTATCCCTGGAAGAAGACATGGCTCAGAGTCCATTTCAAGACAATCTCTCCCCCCGCTCTCTCTCTCACTGGAAGTGGGCGTGCTGCAGACCCACTCCCTTACACAAGGAGTACGCAAACACACAATAGGGAGAGGTATGAAGAACCTTTTACAAGGTAAGCTATTATCTACCCCTCCACCCCATTTAGCATTAGCATCCAGCCAAATATTTGATACTTTTACTTGGAAAAAAAAAGGAATCTCAGAATCATAGAAGTCTCTAGACACATCATCCTTGGATCCAGCATTATCTTATATCAGACATTAAAACTTGCCCAAAGGTACAGATGGTTCAAAACAAACATGTTACAAGAAACTCCTAGGATAAGCTAACACACAGAACACACAGAACTAGATCATAGCATATGAATAGCCTACCAGTGAAAAAAAGATAAAGCAAAAAGGAATTAGAGGGGAAATTTCCAAGTGCCTCCACTACTTTCTTATTGAAGGAGCAAACTCCCTCAAGACACTGTTGACAGATTTAGGACTTGGGTTCTGGAGTTATTTAGGGAAGCTGATGATTTGCAAAGCCTAGCAAGAGATAAGCATTGAACATAGGGGGAGAAAATGTTATGTCTTAATACAAGTAAAGTTAATGTAAATAGGAGGATATAATCAAATCATCATTTTCATTTACCCTGAAAAGAGTGCAGTTCAAGAAAGCCCCTTGATTTTTCTTTCCCCCAATGTTCCCTTTACATTTTCTAATATTTCATATCAAAAACAACACATATCCTATCTAATCTTTCAGTTCAGTTTTGGAATTTTTAAACCCATAGACACTGTGCCTTTAGTCATTTGCAAATTTCATTTTTATTAAAGACCATCAGTCCACGTGTAAATGCAAACATACAGAACAAATACAGCAAAATAGAAACAGACTCACAGATACAGAGAACAGACTGGTAGTTGCCAGAGGGGAGAGGGTAGGGGGATAAACAAAACAGGGTGAAGGTGAGTCGGAGGTACAAACTCTCACAAGTCAAAAACATATGATGTACAACACAGGGAATATGGCGAAACATTATAGTAACTTTATATAGTGCATAACCTAAAAAAACTGAATTACTATGTTGTACCCTGAAACTAATATTAAGTCAACTATACTTCAATCAAAAAATAATAATACTAAAAGTTCCCACCATGGCACAGTGGGTTAAGAATCCAACTGCAGTGGCTCAGGTCGCTACGGAGGTGTGGGCTCAGTCGCCAGCCCAGTGCAGTGGACTGAGGATCCAGAGTAGCCACAGCTGTGGTGCAGGACACAGCTGTGGCTTGGATTCACCCTCTGGCCCAGGAACTTCTACAAGCCATGGGTGCGGCCATTAATAAAATAATAATAAAAAGACAACGCAGTACTAATATAAGTTAAAACATCCTTGTGGTCCATTTACTTTCATGATTTTTTTTTTTTTTTTTTGCCTTTATCATTTTAGGGCCGCACCAGCAGCATGTGGAGGTTCCCAGGCTGGGGGTCTAATAGGAGCTACAGCTGCCAGCCTACACCACAGCCACCGCAATGTGGGATCCTAAACCCACTGAGCAAGGCCAGGGATCGAACCTACAACCTCATGGTTCCTAGTCGGATTCATTTCTGCTGAGCCACAACGGGAACTCCTAATGATTTTTTTTTCAATCTCAATTTCTTTTGCTTTCTAATATTCCTTACTACATCCTACAGTAGACCTCTTTCAAGTTATGTGAAGTATTTTAAATATTTTTTGCATCATTAAGGACAAAAGAAATTATTATTCCAAACTTAAAACAGATTAAAGAAAATTTAAAGAACCATACAAGATCCATTCCTAATTAGGAACAAACTCCAACCTGATACTACCTAGTGTTAAAAATTAGGGTCATTTAGAAACGATGGCAAGACTGTTGATTAGTTTCAGGTTCTAAAAATATCATGCCTGTTTAACATCATTTGAGCTATTTTATTTAGCTACTTGACAGAAATCAATCATCAGGTTTAGTCCTAAATCCTCAGGCCAAAAAAATGACAACGCATGAATTTCTCTAAGTAAAAACAGACAAGTCCATTCTTGGTGAACTTCTTGATTGCTCTGAATTCAGGACAGGTTTTAATTAAGGAAAAGATCTGTAAAATGGCACATACAAAAATTAAGGTGGCATTCCCCAGTGACTCAGCAGGTTAAGGACCCAGCATTGTCACTGCTGTGGCACAGGTTTGAGTTGTGGCCCAGGAACTTCTACCTGCTGCAGGCGCAACCAAAAATAAATAAATAAGTAAATAAGGTGGAAAGGGGGTGACACAGGTGAGAAAAATAAGACAACCATGACTTTTCACATAAAATATGTCTTTTGCGTTATTTAGATATGGCAATAACCCTTTAACCGGACACATGGGGCTGTGAAGTGACAAGGAAGCACACGAGAGAAATTTTACAGAGAAACAGGTCCCTCTTCGGGGTCAAATAAATCAACTGGCCTCCACTGAATAAACACAACTCAGGTTTTCTGAGATTACTCTTTTCCTTTCTATCTACAAAAGCTGCAACACCTCTAAATTTTAAGATTAAGTTGTCATTTCCTGTGGCAGATTTTCCTACTCTTAAATTTCTAGGAGAGGAGAGAGAGATGTGGGGCAGCGTTAACGTCCCCACCACATGGCCGTGCTCTCTTAATGATTCAGGCTTTCAGTGTCTGGGGGGAGAAAACAGATCCCCAGCATGAGTGTACGAAGTGACCCAGCTTTAGGTTGATAGAGACTGTACATCATCAGACTTGATTCAGATGACTCAAAATCTAGTCTTGCTCAAAGCAATTAGGAAGACGGTTCTTAAGCGACGTTCGTCTTTGTTGAGATTTCTAAGTCCCCCAAAGAGTACTTAGTCAGATAATTGCAAAAGCACAAATGTGGTGGGAGCAACAATAGAAAAAGTAAATGCCATAGAAAGACATTATTTTTTTTAATTGCCTCACCTGTCAATTTACTATGAGAGACATATGGTAAAACTGAAACTAAAGGTCACAGGCTGCTTTAGATGCATGGACTTGAAAATTAGAGAAAGTCGTCAACAAGTTAGTTCGTATTCATTATAGTCATTGCATTAGGAAATCTCTCAAAGGCAAGCGGAACTTTTGAGCCCATGAAAGATGAATTTTTGTCATCCTGGCTCTTGAGGAGCTCAAGGTCAGAGAAGTAAAACAATCATAAGTTAATAAAATTTTGTCCACCCCTAACCTTGAAGGAAGTGTAAATGATTGCCTGGAACTTGCTCTCTTGCATTATATACCAGGATTATGTGTGTGAGTGTGTGTGTGTTTGCCCTTGAAAACCACTGTGTCACTTCCCCAGAATAAACTCCCAAGGGTCAGGGGTGACTTTTTTGCGCATCTCCAATGAGGGGGCAATATTGTTAAAGGATTCGTTTTCTAGCCTCCTTCACATCCCTCCCAATTCCTCTTGAAACAATAATCCTTTCAGCACCTAACTTGATTGATTACTTTTTCCATATCCTTGACATTTAATCTCTCCAATCCTCTGTTTTTCGATCTGTAAACTGGGGATGAAAATATCATTTTACATGCATGTTGAAATCAAAAGAGATAAACAAATGAAAATGCACATTTTATCGTACCTTTTTTTTTTTTTTTTTTGGTCTTTTAGGGCTACACCCACAGCATATGGAAGTTCCCAGGCTAGGGGTCAAATTAGAGCTGCAGGCACTGGCCTACGCCACAATCACAGCAATACCAGATCCAAGCCTTCTCTGTGGCCTACACCTCAGCTCACGGCAACCCTGGATCCCTAACCCACTGAGCGAAGCCAGGGATCAGACACATGTCCTCAGGGAAACTAATTGGGTTCATTACCGCTGAGCCACAATGGGAACTCCCACATTTCACGATACAGATATATCATTTTTAAAAGGACAAAACAGAACGTGTAAAATAAAAAAAAAAAATGAAAAATACATTGAGAGTATAACAGGAACTGAAATCTTACTTACTCATCCTTATTCTATATTTCTTGGTATTTAGTGTGTAAGTTTTGAAATCTTGACTTCACCCAGCAATTTTGAATAAAAAAAAAAGAATATCCTTTGATAATACATGAGACACCTAAGTGAAAGATAATGCTATATTCAAGAAACCGCAGAGAAATAAAGGCAAATTTTAAAGTAAATGACTTCTGTAATTTTACAGGTCCTCTAACCCAAACTAGTCTCCAGATCTCACTTTCATTATCTCTCTCATTTCCTTTTGGTCTAATTAATCAAAATCCTTCCTAGATGTTCATTTCTGGCCAGTATGTCTTCCTGAATATGAATAAGAAATAGAATACCATTTGATGTTTGAAATTATGGGGGTAATCTCAATGACGGAAATAGATGACTGGCAAAAGGGAAGGGAATGCCTGATTAAATAGATTCATGAAGATGTCAAAGGCTTATAAAGCCAATACCTGGGGAAGAGCAAGCGGTGGGACTACCGGATCGCCCCTGGCGAAGAGTGTTTCTCGAAGTCATCACCATCATGGACAACAAAGGATCGCCACAGAAAGGTACGTGCAGCAGCTCACGGAGCTGCTGGCTTTATCAACACTCCAGTGAGGGGTATCAGTTTGACATTTTAGCTAATGTTCTTTTAGACAGAGGTTTCAGGACCACAGAGTTTAGAAGAGGTATCTAATCATTGCTCAAGAAATTGTTTGTATGAGGGCACAACAGAATAGAACAGCGGCTCTCAAATCGGGGAATAGCTTCCGGAGACATTTGGCTAAAGTCTAGAGATGTCTGGGGTTGTCTTAATTTGGGGGAGGGGCACTACTGATATCTAGTGGGTGGAGGTCAGAGATGCTGCTAATAAACACACTACAATGCACGGGATGGCCCCCAGAACAAGGAATTATCAAGCTCAAAAGTGCCAATAATGCCAAAGTGGAGACACCATGGACTGGAATTAGACCAAACTGTCTCTGAGTCCAATCTATTGCAACCACAGGAGGTAGAAACTGACATTGTCTAATTCCCACGCCTCTTCCATAGTTTGGCCAAGATGAGTCAGCCTCGTGAAACTTTTAACTCTGAAGCCATGATATAGATAATTATAGCAGAATTGCCTCCTACAATACTTTGTCAATTGACCTTAAGCCAAATAACATTTAAAAAGGAAAAACAGTCTAGTAATAACTAATTGCCTTTACTTTCTTGGTTGACATTTGCAAGAAAAAGAAATTATTAACAACTATAAAATTTATTTTATGAAACAACAAAAACATTTATCTATTTGATCTCATCTTAGACTGTGAAAAGCCTTCAGATGATAAAGATACAGATGAATGTAGTCAGGGTTAAAGAATAGCTATCCAGTTATGACTTTCCTAGAACTAATATTCCAGTTTCTCTATCTGCAAAGCACTTTTTATTTATACTTGTAGATAAAACATCTATAAGCAGCTACATTATATGACTATAATGCACTTAAAATACATTCTTTGGAAACATTATGTTTTTGAAAATTTAAAAGTCTCTTACATAAATCATCTTACAACACCGATATTTCTTACTTTGCAGCTAAAAGGTTGTTTAGTTACATTCTATACGTCTTTTTAGATATTTTCAGGTATTTGTAGTTAGGCATTTTTTCACCATAAATCCTTAGCACTTGCCCAGCTTTATCCTGGACACTTCAAATTACATTTATTGACAATTCCATAGGAAATTATTTTCTGATGAACACATTTTTACATTCAACCTTCTTTTGGAGAAGTCTGAAGTTAAACAGTGATTTTAAGACATTTTTTCTTTTGAAAGTGTAAATTACTGATACACAGTGGTTCACATCTGTCCATCTGCTGAGACAGTAAATTGGTAACTAAATAATCTCTGACAATTGTTGAAGATTTAAAAGTGTTTTACATATAGAGAAGAACAAGTGGATAAAATCAACTTTCTAGGGTCACTGTTATCACACAATCAAAGGCAAGTATTTTTATTTACCAGTAATGTCAGTGATCTCTGCAAGTCCTGGGTAACCACAGCTCCCAGTGTGGTCCCTGTTCCACATATGCAGACTGACAGCCCGCACGCGTGTGTAATGTGACATGGGAAAGTGAAAACATGACAGTATTGGTATCCAGCCGCTTCCATCTGCTAATAATGGGACTTGGGGAAAAACCACTTACCTTCTCTAAGCCTTCTTGTTTCATTAACATAATTCGATGGTAATAATGAAGGTCAAGGCTCTTTCACAGGGTTATTGTGAAACACAAACAAAAAAAAATCTTAAAGCTTTTGGCTAAGTATCAAGGACATGCATGGGGTTACGAAGGTGAGTGAGCAGATCTAGGCTACGGTATCCTCTTTTTCTCAGAATTCTCTTAGTACTCAATATTAGCGATCAGTCGATCATGTTTATTCTTATCAGACACGATGAGGTTAACCAGACAGATCAACGGTGCTGCTCTTGCCATTTCGGTGTCTAAAATGTAAGCATTAATCAACATAGAGTTAAAAAAATCACAAACCCCTGGAGAGCTTGGCTACTAAGAATCTGCAGAAAGTCCTAAGACATTCAACTATCTTAAGAGAATGACCTAAACACTCTGGCTCCAAATAAATTTAAGCTCCAAATGTTCGCATAGCACAGAAGCACTCTGGGAGCAATAAAAAAAAAAAAAAATGCAGGGAGTTACCTACTTTCCAAACTATGTATCTGTGCAAATAGAATTACATATCTGAGTTTGCATTATGGATGGTGTTGATCGGTCCCCACCCCTGCTATTACAGCACCAAATCACACTGAGGGCACTAGGCAGAGATAAGGCTTCCGTGGACAGGATGGCTTCTGATAACCTCAGTTGAATAGATCATCTCAGAGCGGCTCGTGTTTGTATTTAAGCAGGGTCACTCCTGCTCCTGCTGCTGCTGGTGACAAATCTGTTCTTGTGCAAGAGCGTGGCCTCCCTGCCCATCTGCCCCAGCGGGGCTGTCAACTGCCAGGTGTCCCTTCGAGAACTGTTCGACCGAGCAGTCATCCTGTCCCACTACATCCATAACCTCTCCGCGGAAATGTTCAACGAATTTGTGAGTACCACACTTATTGCATCTTTCCAGAAGGAACCTTCACCAAAGTCACTGGGCTCTACCATGCTAGAAACAAGAAAGCTGCATCAGCCAAACTTCAAATAATATACTTTCTAGGTTTTTTAAAAAAAAAAAGGAAAAGAAAAGAAATCAGCTCTATAAGACATAAAGGTAGAAGGGTCAATTTCATGAAATATTAAAGGATTCTTGAAGAGCATAATCATTTTTTCAATTTCCTTTAATTTTTTTTTTTTTTTGGTCTTTTTAGCCCTATACCCATGGCATGTGGAAATTTCCAGGCTAGGGGTCAAATTGGAGATGCAGCTGCAGGCCTATGCCACAGCCGCAAAAACATGGGATCCAAGCTGTGAATGAGAACTAGACCGCAGCTCAAGGCAATGCCATATCCTTAACCCACAGAGCAAGGCCAGGGATCAAACCCACATCTGCTACTAGTGGGGTTCCTTACCACTGAGCCACAACGGGAACTCATTTTATTTTTTAACATTCCAAAATAAATGTTAAGCATCTATCCTAGTCAGCCTGGGCTGCCATAACAGAATGTCACAGCCTGGGTGGATTAAACGACCGAAGTTTACTTCCTCACAGTTCTGGGGCTAGAATTCCCTGATCAGGGTGCCAGCACTGCTAGGCTCTGGTGAGGGCTGTCTTCTTCCCAACTCGTGCTCTCCACATGGCCTTCCATTTCGGGCAGGGGAGAGATACTCAGAGACACACAGAGACAGAGAAAAAACTCTGGAGTGTTTCTCCTTAAAAAGACAGTAATCCTATTGGGTCAGGGTTCTACCCTATAAGCTCCTCTAACCTTAATTACCTTCATAATGGCCTTATCTCCAAACACAGTACATTGGGGGCTGGGGCCTCAACATAGGAATTTTGGGGAGACACAAACATTCAGTCCATAAAGCACTTTTAGGTGGGGCTGAGGAAAAGGAACAATGTTGATTTTTTGTCCTTGTGTGCCTTAGTCTTTCTTCACTTAGCAGTCGGTAGAAGGCAAATAAGTCAGAATAGCACTGCAGTGGACTGACCATGGTGGACTGACCATGTTAACTGAGGCTGAATCCATGTCAGGAAAACAAACAAATAACAATAGCATTTTTTAAAATTTTTTTACTTTTTTGTCTTTTTAGGGCCACATACCCGTGGCATATGGAGGTTCCTAGGCTACAGATCCAGTTGGAACTGCAGCCGCCAGCCTATGCCACCGCCACAACAAGGTGGGATCCGAGCCACATGTGCGACCTACACCATAGCTCACGGCAACGCCAGACCCTTAACCCACTGAGCAAGGCCAGGAATCAAATCCAAGTCTCATGGATGCTAGTGAGGTTCACTAACCACTGAGCCACAAAGGGAACTCCGATAATAATATTTTAAATGCTGCAAATGATGATTCTAGGATTTGCAGTGGATAGGTTTAGAACTACAATAGAAGAGTTGGTTTAGAATTCAAAAAAATATTTTCTTTCTGATGAAGGTACTTAGAAAGTTGTTTGTTAACTCTTTTAGGTCAATCAAGGACCAGACAGCAGATGAAAAAAAAAAAAAAAGTGCTGCTCAACGTTTGTATTAAATTCATGTAGCTCTTTTTATACAGTAGTTTTTCTTTTATCCTCTACTTCTGACTGGCCATCTTTTTCCCAAATCTTCCAAGTAACCTCCTTATATTTCACATCTTCTGCTAAAGATTAGGTTTTTTCTCTATTAATGTGTTAACTAGGTTTTTTTCTTCATATTCTCAGTTCAGTGCTTAGAATTTCCTAGAATTTGTCATATTTTTCTGACTTTCCATCTTGTCACAATCAACAAAACTGTATTCTGCATTTCTGATGAACATTAAGCTATAGGTGTGTGGATTCAGAGATTACTCAAAAGTTATAATTTTAGAACTCCTACTGGTTCTGATCCAGAGTAGACAAGAAATTAAGTGGCAAAATGTAAGTATATATGTACTATATTTAGTTCAAATACTTTAAAGAAATGCTTAATAAAACATTTAATATTTCCTATTTGG
>PVHT021183524.1:18343911-18403182 GCA_004024745.2 Catagonus wagneri
TTATGGCTGGGGAGTGTTTCATTGTATACATATAACACATCTCAATTCATTCATCTGTCAATGGACCTTTAGGCTGTTTCCATGTCTTGGTTATTGTGAATAGTGCTGCTGTGAACACGTGGGTACGTGTACCTTTTTAAATTATAGTTTTGTCCAGATACATGCCCAGGAGTGGGATTGCTGGGTCATATGGTAGCTCTATCTTTAGTTTTCTGAGGTACCTTCATACTGATTTCCACAGTGGTTGTATAATTTACATTCCCACCAAACAGTGAAGGAGGGTACCCCTTTTCTCCACACCCTCTCCAGGATTTGTTATTCGTTAACTTGTAAATGATAGCCATTCTGATGGTGTGACGTGGTACCCCATTGTAGTTTGATTTGCATTTCTCTAATAATTAATGATGTAGAGCATTTTTTCATGTGTCTATTGGCCATCCTCATGTCTTCTTTGAAGAATTGTCTGTTTAAGTCTTCTGCTCATTTCTCAATGGGGTTGTTTTTTTGTTGTTAAGTTATATGAGTTGTTTGTACATTTTGCAGATTAGGCCCTTGTCCGGTGCATTGTTTGCAAAGTTTTTCTCCCATTCTGTGGGTTGTCTTTTCATTTTTTTTTATGGTTTCCTTTGCTATGCAAAAGCTTTTTTTTTTTTTTTTGGCTTTTTTAGGCCCAACCTGAGGCATATGGAAGTTCCCAGACTAGAGGTCAATTCGGAGCTGCAACTTCAGGGCCTATTCTACAGCCACAGCAATGTGGGATCCAAGCCGTGTCTGTGACCTACACCACAGCTCATGGCAACGCCAGATCCTTAACCCACTGAGCGAGGCCAGGGATTGAACCTGCATCCTCATGAACACTAGTCAGCTATATAACCTGCTGAGCTAAAATGGGAACTGCCTAGGCAAAACCTCTTGAGGTGCATTTCTTTACACTTCCTTAATTTCACATCCTAGTCATGTTTCCGTTGCCAGGTCTATTCTATTCTTCCCTATTCTTCATTTCCTGTACACTAGATTAGTTCATGGACACCAAGAAAACAAGAATTTTAAATCAGAGATGCTCAACCCTTTGGCAGTCCATGCCCCATCCTGCTAGTAGTAAACCTCCATTTACGTTTTGCCAGGGAGCAAAAACCTCCTTAGTGAATTCCATTGCTGATGTTACTAGAGCCAGCACTGGGCCATTTTCGTCTCCTGCAAATGTCAACAGAATAGGCTGCTCAGACAGCAGAAGAGAGGCTGGTGTCTATACAGATTGAGGAGAGCATGTCTATAAACGCCAGGTCTTCTTTACTGTCTCTTTGTTCAAATACCATAAAATAAAACCACCAGTCAAAAAACAAATACATTAATGAATGATCTGATTCATTAATACAAATAAATCTGTAGGTGAAAGTCATGTGAGCCCTTTGTCCTCGACATTGTGTGGAATCTCTCTTTCCTGAGTCAGGTACGCCACGCACACACCGAATTCTAACAAAATACTTATGTTTCTCTCCGTGGACAAGCAAAGCAGTCAAATACAAAAGAACTCGCTGAATGACAGGCTGGTTAAACTTCAGAGGGAAAAAAAGAATTCTTTATGCTATAAATTAGAAATCATGAGAAGAATTAGTTACTTAAGCCATTTTTTTTAAATGCTAGCAATGTATAAGCTAATAGCTTACATTTTACGCTTTTATAACTTTTACCACATTTGAAAACTATTGCATAGGCATAGGGATAACAATGGGATATTTTAGCTCAGCCTCTCTGAGCAAAAAACCGCATGTAACTAAACCCATGGCACTATACTTAATGAGAGTGTTTCTCATGATCGATTAGCACGAAGTCCTCCTGAACTTGATCCTGAGAGTGCTGCGCTCCTGGAATGACCCTCTGTACCACCTGGTGACGGAAGTGAGGAGTATGCAGGAAGCCCCAGACGCCATTCTCTCGAGAGCCATAGAGATTGAGGAACAAAACAAACGGCTTCTAGAAGGCATGGAGAAAATAGTCGGCCAGGTGAGCAGCCTCCTGGGGCTTCCTTGCTTTTCTCACCAATGAAAGAGGTGACCTCTGTGATGAAAAATGAGTTTTGAAATATCTCTTTGTCAGAACAAGATCCAGGCATTCTATCTCCTAGGCTGCTACTAAATAAAGCAAGAGGCTAGACAATTCATAGTGATGGATTCTATCGTAAGTGAACTGTAGAACTCTACTGTGATTTTGGTCAGCCGCAGATTTCCCTGCACTCCACACACACCCAGTGAAAGCCTGCCTCTTCCTGGGCACATGTGGTTGAAATATTTTCAAGAGAAAGAGCATGAGAGAATAGAATTTGCACAATAAATGTCTTCCTCAAAGTATCCCAGGACGTCTGCTACTGAAATTCTGCTTGTATTCCTTCTCCGTCCTCCTCAAACCAAAGGATGAGAGTGGGATGGGAGAACAGAGAAAGTCAGAAGCAGATTGGATGGTATTTAGTCCCACTCTTCCCTGCTGCACTGGAGATACTTCTCAGGGAAGCAAAGAGATTGTAAAGATGAGGCAACAGCACAAATGCTATCCCACAAGCCCTAGATTTCAGTGGGTCACAAAAGATGAGGATGCTTCTTTTCCGGAATGTTTTTTGTTTTGTAGTTGACAGAAAGTTTACCCATTCTACATTTTGTTCGGGGGAGGGGGAGGCTCCAAAATCAAAACTTACCTCATTGAATTTCCTCTCCCCAAATAATTTCTCATATTTAGATTGAGTTAGTATTTGCAATGTACATCTCCATTTACGTGAAATGATCTCAACACAGGTGAGGTAACTTCTAAACAGCTTCTCAGAAACAGTGTATCATCTCAAGAAAAAAGATGTGATTACAGGCACAATAACAGGTGTGATCCATTTCTCTTACTGTGTACACGGTGCATGGTATCCTGTGCTACTTCTGTTATTTTCAGGGGAGGATAATATATCTAACAAATATTAAGCACATTTTAACCCCAGGATGTATGAAATAAACACCTAGATTGTCAAGTTATTTTCTTCATTCCTGTGGGTGCCTATTTTCTGAGCTCACTTATTTGTCCTATAATGCCTAATTTTGTTCTTTTTTTTTTAATACTGCTTACTTATTTATTCTTCTTCCTATCATTGCCCTTTGCACAGTAAATTTTGTCTTAAGGCTCAAGTACCAAAAATAAAATATATATATATATATATAAAGCAAGTTAAAACATATACACTTAGATTCTAATAAGGAATCTCAGGTTTAAAAAGTACTCTTACTCTGCAGAAGAAAGTTAGTTTATCAGATCAGGGTCCACAGTTACCCCAGGTTTGTAGCTGGAAACTCTCCAAACCAGCCAGCCTCCCTCTCTGCCAAGCTGATTACTTGGCCTCTTGGTCTCTGGGCAGTCCCAGCACAGGCAGGCTAACAAGGCATGAAGATGCACGGTGTCCCCCTCATGCTGCGCGGGGTCCTTTGGTGCTCACGGCCATGCCCCCACCCTACCGCCTGTCCTCACCACTGGGCGGTTGCTGGCAGCACCTCCCCCCCTTTTCCAGGCACTTTCCCCAGTACCTTCCACCCCAGAGACATCCAAAGAAAGCATATATTCCTCAGAGGGGTTGCCTGTGCTGGGTGGATTGTAAAAGTCTTCCTGAATTTCAGCAGATCTTCTTAGTCACAGACATGACTAGATGAGCTGCCCCCTCAACCACTTAGTACAAACTGGAGCTATATCTGCTGGCCTACGCCACAGAGACAGCAATGCAGGATCCGAGCCGTATATGTGAGCACCACCACAGCTCACAGCAATGCCAGATCCTTAAGCCACTAAGCGAGGTCAGGGTTCGAACCCGAGTCCTCATGGAATTTAGCCGGGTTCGTTAACTGCTTAGCCACGAAGGGAATTCCCTCCTTCATTTCTAAGCTCTTTACTACACATCCTACACGGAGAAGAGAATGAATTCCAAGTAGGAAAAAGATAAATGTAGCGATGGTGGCCTGTTGGAAGAAATATAGTAAAAAGTGCACACGGGAGACAAGATTAAGGAATTATTTCACTTAGTTCCTCAGGTGATACAACTCTGTTCCCTAATCACATCTACATATATATTCAAAAAGCAACTTTCTCCTTCTCCGTATTTTTACTCCCTTACCTCATCCGTGATCACATGCACACAAAAGAGTTATACCTGAGTTCTGCTTCTAGCTTTTAGATTGCTGATAGATTTCTGATACACTGGCTCAAAAATCCATATCTATAGAGTTCTAGATTAATGAGCCTTCCCCAAATCTTAGGTTGGCAATGAGAAGCAACTAAGAGAAGCAACTACTGTTAACACTACTAATCAGGCATTCTCTCATGGGCGCTCAGGTTCATCCTGGAATCAAGGAGAATGAGGTCTACTCCGTGTGGTCCGGACTTCCCTCCCTGCAGATGGCGGATGAAGACACTCGCCTTTTTGCTTTTTATAACCTGCTCCACTGCCTACGCAGGGATTCACATAAGATTGACAATTACCTCAAGCTCCTAAAGTGCCGTATCGTCTACGACAGCAACTGCTAAGCCCACCTCTATCCCGTCCGTTTCTTAACCATGTAGCCCATAGAAAGCTTCTTTTAGATTCATAGCTTTTTAATGCATGCTTGGGTGTAACGGGTCTCATCTTGAAAAATAAAAACAGACTCCACAGAGATGTCAACAATCTAAAAAAGGAAATTTGTCCAAGTTCCTTATCTTCATTTAATAGAAAATCAAAGAAAGATTCATCCTTTCCATTGAGAAGTTCCTTTGAAAACTTGTCACAAACAACAGAAGCTAGCATTACAAATAGGCCCATTAACAGCTGACATTAGAGTCACAGCAGTTATGATGGGTCAAGTTATTAGAATCGAAGAATGAGATAATTACTAATTATTTCAGTCATGCTACCAAGAAGATTGAATTCTCAGGATTCTTGACCAAAGCCAGCCACGTGTGTCAGCCAACTTTCACAGCCTTACAACAGACAGTATAAGTGCTATAAAACTGTGATGTACTCAAATAGCAACAGGTTTACTGAAATGTCTAAAAATTGTGAGAATGCTTCTTAGTCCTTCCGGGCAGTTTTAACAAAATACCAGACTTGTAAACAATAGATATTGGTTTCCATGTTGAGGCCCTCTGCCAGTCAACACACTCCTTGTTGTATCCTCACTGGCGGAAATCTTTTTTACACAAGAGCACCAATCTTACTCATAAGGCTCCACCCTTATAACGCAATCACCTTCCAAAGGCCCCACCTATGAACACTATCACCACCCGGGGGGGAGGTTAGGATTTTGACATAGGAAATTTCAGGTGGACACTAAGATTCAGCCCACAGCAGATACAAACATGAACTGGCTTCATCCTCCTCCAGGGGCTGTCTTCAGCCACTGGTCCCATTTCCTCAGCAGCACCTCACACACATTCCTAGTCTCTCTGGGGCGAACAAGCCCAGTCCAGTCAAGTTTCAACTCCATCTCAGTTTCAACCTGTTCCCTGTCCCCACCCCCCACCCCCCGCCCCCAGTTGAGGCTTCGGGAAAGCAGATACGTCCATTTCTGCAGGGCTTGTTCACTCCTCTGGCTATGCTGGAATAGGACAGAGGACAAGGAGGGATGGAAAGTTCTGAAAGCGCTGACTTAGGGCATGTTACGGTTGCCTTCTCATGGCCGAGAGGGACTGACCTGAAACTCCCTCTGAGTGACAAGTGTCTGACTTGTGGGGCACCCTTGCGATTTTCCAGGACATTCACAGGTTGGGGATACCCCATTGCATAGTTCTTTTCTCACCAGGGGAAATGTTCTGGCACTCACAGCCCTGCCCCCCAGCAGTGTCCTCCACAGCCTCTGCTCCTGTATCCCTCACCCTCAAGCATCCTTCTGGAGAAAATCAACTGGCTTAAGGTTGGCTGTCTGCTAGCTGACCCGCAGGAAACTCATGCCTCATAACCACTCCAAACAACTGAATGGCAATAATACTGTATGTGCTTCCGACCCCACCCTGGGTCTCTGGACAATTCTCTGCCTGATCACGTAGACACAGAGTGGATTAGAAAGCTGGATTCGTAAAGAGGAGATGGCATTCTCTCCTTTTAGAACCATGAGTAATTATCTCTGTCAATAATTATATAGTTGGCCTTACCAACATCTCCTGCCAGGTCCCAGAATTATAAAACCTTCCACATATATTTAGTCTCTATGTATTGAGAGAATGGAAAGAGATGACTGGATTAGGGAGCTCAGCTTGTTCAACTCCTTCTAAACAATCTGGGATGAGGGCCAGCCTCTTTGCCAGCTCTCTTGAGAAGGCAGTGGTATTGCCAGGCTGTCTCTGCAACATCTTTAGGGCTTTAGCAGGAATTCCTAGACAAGAGACAATGGGAAATAGTCCATCCCACATCCTGATAGAGATGAAATAAAAAGGTAGAAGGTGAGGAGGATGAAGTGGAATAGAAGAAGAGGAAGACAGAAGGAAGGAAAAACAAGAAGAGCGAAAAATGAATAAAAGCTTTGGGTTGTGAAGTATGGGATGTTATTAGAACGCTATATTTGGTGAAGACCCAAAATATTATCTGATATTCCCCTTTTACTTTCATTTCCTCTTCTCTACTCCTTTTCCAAAACTGTCCTTTATATTACGAGTTTTCTTTGTCATTAGTAATTGACTTGCCATAGTTCTAAATTTAAGCAAAATGTGGTACCTCCTCAGATCAGAATAAGGCCATTTTCTTCTGTTATGCAAAGAAACCTTTCACACACACGTACAGGAACACTGACTAACAAAACCAACCTCTTCCCCCATAGAAAGGGTTGTTTTTGTCTGAGTCTTGCTCTTGCCTCTAGCGTGATGACACAAACCTTTCAGAACACAACAGAAGACTTGGCCCCAAACCAGTGTATCAATCTCTCCCTTTTCCCCTGGATGCATGATAAATGTCAGTTTTCTCATATTTCCACTTTCTTCTTTTAAAAGGCAGAAGACTATGGGAAAAAACTGTATGCACTTTCCTTCTAAGTCACTTATTGTGCTACCCACTTAATTTGCTTTCCTTCAATGTCTAGATATTTCCAACAGAGAGGATGGTATTTATTTATCAGAGGTGAAATTTGGCAATAAGGAGGACAATGCAATTGTATGACACATGCATTTGCCCACATACACCTTCATGCATTCTTCTCTTATAAAGTTTATTTCAAGCATAAATTTAAGACTTCAGGTAAACAACCCAGGTGGTGATAGTGAAAGGCCTTTCCCTGCTTGACCGTGACATATAAGCTGAATACTACAGATTTCAGACAATATTGTGCAAAGTCACAGGTGTTCTGTAGAGTCAGCAAGAGGTAGCTAAAAAGAGGATATTTGGAAAAAATATAACAATAACTCCCCTGCCAACCAGAGTGAGTCTATTTTCTCCCCTCTTTTACAGATTTCCATGTAAGATTACACTTGAAGAAATGGCCCTGCTATAGCAAGAATAGCAGCAGTGGTTACCAAACAGAAATGAACAAATGAAAATTCCTGGAAGTTCACACTGATCTCACAGATGAGTAAATCATGTGTCATGGACATAACAAGGACTTCAATTGAGGTTAAAAAAAAAAATCTCTATTTTCCAGAAGTTGGTTTTCAAGTTGTGAGAAAGAGAGGGTGACATAAATATGCACATTACTACATTATACAGTAGAGGAAAGTCAGTAGATGAGGTGATGCCAAACAAAGTGCTATGGCGAATTAAAGCACATCTAGGAGATGTGTGGATATGAGAAAAAGAAAGTTTTTTTGGAGTGGCACAATTTTGATGACTTTATGATGGGGTTTTGAGAGCCTTAGAGGATATTGATGTGACAAAATAGGACAACATATCTGTCAATTCACTTAGAATCATTTTATGACATAAGCATTCTCCTATATCCTGAGCAAAAGAACTGGGATATTAATACATAGACCATTCTAAGGTCATAATAATCAAGTCTTGTCAAAACACAAGAAATGTTTATTTTTTTTAAAGACATAGTATTTCTCATTATGCTCCTACGTTATGCCATACACATTACTAAAGAGTAAGAATAGGGGAAAATCTTGCAAGGATGGTTAATGCATTGTGGAGGGTCATTTATGCCAATTGGGAGAGTCTGCATTTATTTATTCTGTAAGGCAAAAGGAATCTAAGTGTAGTCCTAGAGAGCAGTATGCCCAGAGTTGGAAACAAGAAACATTAACCTGGTTTGAAGGGCTGGGAGTGTGGGGCTGGTACAGAAAAAGAGTAGCCCAGAAACAAGTTGGTAATAACATTCCAACTTTGCGAAAAGAAGCAAAGAATGTGAGAAAAGAAATAGGCCTGACTATACAGAGGGAATGAGGCAGACATATAAGAGTCAAAAAAGCATCCAAGATCATGGCACTAGATGAGTGAATAAACGATGGAAAAGCCAGAGAGAAGAAAGGAGATAAACTGAGGTTTTGTCCAAATGTATCTGAACCTTATTTTTCTGTATTTCATCGACTTTATACCAGAAATCATCAAAAATATTAAGTTACTTTAGCAAATCACAAAAATAAATGCACTCAAGAGCCTGTGCTGAACTCTATCAAATACCAGAATCAAAGCATCACTACCCAGTAATAACAAATAGTAAGTCAGAAGTCCCTCTCAATACTTAAGACATACATTGTAAAGCATTGTGGATGAATGGAAACAAAATGCAAACAACCCATTCGTTTACAGAGCCAGCCTGACACACAACCTAAACAAAACCCAAGTAATGTTCTCTTTCAACGTTTGTCCACTTTCTCCAAGAGTTTCTCATTCCTTTCGTCTGAATCTGCCCCTGTTTACCATCTTACTCTCACCAAATGCTAATCACAAATAAATAATTAAAAAGCAGCCCCTCCTAAGATAATATTCACAGTGAGGGGCTCTTGAAATTGAAGAGCTTTCTAAGCCCTTGAAAATAAAAATCTAATATTGCAACCCCAGCCTCTTTCCAAAATTCCCAGTAGGTGGGCAGATGCAACCCTGCTACTTAGAAATCTTCTGCAGTAATTATAACCTATTTGGAAAGCAAAGGTAAGAGAGACAAATGAGGTAGTAAAAGACATTTAAAAAGAAATTCATGGACAAGGGGAAAAGATAACATGTTTTAAACACAGATCCATGCTTGCACACCTTACCAGTGTGAAGGGAGCCAGGTGGGCCTAATCAGAGGTGGACTTTTCAAGAAAGCTCTATATGAATTGGCACTGAGAAGTCTTATTCAGCTCAAATGTTTAAACATGACTCTTTGATCCTAAGACGCAGAGCCACTCATCCCACTTAACTGCACTAAGTCAAAAAAGGAACATACTTAACGGCATATCTGAAAGTTGCTAAGAGATCTTAGAAATTCTCATCACAGGAAAAAAAATGTAACTACATATAATATGAATATTAACTTGACTTATTGTGGTGATTATTTTGCAATACATGCAAATATTAAATCATGGTGCTATACACCTGAAACTAATAAAATGTTATCTAATAATAACTAATAAATATGTTATTATTTGTCATATATATGACATATATATATATCAATGCTATATACATGTAATGATTATACAATCATTATGCTATACATCTGAAACTATAATATATATATTATATATATACACACACACACAAACACCAATATATGTAGTTTTTTTTAAGGAATAATACTTATATTTTAGATAAAGAAAGCAAATCAACTAGCATTGTTTGGTGTTTTGTCCAAAGGCACATTCCAGCTAGCATATGGGGTCTAAAACCTTATCACCAATGCAGTTCATGTTTATGCTGATAAAGGAAACAGAGAAGTATCCTAACCTTATAACATTAACTGCAGAACAGTTACAATAGCTAATAAAAAATACTAAATCCTGACGCCTGTAGGCAAGCCTAGTACTCTGATATTGGTCATTTAACAAATGTTTGGTTAATTCCCACCTGACTCATTGAAGATGCTTGGTTTACATCAATAAACAAAGCAGGCAGATGCTTGTCCTCATGGAATCTATATTCTAGTAGGGGGAGGGGATACAGACAACCCACCACAAACAAGAGTGCATTGTTTAGTGTGTTAACAGGTGATCTGTGCTATGGAAAAATGAATAGTAAAGGGGTCACAGAGTGCAACTGAAGAAAGGGAAGTGATTTTAAAAGACAAGTTAAAACCTACTAAGAATATTGATACTTCCAATCCAAAAACATGATATATCTTTACATCTCTTTATGTTATCTTTAATTTCTTTCATCAGCATCTTAGAGTTTTGAGAGTATGGGCCTTTTGCCTCCTTAAGCAAAAGGTAAGTTTATTCCTAGGTATTTTATTCTTTTTGATGTGACGGTAAATGGGATTGTTTCCTTGATTTCTCTTTCTTTCATTGTTAATGTATAGGAATGCAAGAGCTTTCTATGTATTAATTTTGTATCTTGCAACTTTACTGAATTCATTGATGAGCTCTAGCAGTTTTCTGGTAGCATCTTTAGGATTTTACACATATGGTATCACGTCATCTGCAAACTTGTATTTGCCCCCCGGGGACCTGCTGTGTAGCACAGGGAAATCTATTCAATGTTATATGATAATCGATATGGGAATGGATATGTGTGTGTTTATAACTGAATCACTTTACTGTATGGCAGAAATTAACACAACACTGTAAATCAACTATACTTCAATATAATTAAAAAAAAAAGCCCACTGAGATCAACAGCTGATTACCTCTGTTAAATCATGCAAATATGCACCAGATCCAAGTTCTGCCCTATCCTGTCTTTTTCTTCTGCACGACTTCAAAAATGTTTCCATCTCTGATGCTCTATGAAAACAGGAATATTCTGCCTCTCTCCAGCTGAATTGATTTTATAAGTGATCTCTGGGTACCCCCCCCCCAAAGTAAGTAACTTTTTAAGCAACCAATTTGGGCAATTTTCTGTTTCCTGAAGAGCTAATCTCAAAATTATTTTTATTTTACAGCATACTATCAGCACCCAAAATTATATAATATAAAATATTATATATGTACTGCTATTCCAATTTATTGTGACATTTTAAAAAACACAAAAAAATATAAATTAACTGATAGTGAGATTAAAAAATAACCAGACAGATAAATGCTAATATTTTTTTCCCAAAGGATGAGGACACTCCCTTTTAAGACCACTGGACTAATGGATTCTGTATGCACACACATAATTATACCACTTTGTTTAACTATCATAATAAAATAATTTATTTTACATACAATTTAAATCAAAGTTCTCAGAATGTCACAAGAGGTTTGGAATAAAATTTTATGTGAATATCTCTCCTCATATGCATATATAAAATTTTGTAAGTTCAATTAAGTAATCACCATTAGCCCTCTTATTCCATCAAGTCATCTACTGCTAAGTAATTCAAATTCTATAATAGATTTCTTTTCTTCAAGGGTTTACATCTCAAGTCATACCAAAACCCAAGCCATGACCTATAAGAAAAAAACAAAATGTAGTGTGGGCATCACTATACATTCCCATTTGGAAAAACAATTAATGAAGAAATACAAAAGACAAAGTTGGATGAAACAGAGAGTGTACTTAGAGATGAATGTGCATATCATCTAGACTACTTTCTTAGCTCCCATAACTTCCAAAGAAAAGGGGCTCCATAATTTCCAACCACTTCTGCCTGTTGTGGAGTCTTTTCCGCTTTCCCCAACAAACGCTTCACTGAAATATAAAACTAACCTTGGATTTCAGATCCAGAGAAAATAGCCTAGATCTGTTTGTGCCCACTCCTCATGCTGGTAATAATAAGAGGCCACTAAAGGAAAACTTGGATAGTTGGCAAGAAAAAGGTGAAGAGGTTGGGACCTGAAGACTGGAAGAGCAATACAGAAGCACCCAACAGAAGAAAGTAACCCAGACCCAGCATCTCCTGACCTCCAGTCTAGCAGCAATAGGCAGCCTAAGCAGGGCCATTCTTCCCCCCAGGGTGAATCTGAATGAACACTACGTGAGCTAGGCCAACTTAGCAAGAGAGACAGATGGGGTGAAGCACGCTCCTGGGGGACACTCTAAAGCTGCCACATAGCACAGCAAGTGACACCACACAAGCAAATGGGTTTTGGAAGCCTTTTTACCCCCATTGCCTGTGAACCCCCTCCAAAAGGCACCTACAAGGCGATCCCATCACAACAAGCAGACCAGCCTGGGAGGTACTCTTGGTCCCCCACAAGGCAATGATCCTATCAGAACAAGTGCCTGACCAGAGAAACCTCCACAAGCCTGAAATTCCCTTCTGCACTGGAGACATACAGGTTGGTGGGCAGAATCAGCCAGAGGAACCCAGCTACATAGGCAGCAGGGCCTATGAGGACTCTCGTCTCCAAGAGCCTAAAACTTCCTGCCTCTGCACAGAAACACTGAGGCAGCTGGGAGGCACTAGTAAGGGATCATATAACAGCAAGTTCTGGCTCAGGGAGCCCTTTTCTCCCCACAGGCCCTGGACTGCCTTCTCTCACCTGGAGACATCCAGTGGCCCACCTGAGGAAACCCCTTTTGCTTCCTCAGACAGCACCATCAAGAACCAGTGGGAAGCCAATCAGCATTAGCTAAGTCTAACAGATCAAAATCACATGGCAAAAAAAAATCTTCTCAAAGAAATAGAGGTAATAAAAAAGAACCAGGAGGTCCCATCATGGTGCAATGGAAATAAATCCGACTAGGAACCATGAGGTTGCAGGTTGGATCCTTGGCCTTGCTCAGTGGGTTAAGATCTGGTGTTGATGTGAGCTGTGGACAGATCAATACGATCCATCTAATCTGAACAATAGAGAGAATACAGACGGAAAAAAAAAAAATGAATAGAGTCCCAGTAACCTGAGAGATAACAATAAAAATACAACATTCATCTCATGACAGTTCCATTAAAAAAAGGAGACAAAAAGTGGGGCTGAAAGACTACCCAAAGAAGTGATGGCTGAAAACTTCCTCAATGTGGGAAAAGACACAAACACACAGATTCAAAAAGCTCAGTATCTCAAAATAGGATAAACCCAAAGAAATCCACATCAAGGCACACCATAATTAAATTTCAGAAAATCTGAAATGAAAAAGGAAAAATCTTGAAAGCAGCCAAGCAGAAATGATGCACTACCTGTAGGTAAATGTCAACTCACATGCCACTGGATTTCTGTTATGAAACCCTAGAGGCTATAAGATGATCATAGGTCCTGAAAGAAAAGAACTGTCTATCACAAATTCTGTATCTGTTAAATTATCCTTTAGGAATGATCTCTCCTGAAGTTCACTGATTCTTATGTAATAGCCAATCTGTGAGTTTTTTTCTTTGTTATTGTATCTTTTATTTGTATGACATCCATTTGGTTCTTTTTTTTTTTCCTGCCTTTTAGGGCCACACCAGCGGCATATAGAGCTTCCCAGGCTAGGGGCCCAATCGGAGCTAAAGTTGCCAGTCTACGCCACAGCCATAACAATGCAGGATCCAAGCTGTGTCTGTGACCTACACCACAGCTCACGGCAAAACATTACTTTTCAAGTAATACAGTTTTTAGCATGTACTGCTGCAAATCTTATTCTCTTTCATAAATCTATTTGCCTTATAACTTTAAATATGCTTATGTGACTCAAGCTTGAGAGGTAAAACTGGCAATGGACAAATACCTGCCCCACTGTAAGCAGCCTAGAAACCAAAATTCAACATCAGATTTTGACAAAGGTCACATTTTTGCCATGGCTACCCAGGGCCCAGCAAATAGCATCTTTTGGAAATTGTAAAAGGAAAGACTGACTAGTTCGGCTATTTCCAAAAAGTTTCATTGATTTTGTTCATATTTTGTATAAGTTGAATTCCTTTAATCACCAAATAAATCCTTCTACATGACCATTGAGTTTCCACAGATCCCTAAATGTCTGTGTTTCTGACTATCAGTCTCTTCCTAGGTTATACAATTACCAGCAAAGCTCCTTCAGTCAAGCTCGTACATCAGCCACAAACTCAGGCAAATATCACATACCATATGTCAATATTTCTGCTTTTATGTCCTAAATGTATTTTCAAACAATTTTTATTTGGAAGCTAAAGTGACTTATCAGACAACATTTTGAAAATATCTCCTTTCCTCTGGGCTCTTTGCCTGTGTTTATAGATGTCCCTCCATAATTGAACATAGAGGGGAAAATGTACTTTTTATGGGAGTAATGTTTTTCTCTCCCCCCCATTTATTCATCTGGGGAAAGGAAATGAAAAAATATGAGCCATGGAGTTGAACATACTATAAACTACATCTATTTTTGGCAGGCAGCAGACCTCTGCACTGTCTGTAGAGTGGTGAGGGACAAACTCTGCTTCCGTTAGCTTTTTGCTTAGGCTAGGATTCCATGTAGTATATTTCTCTAACATGACAGCAAAGTGCACGAAGACAATGTAGAGAACAAAGCAGATGCCAACAGCAGGATGAACCCAAACTTACCGGATAATATTGCTATAATTTTTCAGCCCTTCTTTACAGGACTAAGCTTGCCTTGAGTGAAACCTCATAGATTTTCTAATCCCATATATCACCTTAAAGTGAGAAACAAGGACATCCAATAAATATTTGTAGACCAGTCAGCCGTGACCCTGACTGAACAGGGGCTCCTGTTAGGAAGCAAAGGGAGATGACTTGAGAAAATCAGTGCTTGGTCCCTAAAAACAAGTTATCTGAACAAATGTTAAAAGAAATCATTTCAACAGTGTGAAATATCTCTTTGGTATCCTGAAAAATCAAATATTCATTTTGTGTACCCCGTGATCAACTTTGGTATTATGCCAGTAAAATGGAAAATGGACAATAAGGGACACAGTTTTTGCCAGAAAAAAACCCTTATAACTTTATAAGGGTCTAAAGAAAAGGGTGCCATGGGGAGGCAGGGTGCAGAAAGGAAGTGAGGAAGGTGCAAAGGGGAGATGTCATCAGCTTCAAGGGATGAACTAGATCGGGTTCTGAGCTCAGAAATGGAGAAGAGTACACCTGCTACATCCTCCTTTCAAACCACATTGGGTTAGAACCCAAGGAAGCACCATAACTATAACCATTCAACTTCAAAAATGGAGAAATAAACTTCTATGAACTGGCATTTGAAACTAACCACTGTGCTAAGCTTGCTTCTATGGCAAATGAGGTGCAAAATGACTTACAAATGAATTTTTGGAACACAACCTTTCCTCGGTAAGGGATTTCCTACAAAGAGGCAGACAAAGAAAAAATTATACCAGGAACCAATTTTCCTGTACCTAGGGAACCTTCAATAGTTGTAGAAAGAGACAAGTTAGAATTTAAAATTATTCCAAGCCACTAGATCATACATTTTGGGTAAAATAAATGTAGCCCTATATATTGATGCTTTAACAAAGACTACTCTAATTTTAACTTAAACCCCACTGTTCAGTAACACCACGTATGTAACTGCCTTTGAATTTATGTAAACCATTAATCTGTTTATTGGTAGGTACTGAGGCTAGAGAACTGAGACTTGTTAGTGGTAACATTCCTGTCTAGTATAATGACAAATCACTGATTGCTTGATTTCCCTATTTTAATATACTTTGGGGGCTGCTCTGCAATTACCTTTTACGTCATAGGTTAGTTTTTTCATGTGCTCATTATCTGCTTCTCTGAAGGCAGGTTTTCATATTGGGCATGGGGAAGAGTAGGATTATGGAGGTAATGAATGAATAAATGAATAAATGGTATAATAATTTTGCTAGATCTATCCAGCAAAACTATATATTCTAAAGCTACAAATGGGATATTTCAATCTATGGCTAATCTGTGAATTAAAATAGAATAATCTGAAATTTAAATTACTTCTAAATATCTTTTATCAGTAAATCACTGGCTTATAAATTCACTACCAACATGGTACCTATCTCACTCCCCACCAAAAGAAAAAAAAAAAAATCTGGTTCAATAATACTTTTCCAAATATAATTCCATAAGGCAAATACTAAGGAAAATAATTCTAAACCATTAGGTTTATACATATAGGCCAACACCATCTAATAGAGAAACCTCCTGCTTGAGAGTCAAGAGACTGAGATTCTAGTCTAAACATTTACTGACTAGTGGGAACTCGTGTAGCCATTGGACCTCTCTGAATGAAAGCCTCATCCGTAAAATGTCCAGATTATTCAAATCTCTTATAGCTTCAAAACTTTATTAGGGCAATAAACTGTTAGCTAGAGGAAAATCATACCATTCTTATGTACATAATAATAAAAGATAACACAAATAGTTCTTTCTAAGTGCCAGGCATTCTACCAAGCACTTACCGTTGATTAACTTGTGAAATCTCTACAAATAAGCCTATGAAATAGCTTTCATCCTCCCCATTTGCTTCCGGAAACTGAGCCCAAGATAATCTTAGGTGACTTTCTCAGTGTCCCCACAGACAGACTTGTGCAGCTCAGGACCCCAAGTGCCCTACCCTCTGCCCGCCCTTCATCTTCCTGGCCTATGCACTTCTGACATCTCTGTCCTCAAACCACACTGATTTCCCTGGACCGTGATCATGCGAACCCATTCCCATCTCAGATCCTTTGGACTGGTTGTTCTCTTCGCTCAGAAGATTCTTGCCCCAGATCTTTGCATGCCTGGCTCCCTCTCATATTTTGGGTCTCATACCAAAGATCATTGGCCTGACCTCATTCCTCTAACCAAAGCCATCACTACACTTAGCCACCTCTTTTTCTTCATAGCATCCACAGCCATCTGCAAAATTATCTCACTTGGTTGTTTATGAATCCACTGCTGTGTTTAATTATCTCCTCCCTGACTAGAATATAATTTCCAGGAGGGCAAGGATTTTGAATTTCATCACTGCATCTTCAATACCTAGAATAGTACACGGTACAGAGAAGTTATTGACAGTTGGAATAAATGGACCAGTGAATGAATGATAACCTAATCAAGATGATTTTCCCACATTCATCTTAGTTATTCAAAAAGTAGGAACGCTAAAGCGATATACTGAATCTCCACTATGCCATTTAAGAAAGAAGTATTTTCAGACAAAGGAGAAATGAGTTTACTGACAATATTTAGTACTAGCATTTCTCAGAATTTCTGCTTTGCTGTCAACTCTTATCAAGATAATTATGTAAACATTCCATTTTTTAAATTAAATGAGTGTGTTCATTTCAGAGAAGAGTTCAGATCTTTCACTAAATCACCCAAGAAACTGAATGACAATATGAGTCATCAAAAACATAAGCTCACAGAATCTATACTTCCAAGAAGACTTAAATTTTATGTTAAAATTTATATGCTTAGGCATTCCCATCATGGCACAGTGGAAACGAATCTGACTAGGAACCATAAAGTTGTAGGTTCGATCTCTGGTCTCGCTTAGTGGGTTAAGGATCTGGCATTGCCGTGAGCAGTGGTGTAGGTCACAGATTCGGCTTGGATCCCACGTTGCTGTGGCTGTGGTGTAGGCCAACAGCTGCAGCTCTGATTAGACCCCTAGCCTGGGAACCTCCATATGCCTCAAATGCAGCTCTAAAAAGAAAAAAGAGTTTTATGCTTAAAGAGCAGAGCACAAGTGATCTGCAACAGCAACCAGATTTCACATCCTCCCTGGGGAAGGTGGTAAAACATTTTATCAGGACAGAAAAAGCCAGTTGAGGGAAGAGTGAGCAAATCTTGAGTGCAGTCTGACTGTATATAGGGACAGCTTAAAGAACACAAGAGTCTCTGGACTCAGAGGACATGGAACAACAAAAGGTCAAGGGCTTCACTGTTCTCAAAACTCTCACGCTCACTTCCATAAATTATTTAAGGCAGCTTTCCAAACCCATATACTATACTAAGTGAAGGAAAAAAAAAAAAACTATGAAGATTAAAAATGGAATCAAGGGAAAAATGACAACAGAAGAAATTAGTTGAAGCCAGGACTGAAGTGAGAACACAAGCTGCCTATGGATCTAGACCTTTGCTAGAAGGTCATATATTGACCCTATCTTTTCTGGCATCCGCTGCAAGAGGGGACTTGGGGGATAGAGCCAGGATGCTCAGGCTTCAGATGTGACCCATTCGGGTACCTTACTCATGGGAAAATGTGGCCGAGGACAGACATCATTGTTTTCGAAATCCTAGAGACCCTTCTCCCACGAGTGCTCATGAAGATGGCACTGGCTGATGAAACAAACCGAACAGCATTCCTACACTAAATGCAGCAGCCTGTTTCGTAAGACTGTTTTCTTACAAAATGACTCACTGTAGGCTGAGGCACTGCACTAAAGGAGCAATTCAATAAAAATAATTATATGAGGGGCCAACAGCAACAAGCAGTCAATTAATGCAGTTCTCAGCTGGACCACATATCCTTTTAGTGATATATGAGTATATTGTGTTTATAAAGACACTTTTGTTCAAGTGAGCATTACATAAAAATTGGAACAGCAAGGACCTTAAGGTATATCCTTTAACAGTTATTTGAAGTACAGCTATCTCTGCATTAGCTTGGGACCATATGCCTAAATTGGGATGAACTAACATCCTCTTAGGAAAGTCGATGTGTTTGCTCAACAGGATAGAGGGTGACTAGAAAGCTCTCACTCCCTACAGGAAGATTCAAGAAATAGTTCCTTAGGATGTAATTTTGTGTATACAGATAAAGAACCAATATGTCCCCAAAATTCTCCAGCAGAGGGTAGATGGCCAGAAAAAGTTAGCCTGAAAATTATATACACAGGCAAACCAATCTTTCGTGCCCTCTGGACTTTTTTTTCTTTTTCAAAGCATCAGAAAAGCACCCTTAGAGTAGTCAGTCTTGAATAGCATGCCATCCTCTGTATATTGAGAAATGATTGCAAAATATATACCTAGAGAACTAAATGAGCTAACTTATTGCATAAGATCATAAATTATAAGGCAACTGTATGGGTAGTTTGCCAAGTGATGACTTTTGTTTTGGAGTGTGCACCTGAACCCCTCTGCCTGGCAACAAACAGCATGGCCAGGTGTCTATTAAAGCCACTGCTTTTTCATGCTACTTATGCTATGCACTTCCATAGAAAATAAGATTACCTCTCTAACCTTCACTTTGTCTTAGTACTCTAAAAAAATATAGCACACGCTTAATATTTAATACATTTGTATGGTTAATTGTCACGTTTATATATTAATTTACATATAATACAAATATCATAATTATTAAATAATTAGGACATAATTTTTTAAATGGACCTTCTGAACTCTCCGGTAGGAATCTCACAGAGGATGTTGTTTACATTACTCTCTTAATAAGAAATCTTGCAAGAAATTTCTTTCCGGGATTAGTATACAAAATAATTGTACCTCTTGAACAATTGGTCTATTTTTAAGCACCAACTCTGTGAACTATGGAATTGTGCAGGTTACAATTTCTCAGTTAACTGTTAAAAAGCTTAGTGCTGAGTTTTGGTTTACTTGTGGCAGGATAGAGGTTTATATACCATGCAATTTAACATTTTTATTACTCCTTTTCTTTATCTTTTTAAGTTTAAATTATTTTTAATTTTATCTGAGTAGTGGTATGTTATAATTTCTTGTTGTGTTTCAAGTCGCCTTTAAATCTACAACAGTAGAATAGACTTGCCAACAGCCTGTTTTCTCTTCAGGAACAGTATGGGATTGCTTAATTAAAAAAAGAAAAGAAAACAAAGCTGGTGTACATTTTTAATCAGATGACTAACAATAGAATCACGCTGAGATTCAGAGAAGGAGAAAATAAATACATTGTGGATTTATGTTTTTATTACTTTGGAACAGAATTGAAGATGAGAGTAAACATCCTCAAAAGTTTTAAAATAAAATTAAACTGAGTATCCTTAAGGTGTTAAGGGGTTTTGGTGGGAAAAGAAGGATTGCTGTTATTTTATCTAAGACTGTTTATGAAAAGTCTAATTGAAATGAAAGTAAATTCAAAATATTTATACATATATAAATTAAATTAGCATATTATGTGTACATCTTAAATCATTTGAAATGGAATTAGAATCTTTTGTGAGAGTATTTACTTTTAATATCTTAACTTTTTTTGCCCTATGTCATGCTGAAATCATTTTTTTCAACCATACTATATACATTCCCAAATTCCCCTCAATGGATTTATCATAATATTGCTATATGCTTTGGCAGTCACAAGAAATTAGAGGATGAATTTAACGAGGATGTGAATATGCTGATATTTTTGTAAGTCTTGCAATATTTGGGAACTCAAGTACTCCAATTTACTCATGGTTTGAATAGAAAATTTTTAAGGAGCTTAATAGGAATAGTTTGAATAAAAATAGTCAAATAAATCCCTTAAATTTCCATCTCCAGATTTCCAATGCAGCCATATTTTAGGTATTTACAGTACATTCGATTTGCTCTTTTAATATGTTTTATAACAAATATTTGATAATGTAATCATTTTGTCTAGTTACATGTGCTCTTATCATTTTAAGATTTTATTTCTTACTTCAAACTAATACTTGGTATAACATTTTCTTTACCGTCAAATACAGTTTGCAAATATGTTGAATGCCATATGTAGATATTTTCAATTCAGCAAATGAGGTATAAGAGAAAAAAAAATACTTTTGAAGAATCTTTCCTTCAAATTTAAAATCTGCTAAACAATCATTATCCAAAGATTTTGGAAAAGATGGAAACTGGTAGAGAAACTGAAGTGAATGATTGTGAACAAAATGAAACCAGGGAAGAAAATTAACCTGTTAGGCAAATATACTTTAAATTCTAAAAAGCAATTGTTGGGCCTCTTTTGTAATGCCTCTAACAGCTAAGAAGTTACATAGAAAAATTTTCTTTATTAGCAAAACCAAGCTTTAGGCAACACACTCTTCTTTGCTCTTTTATGGTAAAAAGAACAGCCAGGGTGTGATTTTTAAGATGAGAGAAATTCCACAGTCATATATAAAAATCAGGTTCACTGTCTTATATCACATTTTATTTGATACACAAAAATTGGTCTGTGCCCTAGCTTAGGACATTCACACCAAATTTTTCCTTGTTTTTCTGTTTGTTTTAAATCCTAACCTTATATAAGAACAACGTGGTTTAAAAAACTTAAAACTTTCTTGAGTGGTCCTATGATAATTTGAACAAAAGTAATAAATTTGGTCTTTGTGACCCCAGGAATCAGCAGAATAAACCGAACGCAAACACATTCATCAGGCCTCAGAAAATGAAATTATCAACTGATATACAAAGGAAGGGATACCTTGAGTGTCACTTGAGGCACTCTTAGTGTACAGCTTAAAAGCCCTTTGTAAATAAAAACTGGTATTATATTTTACTGTAATCACTGCCAGCAAGTGGTGTTAAAATAATGGACTTGCTCCATTTCCATTAATATAACTTTGACTATAAAGAGTAATTGAATTTTCCCATTGTCTCAAAAACTATGCACTTTTGCTTAGTACCAGAATCAATTACTGGAAAATTGTTGGATGCAGTACATATTTTACCAACCTTTAGCAAAAACCGAAGCAACAACACAACACCTCTAAAATTAAACAAAGAATGAAAAATTAAAATATGCCCTAAAAAGAAAAAAAAAGAATTGTCTTTCAAATGACAGCAAAAATTAAAAATCCAATAAACTCCAGTTTTGCTTTATTTTACTAAGAGATTCTCCAATTTTCCAATTATTCCCATAATTTCAATTCTCTAACCAGATAATTTTATGATCTCAACAACAACAAAATTCCTGAATCTCATTAGTTCTCTCTCATTTTCCTAGACTCCAGGATATGCATGGCAACAAGTCTATAAAGATGGAAAAATATTAGTTATCATAGTCTTGTCCACAGATAAATAGTTGAGAAAACAGGTATTTTCCAAAGAAGGAGGAAAATAGCAGTTGTTCCAAAAATGAGCTTTACAGAACACGTACATTTAAAAGAGTGGACAAAAACAGTAGTGAACTAAGGAGCAGGCCACATGATAGAAGACATCCCAGAATCAAAGTCACAAGACAACTGTTTCAAGGAACAGGAAAGGATGTGAGCCACAAAGCTAAAACCTAAGAGATGCTATGGAGAATGAACATTAGGCAAAGACCACTGTATATGGTTAAAAGAATGCATTAATAGTATTCTAGAACAGTCTCAGTGAAGACATAGAATTAATTCGGATAAGGATATAAAGGAGATATGAGATGTTGACCATTCATTCTAAAACTGTGGTAGTAAAAGAATCAGAAATGTCAGAGCAGTAGCTACACATACAATATGATAAAAAAATATGCCATTATGGGATATTATTCTCATTTCTCCTCAGTTTGGGGAACACTCATTTTTGTCAGATGACTTATCAATTATTTATTTCATTGAGTCTTTCTCTTTCAATTACTATTCTTAATATAACATTCTGTGTTATTTAAAATCTACAAAAAAGTAAATAAATAAAAATTTAAAAATTTGTAGTTCCCATTGTGGCTCAGCAGAAATGCATCTGACTAGTAACCATGAGAATGCAGGTTCAATCCCTGGCCTCACTCAGTGGTTTGAGGATCCAGCATTGCTGTGAGTAGTGGTGTAGGACACAGACGCAGCTTGGATTCTGCCTTGCTGTGGCTGTGGCATAGGCCAGTGGCTACAGTTCTGATTTGACCCCTAGCCTGGGAACCTCCACATGTTGGTGGGTGAGGCCCTAAAAAGACAAAAAAAAAATCTACATCGGGACCTATTTACCTACATTAGCATTCCAAATGAGTGGGAGACTCTTCTAAAAAGTAGCACTTGAGCTACTTTCATTTGAAGGCAATTTAACAACTCTATCATGTAATAAATACCTAGCACAGGTACATGCTAGTCTCCACAATTAACTATACGATGCCTTATAAAATATTGTGCCTTTGCATTCTATTTTTAATATTCAACTTTAGTTACATGTACTTCTTTTGAATTACCACAGTAAATTCAAACGGAACTGAGAAAAGGACATCATAAATAAAATCTAAAGAATATTAAAATTCACTTAAAGGGAACTGTGCATAACAGTAAGTAACTTCCCTTTACACTCTGAAATAAGATTAATAAGAAATAGTCCTTGACTCTCTCTCAGGGTCTCTCCTGCCTGCCTATTATGTTACCCGGTGGTTTCTAATTTCTCCCTGTAGAAACTTTAATCTTAAGAGAGCCCAAAATTAGGGTGAGTGGTCACTTAATGACTCTTAAAAATTAATAGCCACATGACTGCTGTCAGTATATGCTGGGGTACAACACCATATGACAAATCTATTCCACTTAGTATTTGATTGTTACCAAAGGTGGAGAGAATGACATGATGGGTAGGTAGAAGGCTTTGAAAAAGGTAAACTATCAGTTGTTATAGGGAAAGGTAAATTATAGTTGCCCATGACATTTGTTGCTAATTATAACAATCATCTTCCTAGACCTCAGGAGGATAATGATACTCAATCAACAGCGAGCATTCACAATTTCCTCCCCAGGACCCACAGACTCATATGATTCAGCTTCTGTGTCCTTTTCCAAGTGAGAATTGGATTGTTCTTTCTTGAATTAGTTCTAAACCACTCTTTAACCCTTTTTTCTAGCCCATTATCAAAAAGCTCTTTTGTTTTGGAATTGAGCAACCTGACTGTGAGGAAGAAAAAAAAAAAGACAAACAAAGAAAGTAAAAGAAGGAAAGGAACCGATTCAAACTAGGAAGATGCGCATGAAGAATCAAAGTAAATTAGAGACATCTAAAACTAATATGCTTGCCATACAAATAGATAAAATATGATAACAAGCATAATTATAATTTGCCTTATGCACTATTGAGTAATTCCTAAGGTATATTACATAAGAGTTTCCAGTCTTTATCTTAAACATGAAATATGTCTGAAGCCACCAATTTCAAAGCTAACCTTAGAAAGAAAAAACACACCAGCAGACATAATTACCGAAGACTAGACAAATAATATTCTATATAACACTGTCCTTAATTTTCCAGTACAATTTTCCTCTATTTTTATGTATATACAAAATATTTCCTCAATATATATACTCAATTTTCATGTACTTTTTTAACAAACACAATTAAGTATATAGATAATTCCAAATTAACAGGATACTTGCATCATGCTTTAAATTACATATTGTATAATACCATAAATACATAAACTAGAAAAAACTGCATGCTCTGATTTTTGGTTGATAAAACAGAGTCATCCCAGACATTGACCACATGAAGAAATGTAGAATAAAAGCTGACCAGAGGTTCTCATTGTACATTGACGTTAGATCAAGATGAAGTTTAAATTGTAGTCGGTGCAATTTAGAGAACAGATGAAGAAATCATTGATATGTTAGAAAAATCTACAAAGGTAGTTAATGGATTTAGTTTGGTCTACAGGAATAAAAGAAACAGCCATTAATCATCCCCACCATCACCATCCATCATCGCCATCATAGTCATCATCAACATTATAGGCAGTATTTTCAAACTCCCTACATAGTTTCTGTTATTATAAAAAGTGCCATACACTGGACAGTTTATTGCTTCCCAGCTCCAAATGCACTCTTCTTTACCTGCGCTGTGACAATGGAGCTTTAAAACATTTCTCAAACATTCTAGAGGAAGGACTTGTCTTCCTAATTCCTCCTGGGAGTCAATCCTCTGTGGATATTTTCTCGTGTTTAAATAAAATGATGACTGGAGTTCCCATCATGGCTCTGTGGAAACGAATCTGACTAGCATCCATGAGGATGCAGGTTTGATCCCTGGCCTCGCTTCCGTGGGTTAAGGATCTGGTGTTGTGAGCTGAGGTGTAGGTCACAGATGCAGCTCGGATTTGGCACTGCTGTGGCTACAGCATAGGCCAGCAGCTACAGCTTCAATTTGACCCCTAGCCTGGGAACCTCCATACGCTGCAGGTATGGCCCTAAAAAGACAAAAAATAAAATAAAAACAAAATAAAATAATGATTGGAGATGGGGCAAATCCAGGCTGTGGGACTCAGAGCATCTTGGGGGTCACACTATAAGAAAAAAATATATAAAATTACAGATAAAAAATTAAGCATAAAAGTAAATATTTATAGTGAAAAAATAAATTGCCACAGATTTCAACATGTAAAAGTAGACAAACACCATAAACACCATAAACCAAAGGAAAATAAACATTTCTATTAATAACCTGACAGACCCATCTCTACAAGTTGTGCCTACATGTTTACCTTCAATTTATTTGACTGCCTCTTTTGCAAAGATGCTAGACAGCTTAATTCAGTCTCCTGTGGAGTATGGTTAATAAAATTTTATTTTCTTGGAGTTCCCTGGTGGCTCAACAGTTTAAGGATCTAGCATTGTCACTAACATGGCACAGGTTTGATCCCTGGCCTGGATCCCTGTGTGTGATGTAGCCGTAGCCAAAACCATTTTATTTTCTTTTTGTTATCGATAGCTTAAAAATGATTTTTTAGCTTCTTGATGCATTATTAGTAATTTAATTAAAAGTTTTGTTGATAACTTGGGAAAACCTCTATGAAGCCCTTGTTCATGTGCATGTAGAACAATTTTTCCATATCAAGGTCCTGGATCTAAATATGTATATATTGTAAACCTTATTTTTTTCCATTAGCCACATGGGTCCATGCTCAGCACTAGAGGACAAGGTCAGCTGACTCTGATCCTTCCTACCCAGATGAGGAGTAGTCAGTAGCAGTAATTCCAGAAGGCATTCCTAAACCAGGATGACCAGCAGTGACTTTACTCCACGTGAAAGTGAATCCCACAAACGGATCTCAATAAACCCAAAATACCATATGACATAAAGAAACCTATGGAGGTAATGAATACACTGATTATCTTGATTGTACATTATGAGCGTATACAAATATCAAACATTAAATTGCACATTTTAAATATGTGCAGTTTATTGTATGTGGAGTACAAATTTGTTCTCATAAGTAATCAGTCAGAATCTCATCAGGGGACAGAAAACACACAGTAATTTGAAATGAGAATGTTTGATATAAAGTGTAATTAACTATTGAGTTTGTGAGCTCTTCTCCATGTAGCCCTTTCGAAAGGTCACTGCATTCTGTATGAATGCATAACATGATACAACTAATTTAAGTCATTTATAAATACAATTTACATTAACTATTAAAAAGACTAATGAACTATAATGAAGGGTGATGGTAAAGATAGAAAGACAATTCTAAAGAATAGCATAAGCTTGAGGGAGAGTACTCCAGGAGGAATGAACTTGGAAGGGGGTGCCCTCCTCAAGGCTGAAGTGAGACCTCATTAGAAAAGTTAGTCTTGCAGCCTACCACACAGCAGAGAAGTCTACTAGATTTTCTAAGCCTGAGCTCCTCCACGGGTGTTGGGCAAGCAGGAAGAAATAAATAATTAAAAACCTCTCCAGGTTACAGGTGCAACAGTGCTGAAGAATGAGAGCACAGACAGAGTCAAGGTGTCTGGAGCACACTCGGGTGTGGGCTGGTGTGCACTGCTGGTGTCAAGAGGGTTGCCAGAAACAACCCTATAGGCTCCAGACGAGTCAAGACTGGTGGGATGTTGTGCAGAGGAGGCTGGAGTGTTGGGAGCCTATTGACTGAAAGGGCAGACCAACCCCTGGAGTCTATGGTGTCTAAGTCCACAAGGACACAGTGAGTGCAGTGGCCAGGGCTGTGAGGTCACTGAGGGACAGAGTGCTCTGGATGTACTGCTGGGGCACGGCACTGCCGACAACCATGCAGCAGTGACAAAAGAAGTGGCCAAAACATCAGCAAACTGGGACTGTTGAGTCTGAAACCATGAAAGCTCTGAAATGTTATAAGATCTATAAATTAACAAGTAAGCCTGCCACAGATGCAGATGTACATGTATGCATGTGTACATAAATATGTGGTGTGTGTGTTTCAGACCTCTTGTTCAGGGAGCAGTACTTTAACACGCAGAACAATTTCTGTCCCCTCCTCAGGACTCAGGCTCTCCCACAGGGTGAGGCAGTGGAATATCAGATGCTCTATTTCCACACATGGGAATTATTCCAAATGACAATGTGGTGTGTGATGTGGGAGAGCACACGCACTCTAAGCATAAACATGAGTTTTGTATCACAGGAGAGGAACACCAAAATCATGAAACTCAGAGCTTATATAGGGCTGCTGGTACACCTGCCACCCTCCTTAGAAGAGGCCTTTGCTCCAAGTTATAAACAAATCCTCTCTGGGGACTCCCTTCTCTCCCCTCTAGGTCAGCACCCTGGAATATAAACAAATGTAATCAAATGAGTCGTCTAGGGAGATAAACCTGTGGATATCTCCAGATGCCTCTATCTTTTATTTATTTACTTATTTATTTGGTCTTTTTAGGGCCGTACCCGCAGCATATGGAGGTTCTCGGGCTAGAGGTCAAATTGGAGCTGTAGCCGCCGGCCTACGCCACAGCCACAGCAATGCGGGATCTGAGCCACATTTGTGACCTACACCACAGCTCACGGCAACGGCAGATCATTAAACCACTGAGCAAGGCCAGGGATCGAACCCGCAACCTCATGGTTCCTAGTCGGATTTGTTAACCACTGAGCCACGACAGGAACTCCAGCTGCCTCTATCTTTACAGTTCTACTCAATCATCCTTCAGCCCAGTTGCCAACGATCTTTGCTCAACAGCCCTGACTGCAAAAACCTGAAAATATACATAGAACACTGACTCCCAACAGGAAGAAAGAAGACAAGTGCCTCCTCTATAATATCCTCAGCACCTTCTATTAACAAAGCTTATTATCTGCTGGCTGCAAATGAGAAATGTTTATAAAGCTCCACTGTCACAGAGCAGGAAAAGGAGAGCGGATTTGGAGCTTAGAGGCAATAACTTGACAACTAAAACAGCCAATAAAGGAATAGTCTAGACTTTGTGCCTATAAATGATGACAATTAGATGAAAATGACAAATTTCTTACAAGACACAAACTACCAAATCTCACTCAAGAGGAAACACACACTCTGTATAGCACTATATCTATTTGTAACTTAAAATCTTCCCACAAAGAAAACTCTATGTCTAGATGGCTTTATTGGTTAGCCCTTTCCTTACTGAATATAATTGACACACAATTATATTAATTTTTCATGTACAGCATAATATTTTTGACATTTGATATTTTTATACATTATGGAATGATCACGATGTTAAGTCACTTTATTGGTCAATTCTAACAAACACTGAAGGAAGAAATAAAACAAATTCTATACAAATTCTTCCAGAAATCTGAAGAGAAATAGTACTTTCCAACTCCTAAGATAACAGCATTACTCTAAATCCAAAATAAGACAAACACATTACAAGAAATGATAACTACAGAACAGTATTTGTCATGGTTACAGATGAAAATGATTTTTAACTTTCTAAAAAATCAAATCTAACAATACATGACTTTTAGAAGATAATACATTATAACTAACTGGGGTTTATCCCAGGAATATCAGTCTGGTTTAACATTAAAAATTGATCAATGTCATTCACCATATTAACATACACACAATCTCAGTAGATGTAAAAAAATTTTGGTAAAATCCAAATCCATTCCTGATTTAAAAAAACAAAACAAAACAAAAAACCTCTAGGAAAGTAGCACTGGAAGGAAACTTTTTCAACATGATAATGGACAGCTAAAAAAAAAACTCTAGCTAACATTATACTTAATGGCGGAATACTAAGTTCTTTTTCCCTAAAATCTGGAACAAGGAAACGATGTCTGCTTTCACCACATCTACTCTTTTTTTTTTTTTTTTGCCTTTTTGGGGCCACACCCGCAGCATGTGAAGGTTCCCAGGATCCGAGGCATGTCTGCGACCTACACCACAGCTCACAGCAACACCAGATCCTTAACCCACTGAGCAAGGCCAGGGATCAAACTCGCAACCTCATGGTTCCTAGTCAGATTCGTTAACCACTGCGCCACGACAGGAATTCCTCTACTCATTATTTTACTAGAGTGTTAAACTAGTGTAATAAAACAAGAAAAAATAAATAAAAATCATCCAGAATGAAAAAAAGTTAAACTATCACTATTCACAAATTATAGAATAATCCATGTAGAAAATCCTATGAAATCTACCCAAAAAAATCTACTAGGACTCAAAATTGAGTTAAACAAGGGGAGGAGATCCAAGATCAATACTAAAAAACAAACAAACAAACAGAAAAACAGTATTTTTATAGCCTAGAAAAGAATACTCAGAAATTGAAAGAAGCAATACCATTTACATAAGTATCAAAAATATGAAATATTTAAGTATAAATATGACAAAAGATTTACATGGCCTATACATTGAAAACAATAGAACTTTACAGAGAGACAATGAAGAAAACCTAAAAAAAATGGAGAGAGGTACTGTGATCATGGGTCAGAAAAGTTAACATCATTAACATATCAGTTCTCTCCAAAATGATTTAGAGTCAATATAGTCCCAATAAAACTATCAACAGGCTTTCTCAGAGAAACTGACAAGCGTATTCTAAAATTCATATAAAAATTTAAAAGACCTAAAATATCCAAATATATTTTGGAAAACGTAAAAGAAAAATTCGGAGGATTTATATTATCTAAATCCAAAACTTATTACAAAACTATAGCAGTCAAGACAACATGGTATTGGCAGAGAACTATATCAATGGAACAGAATAATTATTTCCAAAACACCCCACATATCAAAAAATAAACCCACACACATATGTGGGCAACTGATTGTTAGCAAAGTTGCAAGGGGCATACAGGGTAGTTCTTCAACAAATGATGCTGGAATAACTGCATATACACCATGCAGGAAACTCATACAGCCTATATGGAATTCATATAGCATATATGCGTTTGCAGAGGAATTACAAGAGGAAACAAGGAAGCTTTTTGTGGTGATGTTATGTATTATGGGGGGAGGGCGTGTGTGTGTGTGTGTGTGTGTGTGTGTATCAAGACAGTAAACTGTATATTTAAAATATGTGCAGTTCATTGCCTATCAAAGCTCAATAAATGTATTAGTTTTTAGAAGAGCTTTATCTGTTATTATCAATTACTTGTCTTTTTAATATACATATTCATCTTTATAAGGGCGTATTTGATATATATATATATACTTTTTGTCTTTTTTTGCCTTATCTAGGGCCGCACCCGTAGCATATAGAGGTTCCCAGGCTAGGGGTCTAACAGGAGCTGTAGCTGCCGGCCTTCACCACAGCCACAGCAACGCGGGATCCGAGCCACATCTGCAACCTACACCACAGCTCACGGCAACGCCGTATCCTTAACCCACTGAGCGAGGCCGGGGATCGAACCCGCAACCTCGTGGTTCCTAGTCAGATTCGTTAACCACTGAGCCACAACAGGAACTCCATGATATATTTAACAGATACTTACAGTCATAAAAGAGAAAAGCTATTATCACCACTTGCTGTTTCTCATCACAAATTTACATTAAGCACTTTACGAAAGATAAAACACTTCCACATAAGGAAAGAGTGTCCCAAATGAAAAAACACTGTTTGGTGGAAACCAAGAAGAGATTCTGTGTGCTTGGACCCACTTTCCATGTTGCTTGGCTTCACTGGGTTGGAAAGAATAACAAAACTGACTGTCCACCAAAGAACTCCTGTCATCGTCAGAGATGCCCACACAGTTGTTCTTGTTGGGGATCAGCCAGAACCTATCTTGACCAAGTTTCAGAACTGTGAACTCCCATAATTTGATCTGCTACAAGGAAACATAAAATGGCAGAATAAATCAGACTCTCAATGATAAGGGATTTTAGAGAGCTTCTAATCAAACCCTTTAAAAGTGAAGAAATTGGGGCCAAGACTTTACCCACGTCTTGGTAAAGGTACTCAAATCTAGAATCCCCAGTTTGCTGGGATCAAATCCTATGCCTTTTTCTTAGTATCGCAGCACCATCCTCCGAGTATTTTGCCACCAAAATACTCATTAATTATATCCTTTTATAAAAGCATCTTTTTACATTTTGCTTAATTTAAACACTTTTTTGTTTAACTATAATGAAAAACATTCTGGCAATCTTTTCTTTTGTCAGGCCCACCTGCAGACTCCAGATTTGACCTTTTGGAAAATTAGCTATTTAATTTGTACACACTGGGGACAATGTCCCCTGATTTTGTTCCTATCTCCTTATAACTCATTTTTCATTATCTATGGTGAAGACAATAGTTTCTGTCCTTCATTTGGAATAATTGTTTTGAAACCCTCTTTTAAAACAAAAGTACCAGGTTAAGAGTAGTTTCTGTACAACGGACTCTTTAAATACAAGAAAAATATGCAAAATCTCAGGGACCTCTTAATCACATTACTAGATAGAATTCATTCTCCTACATAGAATTAAATTAGTGTTATATTATATTTAAATATTCCCTTCCTTTCTGATTTCAAAAACATTTTGTGTTTACTAAAAATTCTATAGGAAACAGAGAAAAGCTTTAAAACAGATAAAAATCATCCATAAACTCATCAACCAGGTATAGCCATTATTATTATTTGGCATTTTTTCAAACTTATAAATAGATCAACATGTAACTAAAGATATTTAATTATATCTTTATAAAGTTAGAAGCCATATCATATATAAATTTAATATTTATAATGTTAGAAGTCATATACATAAATTTAACATTTTGAAAATATTATAATCCTTTTTCCATCACTAATATTTACAACACCATTTGTAAGAAAAGTATATTATTCAGTTTAGAGAGCTTCTAATCAAACCCTTCAAAAGTGAGCAATTTATAGTACAGCAATTATATGCTACTATATACCATACCACACTAAATACTATATTGTATATATTACACTATAGCAGTAGTATAAATTGCTATACTATTATTTCTCCTCCCATTACTGGACATATGTGCAGTTTTTAAGCTGCTTATTATATAACATTGTGAGCCCAATTACATGCCTGTCAATCTTCGTAGCATTTCTGATTTTTTCATAGGACATATTCCTGCAAAGTCAACATTAAGTTTAAAAGTTAAAAATTTACCAGTAAGAGATGATCTATATAGCCAGTTCAAGCTTACATAAAGTTCTTCTTTAAAAAGACTGTGTGCCAAGTGCACTTGGAAAGTAAGAATGGAATGCATATAAAATGTCTTTTTCCCTGCATAAGCCACCAGCAGGAAGAGCAGCTATCTAATTTTAAACATTTTGCTTTATTTCCCTTTATAGTAATAGCGGAATAATATTTGCACACAAATTCCCAGTATCTGGACATTATGGTGGATTTGAAACTGAAAAACTGTCATTGCCTAAAAGACTAGTTCCTAGAAGATCTATTTAAGATAAATTTTTAATAAAGGCATAAGCACATGGTGTCACCATGGTGATAAAAGGAAGCTGGGAATACCAGCGATAGAGTAGAGGTTGAATTAAAAAATAGGCTGGTGAAAGGATCAGAAGCAAAAGCAGAGGGCTTCTCTAATGAAGGAAAAATTAAGACTTAGAGAGGTATGAGTTTCTGATTAAATCATGTAAATGCCACCTTTCGATTTCTTTCTGTTTGTGTCTGCTCATCAAGCCCTTGGGCCAGGTAATCAGTCCATAATACATGGTCCCAGCAATCAGTGGCCAAATCTCAAAAAAATGAAGGACAAAATCATTCTTCCTAAGAATGCTTCATACAATGGACTGTGAGGCTTTGTTGTTGCTGAAGCTCATTCCGAGGGGATGGGTGCATCTGATTCTTCACCTCAAGCTGTTGGCAACAATCAGACATTCTCAAGGTATAATGAGACCACTGCATAAGAAGACAGAACAAAAGAAGGCTTTAAAGGAAAATAATGATTCCTCCCCCCTGCTCATTCCTGGGGCTGAGAATGTGTATGGACCGTTGTTTAGGGATAATTAGCTAGACAAAAAAAGTTCATTATTATGTGTTCTGTTTTTCTCTCTTTTAAAGGAAAAGTAGAATAATAGGATGGAGAGAACATGGGCCTAAGTGCCAGGTCTCTCACTTTGTAGAAATGTGTGATCAGGACAAAGGGACTTAATTTCTCTGAGTCTTGGTTTCTTCATTTGTCAAATGGAGGGTCATACCTCACAGAGTTGCTGTGAGGATTAAAGTACTTAATAGAGCTCTTAGTATATAAATAAACATCAGAGGAATGTTAGTATTTTTTTTACTGTTGGTGTTATTTATAGAGGAGCTTGGGAGAGACAAGAATATCTCCGAAGTATCATTAATCTGCATTCATATGGTACAAAGTGGACCCACATCAAAAACAGGGATAATCATTGAGAGGAAAAAGATTTTTAGGTTAGTCAATGCCCTTTTATTTTTCTTAAACATTCCAATTAACCTTGCTCTAAATATATCTACCACTATATACATCGTCCACTTGAAGACTGAGCATTCCACTGTAATTTCAAACCTTGGAATTGTGCTGTTTTAGCCTAAGAAATAAATAAGGTCAGACTTCTGTCAAAGATAATGGACTAAACCAGCACTTCCCACACATTAATGTTCATATGAGTCACCTAGGGATCTTGTTAAAACATGGATTTCTATTCAGGGGGTCTGGGGTGGGTCTGGAGTTTTTGTATCTCTAACAAGCTTACAGGTGATGCTGATACACCAGCCAATACTACACACTGAAGCAAGGGAATAAATCAGAAGTTCTCAACGGGGGTGATTTTGTGCCCTCGGGGGACAGTGGGCAATGCCCAGAGATATTTTTGGTTATCACAACTGAGGAGAGGTATCTAGTGTGTAGAAGCCAAAACTGCTACTGAACATTCTACAATGCACTGCACAGCCCTCGACCTAAAGAATTACTGGGCTCCAAAGATCAACAACACATAAAATATCAATGGCGCTAAGGCTGAAAACCCCTAGACTAAACAAATCATCACCACTTCACATAAACTCCAGAAATGAGGAATGAAATGCATATTTTATTCATGCCTAGATTCAAAAGTCAAGAAGAAGGAAATTAGGGGCATTAGACATATTAAAACTGTGTGTTCACATCTAAATGATGAACCGCAATGGGAACACAGAGCCCACCAAAGGTCACCCCAACAACACACCCATGAGAGCTGGGGTTGTAGTTCTCAAGTGTGAACTGATAGTTTTGAGGCTACAGATGTTGGGAATTGATGGGGAGTGGGTGTGAGGTCCACCAAGCTGTCTGCCCTCAGGAGACACAGGTAGCGGCTTGGAGAGAACACAAACATCACGCTTGCTGACTTGACTCTCCTCCTTGCCCGGGTTAGCTCACTGGAGGTGTGGAGCGGGTCCCACTACCTACCGAGACAAAGGCCAAAACCACGCCCACGACAACAGCTCTAGAAGCTGAGCTAAGCCTGAGCACACTGTTTCAAACCACCCTTTTCTCAACAGGTAGTCTTCTCTGCCAGCATTTGACAAATTATTATTTGACAAACTAAGGGTTTTTTTTTTCCATTTTTTAAAAGTTTTATGGAAGTATAGTTGATTTACAACATTGTGATAATTTCTGCTGTACAACAGAATGATTCAGTTATATATAAATATACATACATCCATTCTTTTCCAGATTCTTTTCCCGTATAGATTATCACAATACTGGAAAGAGTTTCCTGTGCTATACAGCAGGTCCCCACTGGCCAGTCACTCAGTCACTCTATATACTACAGTGTGCATATGCCAATTCCAAATCCCCAGTCCATCCCCCGATGCACTTGTTCCCTTGGTACAACAAACCTGGTAACCATAAGTTTATTTTCAAAGTCTGTGAGTCTATTTCTGTTCTGCAAATAAGTTCGCTTTACTTTTTTTTCTAGATTCCATATATAAGTGCTATCATATGATGTTTGTCTTTCACTATCTAACTTAATTAGTATGATAATCTCTAGTTGATGGATGGGATGGAATCTATCAACATGCTTATGGACAGACTGTTTTTTAAAATTTTCTGCTAGATTCATCAAACAGGTTATTCTTATATGTTCCCTTGAAGATTTCACCAATATATTTTCATTAGCAAAACTGCAATCAATACTAGCTCTACTCATATTTTAATTGACCCACTTGGGCAATCGTCATGTAACAAAATAATTTATCTGTAAAAGAGAAAGATAAAAGACAGAGTTAAAGAGAAGACAAACCAAAATTATAGAGGTTTATCATTTCTAAATGGTATGGTCAAGGTTTTTTAGAAAGAAAATAAGCTAATCTTCCAAATGCAAACCTAATCTCAGTGGATGCTTAAGTGCCACCTTACCTTGGGGGATATTTATCTGATATCAGGGGACTTTCAGATCATTCAAACAACAGTCTGAAAACTGGATAACAAGTTCCCTGTCCCAGTTTCTCTGGAAAGAGAAGGTGCTTGCCTTGCATCTGGATGTCTGGGGGAATCAAAGGAATAAGAAGGAACTAGACCACACATATTCTAGTAGATAGTGGACACCATTAACTGTCCACTTTTGGAGGAAACTATGCTTTTATTTTGTCACTTAAGAGCAAAACTTTGTTTTTGTTTTTTTGTTTTTTAGGGCCACACCTGAGGCATACAGGGTTCCCAAGCTAGGGGTTGAATCTGAGCTATAGTCACCAGCCTACACCACAGCCACAGCAACTCAGAATCCGAACCGCATTTGTGACCTACACCACAGCTCACAGCAATGCTGGATCCCTAACCCACTGAGCGACGCCAGGGATCGAACCCAAAACCTCATGGTTCCTAGTCAGATTTGCTTCTGCTGCACCACAAGGAGAACTCCCAAGACGTTTTTTAAATAGCCTCAAACCAAAGGAGACTATCAATGAATTTCAGATATTAGGGGACTAACATCTTAGTTGCACATGTCCCTGTTTGTGTGTTTAATCCAAAATTTGAAGATTGTATCAATATAGATTAACTTCAGTAAAATCTGGAAAATATGAAAATGTTATCTCCAACATTTGCTCTGACCTTTCTCCAATTTCCAAGTCAGTTAATCAGTATTATTAAGCACATATTACGTTGCATAATAGGACCAGGTCTGTAACCAAATGTTATGTTGGGAAAAGGCCTGAATTCCTTTCAAATGACACAGAATGAGGACCTTGGGGGAGGGGGGTAAAATCATCTGATCATCTGTTTTTTTTTTTTTTTTTTTAATCTACTGAGAGGGAGAGGAAAGACCTCAGAGAAACTGTGTTGTGTACACTTTGCCTTGTGTTGCATAATGGGAATGCAGAAAGCACCTTATTTTAACATGTTTTATGAGCTTGCTCCTATTGGCTAATAACAGTTGGTGGTGGTCTCTGAAATATATCCAAACCTCACAACAGAGGAAATGAGAAGAAACCTCCACATTTTTAAAAGCAAATGTGCCTCTCTTGTCACATAACACTGATGTATCCTTGAATAACTGATCAAATGCAAGCCCAACCACAGACAATCCTGGGATTGTCTAGACCTCTCCCTGCAAAGGAGGCAGAGAGAGGACTCTTCCTAGAGGGAGACTCTCCACCCTTTATTAAATCTGTCTCTACATCAACCCCTCCCTACCTGGCTCTCCTATAATTAAATCAAGAGACTCAGGGTCCTGTCTCAGGCTATCTACAAATTGTAAATGAATTCCTTAAGAGGTCTTTGTTGGAGAATGTGGGCCTTTTAAAAAGAACAATTATGGCGAGGTGTGGCCTCACCTTATTTATAAGCTGGGAGGAAAGCAGATTTAGGGCTGTGTGTCAACACCAACCATTGTTCCTATTAGGGAACGATCTTCACGATATTTTTTTGAGAATGTAAAATAAGGTTAGTTGGAACATACAATTCTAATCTCTTTCAGTGCTTATCACTCTTCAAACATTCAACAGCCACCCTTAATACCATTACCTCTGGGACAACATTTGAGGAGGCCTCTGCAATCTAACAACAAGAGACGGGAGAGAAAGACTGTGGTTTAAAAGCCTGGTTAAAGATTAACACAAACAGTAATAAGAAGGTTCTTAGGAAAGAATCAGGACAGCTGCAGCTGAATCCCCGCTACCTGCTGAGGGTTGCTAAGCAACTGGGGCCTACCACTGCCCCAAGGGTGTTTTACTTCACAATTAGGATTTTTGAAGGGGAAGAGGGGGAGGAGGTGGGTGATTCCTAGGGAAACCGATGGAGAGCCGTATATATAGATACACACTGTTGTGTTATTTTTTTTTAACAGGGAAATTGTGTCAGTCCTTTCAAAGGTAGAACACTCACTACAAAAGCAGATTTTTTTTTTGTATGTAACTGACAAAAATCTAGCAATAACATGGAGTTTTAAAAGTGACATTTTGACTCTAAGGGAGGAATTATTTGCAATTTGTTTTGAACAGAAGCTTAGTTCATGTCAGATGTGAACCTCCAGACAATCATTAGTTTAAACTGCCTGCTATGTGTTTAAAAATTTCAGTCAATTTAGAGCTGATCTGAATTGCAAATGTGATGATAATAAGCCATTAGGGAACTGCATATCTTTTTTTTTCTTTTTTTGCACTTACAACCCTCTGCTTTAAGGAGCTCCAACTATACTGAAATATGAAAATATCATTTTAATCATGCGTATTGTCCACAAACATAGAAATGTCGGAGACTCAGAAGTGGGAAACTGGCATTCAGTGGCTGAAAAAAGGAAATGCTGCAACAAGAATGAAGAAACACATATAACCTTTACTTCAAATCATATACAGTAGTAAGACTTTCCAAAAACAAATATGCAGTTTTGTTTGTAATGTAACACGAATCTCCAAGCCCAACATCTGGATAAAATTTATTTTCTTTGGATTTTGGAATTAGAGAAAGTTAGCCCAAACCCTTTATGAGGTCACTGGGGAAATCAAGAGAAGGGCTTCTATGGTCAGATTTCAACTCACAGTACAAATAATGAGGTTTTAAAGGTGCTTATCGATTAAAAAAGAAAAAAGAAAAGAAACTCTTCTTTAAACAGCCTATTTTGGTTTTCTAAAATATTGTGTGTTTCGGTAGTCTCAAAATCACCAATGTCAAGAAGGATTTTATTCTCTCAGAGGCATTTCAGTTCAGAAGTTTGACGTGAGTGCAAAATTGGTGATGCAAAATGTCAATCTTTAGATTTACCCATTGGCAGCTACATGTATATTTAATTGAACAGAATGGAATTGGAAAAAAAAAATGGTGAGCTCCCCACATTTTCAATGAGTAAGATACATTTTCTTAATTCTTAGATGCTTATTTCTAAAGCCAGGAGTTTTCTGAGCTAAGCCCACCACTGCACAGGAAAGGCCCATTGATCAATTGGCCGTATCAAATCATTTAGCATAATTTCTGTCAGCCTCTGTGTGACACACAACACTTCCCCTTTGGATTCACTAAAGTTGGGTGCTTGGCCTTGTTTCGGATGATCTAATAGGACCCCAGAAGTTCCATCTCTGCCACTTGCCAGATCTTTGGGAAATACAGAAATTTATGAGTAATGCATTCATGACATGTTTTCTCTGAACAAATTAAATATTTGCTAAGATAAAGTGTAACATCGTTGGTAAATATAGCACAAAATGATAGAATCTGAGTCCCAGCTGGGAACATCTTAGTTAGATTTTAACTCCAGGGGGCCTTAGTCACCCACAAGGGCAGCGCTCTGGCCAGTCTCAAAGTTTGTTTATACCCTTGAGAACTAAAGACAAGGGCGTGAACTCTGTGACGTCATTTATTCTGGGGGAAAAGGAGACCCTCTCAAGTGTCAGCTTTCCAGTCATGTCTGGACCCAAAAAAATAAATAGTTTTTAAAAAGAAAACAATGTCAAAAACGACAGCCTTTGCTTTTCACACTGCATCACTTTCACCTGATTTTAAATTATTCCTTTCCAAACCATCATTATAACGGGGAGAGGCTCCTGTGATGTCTAAGGTAGGAATGTGAAGTAGAAATGAAGTCAATCATGCATACGAATGCAGAAGATGAACCTGGGTATGAGAAAGGGACTTTTCATCTGCTTTATGCATCTTTTGTTATTCATCCACTCACCACTCAGCGAATATTTACTGAGCCTTCATTTCACTCACAGAGCTGTGCTGGGCACTGCAGGGATATGGGGATGAATGCGAGGATGGATCCTGCACACCTAAAATGTACTAAGAGAAACACAGCCTTTCCACGAATAAACGTGACTAAAACTTGGAGGCGAAAAGTGTGCAAAGAGACTCAGATAAGATGCTAGGAGGCTGGTTTAGGCAAGTTAATTTACTGGCAGTGGAAAGCACTGCAGCTGTGGAATCGGAAAGATTCAAGGCTCCCTTGTTCTCTGGACTTGAGAGATACTAAGCAGCATATACGACCTCTCTGTGTCTCAGTTTCTCCACCAGAAAACGAAGAATTGCTCAACAAATGGCATGTCTTCCTCATAAGCTTTCTGTCTTCTCCACAAAGCTGTTTTAAATCTTCTCAACCCTTGAAAGCTCTAACTCACTATTCCTCCCCTCCCTAGTGGTGGATGACCTCAATTCCCATCCCTCAGAGAAAACGGAATCCGTCAGCTGGAAACCCACTCAACTTCCTGCCACCAGCCTACACACCTAACAGTCTCCAAGCCCATCACACCCCCTCTCTCATCACACAGAATCATGGTTTCGTGTACTGTGAAAAGCCAAAGCATCTCTCTCTGCTCTAGATCCCATCAACCTCACCACTTCTCCCTCAGAGACTTTATTATTCCCTTGCTCCTGTCCTTCAACTTCAAAAGCTCCTCCTTGCTGCCTAATACTCATTTTTTAAAATCCTAGAAGTCTCTACTGTCTCAAAAACAGCAGAAACAAAAACCTCCCTCAAAACCCCTGAGAGGCTCCCAGGAGGATGGAGTCAGACCCCCACCCCCAAACGTGGCCGTTCACCTTGGAGACCTGCTGCAGACACGGTACGGCCCAGCACAGGATCTACACCCTTTCCCGGAATGTGGAGCATAGATTAACCACCTACAAGGATTCACTGACCTCTGTCATGGGACTCTACCACCTACCCACCCCCACCTTCCCCTCGCTGGGCCTTCCCCCCCTCCTCCTTCATAGTTCCTGCCCCACGTTTCCGCCATGAACTCCAGCCACAGACTCCCACCACAGATCCTTTATAAGCTTAGCACGTCCTCACAATCAGAGCTGGTACCATCTTGAACTCAGCCTGTGCCCCTCTGATGCCTTAATAAATCTCTTTTGCTTTACCAACTAGGCCTTGCACGGTCTTCCCTCGGTAAACCTAACAACCCCCTCATCACTCTCTCTTCCTACAAATTCGGGTTTTCTACTGTGTTTTCTGCGGTTGCCCCTAGCCACAGGTAGTTGCATAAATTAGAACTAAATAAAATTTTTAAACTCAGTTCCTCCATGGTACTAGCTGTATCTTAGATGTCAAATGACGAGAGGACAGTGCAGATTTAGATCTTTTCCACCCACTGGTAAATTCTATTGCTAAATTTTTGTATTCTTTCCACTCCTCCGCCTTCTGTAAACTTTCTCTGTGATATCTGACATCACATTCTTACTCCTCTTTATGCCTCAACCCATAGCTGTCTGTCGTCTCCAGTACCATAGTGTGGTCAGCCCCTCCCCCAACAAAGCAAAACCACACACACGTCTCAGACCTTCATCTTCCTGACCAGTCAGGAGTTTGAGATCAATGACAATTACTTAAAATGTCCATGGAGTTCCCATTGTGGCTCAGTGGGTTATGAATTCAACTAGTATCCATGAAGTTGTAGGTTCAATCCCTGCTCACTCAGTGGGTTGGGAATCCGACATTGCTGTGAGCTGTGGTGTGGTTCACAGACGTGGCTCGAATCCCAGCATAGGCCAACACCTGCAGCTTCGATTCAATCCCTAGCCTGGAACCTCAATGTGCTGCAGGCACAGCCCTTAAAAAAAAAAAAACAAAAAAACAAAAAAACCAAAATGCATCCATTTCTTATTGGACTCCACACTCTCTGGCTTTCCTCCCACACGTGTGTGTGTGGCCATGCCCTCAGCATGTGGAATTTCTTAGGCGAGGGATAGAACCCAGGCCACAGCAGTGACCCAAGCTGCTTCAGTGACAATACCAGATCCTTAACCTGCTTGGCCACCAGGGATCTCCTTCTCCCACTTTTTAAAATGTCAAAAACCACAGCCCTTCTTTTTTCACACTGCAGTGGCCTTGATGGACTTCTGTCTCTGCCCCACACAGAAATGCATGTGTTCCTCTCTGCTGTCTGTGCCGGCATGGAGAGCAGTCACAGATCATAGTGACCTGAAGGAAAGGCTGATCTCCCACATGTAAAGCGGCAGCCCTCCCAAGACTTCAGGTTGATTCTACACACATGGAACACACTGACACGTACGACTATCCCTCACATGTTCCTGAACCTTAGATCTACCATAGGGTCACGTTTTTAGATGTTCAGTCTGTAAGGTCTCTAAGCCCATTCTTGCCCCTGGTAGCAGGAGGCAGGTCATCCTTTGTCTAGTGGTTCGTCCCTACCACGTGAGAAATCCCAGCATTGCTAACACACCTGTCTTCCTTGCTTGTTGCCCCCACCCAGAGTAGGTAGAGGCTCAGAGGAGTCTCCAAGTCCAACCTCAGAAACCATTGGCTTTGGGAGAGGGGGCTTGCTGCCTTGATTGTCTCCCGCCAAGTTGCACTGCAACCTACAAAGTGACCTCTTTGTCATCACCATCATTTCAACTCCTGGCAGTGGGCTACTCAGATGCTCACCTCTGAAACTGAGAGCTCCATGGCCTACAACAACCTCAGAGTTTTTAAAAATAAATTAAGGTGTGGAGGTATGTCTAACTAGGTTAGTGTGGCCAGGAGAAGCTGATTTATCTCCTCCTTTACTCACGGTTCTTCATTTTCCCCATACTTTAGACATTTTTAGCCACCTCCACTCCACAGACATGCGCCTATGGTCAAAGAAGCCCCTCTCCCCAGTTCTAATGACTTACTAACCCCCATTCCAGGATTCATCACTGCCCAGGATTGTGGGCAATGGAACTCAAGCCACAGTTCAGACAATCTCACACATAATAATATGAAGTTGGCAATTCAGAAATATATTTACCCACCTCACTCCCATTAGAATGGCTATTCTTTAAATTTTTTTAATTAAAGTATAGTTGATTTACAATGGTGTGTCAATTTCTGCTGTAAAAAGTGACCCAGTCATTCATATATATCATAGATACATATATATATATATACACACACACACACACACACACACACACATTCTTTTTCTCATATTATCTTCCATCGTGTACTATCACAACAGACTGGGTATAGTTCCCTATGCTCTACAGTAGGACATGATTACTTATCCATTATAAATGTAATAGTTTGCATCTATTAACCCCAAACTCCCAGTCCATCCCACTCCCTCCCCCACAGCAACCACAAGTCTGTTCTCCATGTCTGTGAGTATGTTCCTATTCTATAGATAAGTTCATTTATGCTGATATTATTATTATGTAATTGAATAATTTAGATTTCAGATATAAGTTATATCATATAGTATTTGTCTTTCTCTTTCAGGCTTACTTCACTTAGTATAAGAGTCTCTAGTTCCATCCATGTTGCTCAAATGGCATTATTTTGTTCTTCTTTATGGATGAATAGTATTCCACTGTATATATGTACCACATCTTCTTAATCCATCCATTTGTCAATGGACATTTAGGTTGTTTCCATGTTTTGGCTATCATGAATAGTGCTGCAATGAACACTGGGGTATATGTATCTTTTGCAGTGAAAGTTTTGTCCAGATATATGCCCAGGAGTGGGACTGCTAAATAATATGGTAATTGTATATTTAGTTTTCTGAGGTACCTTCATACTGTTTTCCATAGTGGTTGTACCAATTTATACAACCACCAACAGCGTAGGAGACCTCCCTTTTCAAGAATGGCTGTGATTTTACACACACACACACACACACACACACACACACACAAAATAACAAGTATGGGGAAATGTGAAATTGGAAATACTTGTGCACTGCTGGTGCAAATGCAAAATGGCTGAACCACTATGGGAAAAAAAAAGTATAGGAGTCCCACAAAAAACTAAAAATAGAATTACCATATTATCTAGTAATATCCACTTTGGATATAAATTTAAAATAACTGAAAACAGTTCTCAAAGATATATTCTTGTTCATAGCAGCATTATTCACAACAGCCAAAAGTCAAAAGCAACCCAAGTGTTTGTCAACAGATGGATGGATAAACTAAAGGTGACATAAACATACAACGGAATGCTATTCAACCTGAAAGTGAAAGAAATCCTGACACACGCTACAATATAGATGGACCTTGAGGACATTATGCTAGGTGAATTAAGGCAATCTCCAAAGGACAAATACTGTATGATTCCACTTATATGAGCTAGCTAAAGAAGCTAATTCAAATTCACTGAGAGATAAGGTACAATGATGTTTTCCAGGGGCTGGAGGACAAGGGGAAATGAAGAGTTATTGCTAATGGGTAAGAGTTTCAGTTTTGCAAGATGAAAAAAGTTCTGGAGATAAATGGTATTGTTGGTTGCACAACACTGTCAATGTATTCAATAACACTGAACTGTGTGCTTAAAAATAGTTAAAATGGTAATTGTTATGTTTTGTATAATTGCCACAATGGATATATCTAGAGTGAGAGAAAGTTCTTAGTAGGTGTCTGGCTTTGGATTAAGCATTTTGCATGAGCTACTTCACATAATCTTCACTAAGACCCCAAGAGATGCTACTATCACTGCCACTGTATGGATATGGAAACTGAAGCTCTGAGTGCTTAAGTGATTTGTTCAAGATTACATGAATAGGAAGTGGAAGCTCCTGGAAGTCTTGCTCTAAGGCTCACAATACTATTATTTTCTACCACTTCACAACCTGAGCAGTTTGGTGTTAGCTAATGTCATCCTATTATACTGAGCAAACCAAGACTCTTAGTCATTCAAATTTGCTCTGGTTGGTCTGTATCTCTCATTTTCAGTCTCTCAAAGAGGATAGTTTATGTGGCTTATGGTGATTCAGATTCACAATATGTTTTTGGTTGTGATAAGTGTTCATGATTATCATATACTAAGACTATACTATATTTAGGTTTGTTTTAGGTACTTTGTATATTTACAACATCCCCATAGGGTAACATTCTTATTTTCATTTCTAAGATAAAGCTGCTGAGGCTTTGTGAAGCTAAGTAACTGGTAACATAACCACAAAAAGTTGTGAGGTGAATCTCAATTTGCTGATATCCAGAATGTTTTCCACTAAGACATCCTTTTTTGCTCAACCCTAATGGGCACATAAGCAATACCGTTTCCTAGTCTTCAGTTTGGCTTTGGCCTCAAGTATCCTTCCATACATCAACACACTCTTCTTATCTTTCATGCAATACGCATGTTTTGAAAACAAAAACATTAAACATTTTCGTCAGTTATCTTACTAGTAAAAATAGGAAATTGGACTAACGACCTCTCTTCTGACCTCTTCCGGGTCTCCAATTCTATTATACAACTGCATTAAGAAGCCTCATCAGAACGACTGAGACAAAGATCCAGCATAATTCAGAGCATAGCTAAGGGAGGCAGTAAGTTTCCTTGTAATTTCGATGTCTTTCTGTAGCCTAATAGGTCTTGCCTTGGGAGTTCAGCCTCTTAAATACTGCTTCTCACATAACATGCCCATGACAGTATTTATTATTAATGAGCATCTATGAGTTATGAAGGATAAAGTCATGTGAATGGAATCCAAAAGTCAAACAACAGACTCTCAGAGGCAACTGAACCTCATCCAACTGTAGCATAACTTTGGGAAAGAACTAACGAGTAATGCTGGGGAAAATGCTTCGGTTGAGCTAGTGATTTAATCTCTGAGAGGTAACAGAAATGTAAATGGAGGAAAGAAAAAAAAAATGGTCACAGTATTAAAAAGTCTCCACGGTCAATCTCAGAGTAGGTCAGCTGTATGTATAACCCTGAATTTTAAACCAGAAGGATTCTGAAGACTTGGAAGCAGATAAACTTCTTCATCTAATATTTCCCAGTTCCTTGGTCTTCGCAAACTTGCTCAGGTTTGTGAGAGGTCAAATGTGCTGAACTCCTGTCAAACTTTCCAGAGTAGGTCAAGGTCAATAATTTCAATCTTAATCCGGAGGTCACAGTGTACTTGAGTTGGAAATATATTCCATATGTTCATGACATTATTTTACAGAAGTTCTTCAAAGGTTTCTTCATGAGAACTCTTGTGAGGTTTCCAAATTTCCCTGGCCTCTTAGGATTGGTTGGTTTTAACCATTAAAATTACAAATAAGCATATCATTAGTAAAAAGCAGCGACTCTCACCAGGAGTCTGGTTTATGCCAGGTACTCCTACATGCATCATATCATTTAGGGTCTCACAACGAGCCAGGTGACTGGACAGCACCCTGTCCCCATTTTTCAGATGCGGAGGTACAGATGTATAAATGACTTCCTCATGTGTGTCCAGCTGTCATATGACCTAAGCTGAGTGTATCTGACTCCAAACCTCATATCCTTTCACTACATCACACTGCTTCTAAAGCCAGTTTCTTTCTACATCTGTGAAATGCTAGGTATTCTGTTCAAAATACGGAATATGTCCTTGTGTAGAAGGAAATGAAGCCAAGCAACATGTTTTCTGCTACCTAGCCAACGGCCCAGTTGACTCTGCCAGCCACAGTGATATCATTATGTTATTTTCCTCTATAAAAAGGGCTCTTTATGTGGGTCCTTTAAAACTGTAAACTAGTCATTCTGAAAAAGTCAAGCAGCTTGAATCCATATGCCTGTAAGTTTCTTTTTTCTCTTTAACACCCATTACTTACGTCCCTTTCTCTTTAAGCTGAACTTGTCAAGCTGTTTTTCCAAGTATTCAGAATATTGCCACCGATTTAGTCCTTTCTAGAAAGAACCTAAAAATTGAACTGTTTTCTATGGAACTAGAAAGTGCTCACTCAGCTAACATTTGGAAATTTTCAAAGTAAAATGGAAAAAAAAAATGACGCCAAATGATCAAAAAGTCGAGAGAAAATCTCCGGTGCTAAGATGACTTACTCTGACCCACTGGTTATGTTCTCATGGAAGTTTCTCTCTCATCTGTAATCTTAAAATGCAAATTTGCCTCACTCTTGGAAGAAACTAACAAACTCAGCTTTAAACATCTATATAATAAAATTGACATTATGAATGAATTCTTGGGTAGAAGAATTAAAAACGTGAACGTGAAAATGCTAAAGGAAGCAAGCAATTATGTTTATGTTTCTGCTCTGTGCCAAGTATTCTGTCAGGGGTGTTCCCATATAGCATCTCTTTCTCAATATAACTTAATGAAACAGATTTTATTCTCATTTTACAGATGAAGCCTTGGAGGCCTTAACAAGGTCTTATGTCTTGTCCAAGGGCACACAAAAAGTAAATGGAAAATCTAGAATCAGAATTAAGCTCTAGCCCCCAAATTCATTCCTTTTTCATGTTATTAAACTGCCACCCTTAATTTTAAAATATGTGTGGAAATAGTAACTTAAGTGTATTTCTATCTCCTACTAACTATTGTGGAGAATTCTTATACAGTAATTCATATAGCAGCAGAACTTGCCAAATAAATACATTTTTAATGACAATGACCAAAGCATACTCATGCAGTCATTTTAAACAGGTGAGGTGATCATTATATTTCTCCCCTGTTTAAACAAGGTTTCCACTCATTTAAGAAATATAACATGGCAGGATGCATGTTAGGAAGAGATAAGACATGCCTCTGAGCCAACATCCGATGGAGTAAAGGCAGAGACTCATGACATGAGGGAAAAGGCAGTGATGTAAAATGTATTTTATCTCAAAGAAGCATATGCCTCGAGGTCCTTTCATTGAAAGCATTAAAGTTCAAGAAAAAAACTACAGAGTCTTTTCCTTATTTTCCTCATCAACTTGAAATGATTTATCTTACTAGCTTCATACCATAAATAGAAAATGTCAATAAAATAACTGCACAAATAACTTTTCCAAGTAAGTCGGTAAAATATTACTTGTTTAATCACCATGATGCCATTAATACTGAAATGAATAACATTACACAGATCATTTGAATCGGTTATCATTTGAGTAAAATACACAGACATACTTCATGATTTTGCATTTTTCCTTTGTAAAAAAGGAGCATCTGTTGAAAAATGAGAAGGACATAGATAAAAACTGACCAAGAAACCAGGCATCTCATAGTCTTTGTAAAAAAAAAAAAAAAAATCAGGCTTATTCCTGGTGCCATTACCTCTTCTGCCCACTTGGAAGCTCCTGTTTCATTGTTCATTGGCTGTTCTTTTCCCAAAGATGCCACTAGCCTGGCTTGATGTGAAAACCCATCCCAAAGCCATTAGCATGGGGAATGAGAGAAAGTTCCTGTGCCTCCTACTTCTTGATTTTCTCATTCCCTTGGAATGGGCTATTTCCAGGAAGCATGCCGGTCCTATGTAAAGAAAATTGTATCATCAACTCCAATTGCTATCCCACTTGGGTTTGCCACACCTCTCTGAAACAGAGCAGATTAGCCCAAGCTGGTCTCCTCCAGCATGAAGAATCACACCCAAGGCTCTCTCCCAGTAAGTCCGCACTCTCCTTCTCATCCACCCCACACCAAGAAAGACTTGTTTGCTCCTCTTCCTCGTCAATCTTCTACCACCTGCTGCTCTGACTACCTCTAACATAGTTCTTCTGTTCAGCTGGATTTTGGTCATTCCACTCATCGTGATGGACAACAAATGGCTTGAGTTGTCCCAGATCCTCCCAGCAGAGTTGTATTATAAGAAGCCTTGCTTTTTACATCTCCCGGTGAGCAACACTCCAGACTATCACATGGAAACTCCTATCATTTGGTATTATGAGGATGTTTTTTCTAAATGGCACTGCTGCTACTGCCTGGAAAAGTCAGGACTGATGTTTCTGACATGTGACAGCCTGGGACGGTCACACTACCATCTTCTTCTCGGCTTGACTTTGGTCTGAGATTTGAGTTTTATGTTCTCTCCACTGATATCCCATAGAATGTGCTAAATTCCTTTATGTGGATTCAATTTGAAACAACGCCTTCATATGAATTTAGTTTGGAACAATGCCAGATCATACTTATTATTTCAAATATGCTTTTAATGTCACGTGTCAACTTTAAGCATGAAAATCTACCACACAGCCAAGATGATTATTGGAAAAAAATGTTGAAAGACACAGTATCATTCTCCTAGTATTTATCAGCATTGAATGTGTATCAGACTCATCTGTGGGACTTTAAAAATTATAACTGCCTTGGCCCCAGGTTGCGTGTTTCCCTCCCCCCCCCAAAAAAAAACAGGTCAGGTCCATCTCCTCAAGATTCATGGTTTTACAGTAATATTATAAGACTAACTCCGAGGCTCTTATAGGAATGTGGGTAATTTACAAATAACCTTGATCATCTCCATTGCTTAAGTAATCTAAAGGGATATAATCTTAAATGTCACAGTAGCTGCAAAATATTTCCATATTCCAATCAGAGTATGCCTTGCCTGCTGGGATCCAGTCTCAGAATTCTAGCTGCTAAAAACAGGTAAATGGGATAAACATCCATGTAACAGAAGATTGCTATTAGGATCCATCCTTATCCTAAGCCTTTCTGTGACAGTTTGATTAACAATTTGCCTTTTGGATAAGAGTGCTAATTCCCTATAGGCCATTGCCTGTATTACACTGGACTCATTTGGGTCACAAGAATCAGAAATATACTCAATCTATTTCAAATGATGGATATAAGGCCCTATGGGAAAGGAAAGTAACTCCAAAAACCATCAGTGCAATGCACACTGAATATTGGAAACAATACTATTCACAATTGTTAGGGTAAAATAGATGGTCCCTTGAGAACAATTCTAGAATTCAGCTCCTTTAAAAAAGGATGGAATTTGGGTTAAGTCAGGAAAACAGAAATTGCTCTAGGACTTTCAAGTCAAAAGAATTCAATACAAAAACTGGTTTCACAAATGGCGAAAGAGATGAGAGCCCAACAAGGGATGGTGGAGCTCATTAAAAACAGTAATAATCTGCTATCATCCTGGGAGCTGGAAAAACAAAAGGAGGAGATAGTTACAGGGATCCTCAAAGAATGGCTGCCTGGGGGGCAATGGAACAACGGTGGGCCTGGAACAGGAGCTTGTACTACTGCAGGAGATGCTTTCAGGCAGAACCAGAATTATGAAGGTAATACAGCCTCTGCCTAAGACAAGAAGTGTAGGGAAAATACCCTAGTTTTTCCCTTCCTCCTGCAGTCACACCTCTTACCAGTCCCTTCCACTGGCTTAACATAACTGGGAAGTTACTGATATAGATCAATACAGGAGAAGCATAGAGGGAGAATCTGAGGGCAAAGAGGCAAATTTCAGCAGAGAAGGCATTTGTGGTTCCCAGCTCCATTACGCCACCATGCCTATGATTCAGCATCTGTCTCTGCTTTACCTTCTAACTTCTGTCTTTTTCTATGCTATGAGTTCAAACACACCAAAAGAAAGGGTACGGTTAGGTTGATTTTCCCTGCTCAACTGAAATCTGTGCTATTCAGGAGAGATCCCACAGCAGGCTAGCCTTCTTCATGACTCTCTCTGACTCAGCCACTGATCCACTCAGATGTAGATTTCTTGGCAAAGTCACTTGGGACAAAGTAAGACACTTACTAAAAAAGGAAACATCTGCAGCTAATTGTCTCAGGAAGGAGACATATTACATCTAGAAAGTACTCTGAGTTTTTTCAGAAATGATCAGTCTTTATGGGGTAAATTGTCTTCTCTGCCCCCAAATTCATATATTGAAGTCCGCACACCCATTACCTCAGACTGTGACTGTATTTAGAGACAGGGTCTTGAAAGAGGTGATTAAGTTGAAGAGAGGTCAATGAGGGTGGGCCCTAGTCCAAGACTGGGGCCCTTATAAGAAGAGATTAGAACACACAGAGGAAGGACCCTGTGAAGACACAGGGAGAAGACAGCAGTCTACAAACCAAGGAGAGAGGCCTTGGGAGGACAGAACTCGACTGACACCTTGATCTTGAACTTCTAGCCTCCAGAATTGTGAGAAAATCATTTTCTGTTGTTAATGCCACCCAATCTGTAGTACATGACTATGGTAGCCTTACCAAACTAATGTGGTCAGTATATTTCACTGAGCCATATGTATGGATCATCTATATTCCGAAGTTCAATGGTATGTTCAATGTACTTAGTGGTGATGGTTTCAGACACTAGCACTCTTTAGCAGGGCTCTTTGTATTAGTGAGATAGTGATGCTATAACAAAATACTACAGACCAGGTGGTTTAATAGAAACTGATTTTTCACAGTTCTAGCAACTAGAATTTCTAGATCAAGGGGTTGGCAGAATTGGTTTCCCCTGAGACCTCTCTCTTTAGCTTGCATACAGTGGACTTCTTGCTTGGTCCTCAAGTGGCATTTTCTCTATGTACATCCCTGATGTCTCGTCCCTCTTTTATAAGGAGACCAGTCATAATGTATTAGGGCCTGCCCTTATAACCTCATTTAATCTTCATTACCTTTTTAAAGGTACTCTGTCTAAGTACAGTCATTGTGCCTCAGGGCTGCAACACCTGAATTTTGCAGAGATAGAGTTCAGTCTATAACATGCTTCAAGTGTATTTTTTTCTACTTACAGTTGTAACAACTGAAAACTTTCCCATCTGGACAGTAAATGTCTGGTCTGGAGACCTAACCAGAACACCTCTCCTGAGTGCCACTGAGTTGACCATAAAGAGAAATTATTAGTCTTTACTTCTCTAAAATCCAAACCCTATCTCACAAGGTTATAGGAAAAATTTAGATTGTTAGCAAGTGTATTTTTATGAATGGTAGGCTGTTATTATTGATATCCTCATTATTATCGGTGCACCTCCCAATTCTTGCCTGTGTCAGAAACACATCTATCTCTGGATCATAATCTTTTGAGAAACATCAGGTCTAACACATTCTTTCATCATAGGCACATTGCCTGGATTACCTTTTCCACTGTGCCTGGGTTTTGTTTGCTCTTGCTTCCTGTCTTATTTCCAAGAGCACAACCATTCATAGTTTCCTCATCTGTAAAATGGGAAAAATAATATTATCTACATAACAAGGGTGTTGTGAGGATTAATTAGCTCACAACTCGAAACGGTGTCTGACATGTATTAAGCGCTATATAATCATTCACTATTATGAACAACATTATCATTATTATTAGCTTTACAGGCAATTATTTTTATGTATCAGATGCTGCCATAATATCTAAGGATACCCGTCTTATATTGGGTGTTTAAACAAATATTTTCTGGTTGATTGGTTTAAAATATCTACAATCAAAGTATCTATAGGATAAAGACTACTTACTAATTTCAGTTTTAAAGACTGAGAGACCAAGAATGTAGACGTACAATATAGGAACTGTGCAATGGAAAAATCTGTTAGTTTGTCTCAACAACTAATGGGAATCAGAGTTAGCTGAGAGCAGTGACTGGGACTGAATGTGAGCACTGCCAAACGATAGGATCAAGTGTGTCCTTTGGAAAGTGCATATGCACCCAGAGAGAAGGTGAGGAGTACTGTCAGTGAACACTGTCATATGCTTTATGGAGGGACTGTGTCATCCTAGTGACAGCACATCATGCGGAAAAGGCCTCTGAGGAAGTCAGAGGACAGGTCTTTATCTCTCCAGTCCTCCTGAGAGTACAGGAGCAAGTTTCAATTAAAGGCAATGAAAGAAAAGGGAGCATCCTGCGCTACAGTGAACAACCAAAGTTTCTACTTTATTACACATTATGTTTTATATCATAATGCAAGAAAAACTAAATATGATCCAAAGGTAGAGAGAACCCTAAGCATCTTCTAGAAAATCAGCTTGACACTTATTCTCACAGCTTTTTAGTTATGGCCACATGAAGTAACATATGAAACACTTTGAAAGCAGCAACGTACTACATGATCATATAATACTAAATTATTATTATTATTAATAAAATTCACTCCTCATAAGTATTCCTAGGTTTTTCAGGTACATTAGGATTCATTCAGTGAAAAGTGGTAGAATCCTAACTTAAACAAGCCTTAGCAAAAAAAAAAAAAAAAAAAAAAAAAAAAAAAAAAAAAAAAAAAAAAAAAAAAAGACTCATTCACTGGGTAGATAGAGCCCAGACAGCTCCCAGCTCAAGGTTCAATATTAAAAGTCATAGTTGTGTTGAACAGGCATGGCCTCCCAGTAGAACTAGTTGGTAGGATGTATCAGGTATTTGAGAGGTGTTAGGACTTTGTAACCAAGAAGACAATGCTATTACTAAGTGATACTGATATTCTAAAACCTTGATTCTCAAACTACCATGAAGCAAAAGGACTTGTTTTGTAAAGCGCAGGTGTCTGAGTTCTAATCCAATTTTTCTGATTAAGAAGGTATTACATGGGGCTAAAGAATTTATATTTTTAAAAGTTACACAGTGATACTGATACTGATGGTCCTGGAATCTCCTCTGAAAAGCTTTCTTCTAGAAGAAATTAATGAAAAGGTGCAGGTGATTAACAGACAATGAAAACCAAGTGTGAAACCCAGACAGCTTCTGTGATCCCTCACTAAGAGTCTATTTCTTGCAACAGGAAGAAAACAAAACTGGACTAGATTCTGGCTTAAGAATCAGGATAACCAAACTCCAGAGAAGGAAAATACCCAGGCAATGCAGGCTGTTAGATAAAGAGCAGGAACTGATTGGGATAATTGGATCCTTTCACATGGTATAGAGGTCACATGGGAAAAGGACCCTCAAAATTTTGAACCCCAATGGGCTCTGCAACTTTGGAGCCTACAAAAGTGGCCCACACATTCTTATTAAGAGCTGGCATCCTTACCTTGATTGAAAACAATGCAGCGATCATTCATCTGTAAGACAACATATGACCCCCATATCATACAATTCATGGACACTGATCCCTAAAAACAGCCAGCATGGCAAACACGATCTCAGCATCTGATTCTAAAGAACCTGACCATGACAGTGAGCCTCTAGCTGGTGATAACCAGAAACAGAAATTCCACAGTATTAAGAATCTTCTTTTCCAACATTTCTGTCTTTTTCTGCCTATCAGCTTAATTCTCTCCCACTGAAGACAGTTTTTCAATCTTGTGTGTGGACAACACAGCCATGGACATATCAGACTCATAGGATAGCAATTTTGTGGCCTAAGAGTCTAAGGTCCAAATTGAAAAAAAAAAAAAAAAAAAGAATCCAGGGGAAGAACCTTGTTGATCTGGCTTTGGTTATGTGCTCACACCTTGAACTAATCACTAACCTGTGTGGCCAGAGCCATTAAAGAAAATAATAATAACCATGGCATCCTGGGCCAAGTTCCCATTCCTGGGGCCAGAGAACTAAGGACTATTACCAGAAGAAGAAAAAGAAGGCTCGGAATGAATAAGAACAATAGTAAGTCACTTTAAAATGTGACTGATACAAATTCATACCAGAATCCTTCCATTATGTCTTCAATTATTTTGATAGTTGAAAAAGGTATTTTGGAAGATAAAGAAAAAAGTGACTATTTCTTGAACTACAAATTTTCCTATCTGATTGGGTATGGAATTAAAAGTCAGCAATGAGTCCTGGTTGCAACAGACAGAAACCTAAACTCAAACGAACTTAAGCAAAAACTGGAATTTATTGGAAGGCTCATGTAACGGCAGGAAGTAGACTGATTCAGCTGGCCACAGACTCAAACACCACCAAGGCCGTCTCTTTCATCTCTTGCCTTGGCTTCTCACTGTGTCACATCACACTCTCAGACCAACTTTCTCCACGTAGCAGGAAACAAGAGAGTGTGAAGCCACCTGCTTCCTATTTCCCTTCATCACAAATGAGGAAATACCTTCCCCCCTCCCCATGTTTAGTTTGAACAATCATAGGAAAAATCTTGATGGCCCGGTTGTTCACATGCCTGTCTCTGAGAACAACCATGCATAATCAGGAGGAAAGTCTCTTAGGGTTGGAACAGCTTGATTTCATAATCACTGTGGGAAAAATAAAAAAAGGGGAGATGAATTACTTAAGAACATGGAAGAACCAGGAGAACTACTCAGCTGAGGAGAGAGAATAAGCATATTTCAAAAGAGGGGATGCATATCCTAGTCAAATCAGAAGGATACCAGACAGAGAAAAAAATGGGCTCCATTTCAGAGAACATAAGAGTAGGCTTTGCTTTCTACCAGAAGTAGGGGAAGTCACATACACCAGCCTGCAAAGTTTATAACATAACACACAAAAAAAGGAAGGCACCAGTTCTCATTCAACCTCAGCCACCTTTGAAAAGATAGAGGGGGGAAAAAAGACAGACTGTAGGATGTAAAAACCTAAAAGAGCCCTTATGAACCACTAAATTCAACCTCATTATTTTTCGGATGAGGCAGCCAGAGCCCACAGAGAAGTAACTCTTTCAAAAACACTGTTTGGGAATTCCCACTGTGGTTCAGTGGGTTAAGAACCCAGCTAATATCGATGAGGATGTGGATTCAATATCTGATCTTACTCAGTGGGTCGGGGATCCAGTGTTGCCATAAACTGCAGTGTAGGTCGTAGATGCAAGGCTGTGGTGTAGGCCGGCAGCTGCAGCTCTGATTCAACCCCTAGCCTGGGAACTTGCATATGCCACAAGTGTGGCTCTAAAAAGAAAAAAATAATAATAATTTAAATAAATTAAAAAAAAAAAGTTTGGTGGCAGGTACCATGTTTTCTAGTCCATGGCTCTTCCCACTATGTCACAAGAGCCTATCCAAACCTGGTTAATTACTAATACCTCCAAGATTCTAGACATCATTAACCATATTTCTTGATTTTCAGGACTTATGATTTTCAATGATTTTCTCTGATCACACAAGTATTTCAATGGAAAGACAATAAATAAAAATTTAAATATTATTGGAGAGTAGGGGCCAACTAAATTTTTCAAAATTTATACTGAACTTAGCCTAAGTTTTAAGCCTAATGTACTGCACCCAGCCTTAATTATTTAAATACCAATTTAATTATTCAAATTGTAATCTGTCTCAAAACTACTGACTAATGTATTTTACATTCTTTGTCTGCATTCCCCTAGAGCTGTGGGGAAATTTTGGCAAAAAAGAGGGGAAAAAAATGAGAACCATATCAGTGTTCAGACAGAGAAATAAAAAGGCACTCAGCATATAACTTAGAAAAAGTTAACTTGATCTTAGTCTCTGACAGAAGAAATAAAAGGAGTTCACCTAAGTTCAATCTTAATGCTTTTGGAATTAATTATGAGTATAATCGGTCTCTCCCCAGCTCTCAGAGTATTCAAATGCCTTAAAAACTCAAATAGAATTACTGAAATATTTTAGGTACTCACTTAATAGCTTATATTGCAAAAAGCTGTCTTCCTGCACTTCAATTTATAGAGTGAAAAGCAAAATAAATCCACTAGTACTTTGTGTTGAGTTTTTTTCCATAATTGTATGTCTGCTCTGGAGTTTGAATATCAGGTCTGGGATGGTGACCCATCTGGGACTAGTCAGTATATAAATATCATTTAAATCCATGGACTCAAAAGAGACAGGTTAGGAAGTCAGACTAGATAAAAAATAAAGGGCATGAAAATCGAGCCCCATGTCATGTCAACATGACACAAGGTCTAAAAAATTAGAAACAAGGGAAGCTGAGAAGGAAATGACAGTGAGGTAGGTAGAAGAAACCAAGAAAATGATGTCTGTGATTGCAAGTGGAAGAGCATTTCAATGGGAAAGAAGGATCAACTGTGTCAAATAACCAAGTAAGATGAAAGCGGAAAACTGGTTTGGGACTTGGTAACATGGAGGCTGGAGTAGATCTTGCAAGAAATACATCATTGGAATAATATGTTTAAAACTTTCGGTGGAGGGAGTTCAAGAGGAACTGGGGGGAGAGGATGTGTAGACCACCCGTTACATAAATTGAGCTATAAAGGGGAACAGAGAAATGGTGAGACTATAGGAATGTACATTTTATGTGAAGTTCTTTCGAAGATGAGAGATATCAGGGCACATTTTTATGCTGATGATTTAGTGAAAAAGAGGAAATTTACAATGCAGGGAAAAAGAGGATGAATAACCTTGAGTTGGCATAAAGAACAAGATGCAGTCCACAGATAATGGAATTGTTCTTTAAGAGCAAGGATGGTTCATCTGAAGTAGCAGGTGGGATATTAGAACAGATGGACAAAGATGCAAATAGAATGGTAGTTTTATTTGACAGTGAAAGTGTGTGGAAGTGTTTGTCAGATTGCTCATATTTTCTCAATAAAATAAGAAGCAAAGTCACCAGCTGAGAATGTTAAAAAGGAGAAGAGTGATGGGAAATTGAGGAGAGACATGAAATGTTCTTTCAAGATAGTGTGGGTGTGAAAGGATTTGGAAAATGTAATAAGAATAATTAAATAATAAATAGAATCCAGCCAGAAGTATTTCATATTTCTAAGTATATTCACTTGCCTTTCACACAAATACAGGCACGTTTCAAGAAAGTCACATTTAACCTAGCATGGGGTCTGCCAAGAAGGAAGAAGGGGCAAAGCGGTGTAGGGTGAGTACACGGGAATTATTACAGTGATGGACTACGGACTATAGGCTAAGTAAGGAAATGAGGATATAGGTGGGTTGAGGAATTTCTAAAAACCAAGGTTTTGAGGAGTTCCGGGAGTCAGAATAGTAGCAGAATAAGTTGGAGACACAGGGGATAATGTTTGGAGAGTACATTAAGTTTATGCAAAGGGTGTAGTTATTGGCAGCAACCACAATACAAGCAAGGGAATGGATGGCTGAGGTAAGATCAAAGTCAAGATCACCGAGGAAAAGAGATCAAGGAATTGAGAGTTCAGTGTATAGAATGCATCAACCACATGTATAGGTAATGCCGTAGCGCAGTAACAAGCAATATCAGTGTTGTCAGTGGTAACAAACAAATGGACACATTTCTAACACATGCAAAGTTGTATCTCAGGGACTCTCCAAGGTTGCCCTCTCCACTGAATGACTTAGACAGTCAGACAGCTTTCCAGTTTTGGCTCTGCATCTCAACATGTGACATCTGTAAACAACAAGAGAAAAGAGAGATGGCACACTGGCTCATAAATGCTTCAGCTCAGAAATGATACTTGTATTTCCACTCACCCCTTCATCAGCCAAAACTGATCATACAGCCCCACTATGTGTACCAAGTGTAAGGGAATACCTGGGATATTTAGTGAGCACTTCTGGTTGTCACAATATTTTATTATTAAGAATTATCATGTAGACAACGTTTGAGAGAGAGATGGAAATTAACACAAGACTGTAACTCAACTATACCTGAACAAAACTAAAAAGGGGAGAAGGAGAGGGTGAGGGAGGGAGAGGGAAGGAGGGAGCGAGGGAGAGGGAGGGAGCAAGGGAGAGAGAAAGAAAAAACCAGATGCTTTATTCTTCAAAGAATTAAAGGAATTGATGCGGAAGGCTATAGAGGTCAACAACTGAAACCAAAGAATGACCAGGCAGTAGAGACTGTTGACCTGAATGGCCAAGAAGCTGAGGGCTCAAGTCCTAGAAATTACCTTCCTGCTGTACTAAACTCTGTCTGAAATCTGTCAAATATCTGGGTATGGAATGAAATACTCAATCACCTAGATCTTTCCTAAGGTTGTAAATTTCAAGCTATTCAGGAAGGGACTGTTGATGAATCTGATTAATACAGAGCTAACCATATTTCCTATGTGGATTACCAGGTTTGAAAGAAAGAAAATGTGGGAACAATAAAATTTTACTGAACATAATTTATTCCTTCCTTGATGATTTAGAAGGCACCTTTAGCTCCTGTAGTGACTTAGGGACATGCCTATGGACATCAATTATAATTGAACTGCGGATATGTGAGGCTATAACTCACATGGGCTCTCTGCACGCTGGGAGCACAAGCAGGGAAGCTGGAAGACTAATGACAGTGGGGAATGGAAGGGTCTAGAGCTGGGAAAACTAACCAGGTGGCATGACTCGCCCCCAAGGGTAAAACCCACAGTTGAAATAATAAAGTTCAAGGAGATGAGGGGCTTTGGGTTTCAATCAAGGCTGATACTTTCAGGAGGTACTGCCCAGCTGCTGAGGACCTAAGCCTACAAATCTCTGTACTATCGAAGCAAGCAGATCATATGTCTCCAGTCTAGTAGGTTAATTGGTTAGAAGCAGATGTGGAGTCTCCAACCACTGAGATTTCTAAGACATGGTCCATCAACCTGGGGCTGAGGCTTTCAAAGATAAGCCACTAATCATTGTAAGGTCCAGGACAGGTCTGGTTCCAGCAGGAAATTGAAAGGCGAAGCAGGAAACCAGAAAGTTTGGTGCAGCCTGGAGAGACGCGGAGAAGGGCTTCAACTTAATGAGCATCTCAAATAGGAGGTTTAAGTGAGCCTGTTGATTTCAGGACACAGTTACCTGGGGATAAGAAGAAGATCCTATTACACTCTATAAAAAAGCCACACTAAGACATGGAGGAAACTTAAATGCATCACTAAGTGAAAGAAGCCAATCTTAAAAGGCTAAATACTGTATGATTCCAACTCAATGACATTCTGGAAAAGGCAGAACTACAGTGACAGTACAAAGATTAGTGGTTGCCTGGGGTTTGGGAGGGTAAAAACAGGTGAACAGACAGAGCACAGGGGATTTATATGGCAGTGAAAATACCCTGTATGATACCATAATAATGGATAATTATCACACACATTTGTCTAAACCCACAAAATACACAATGCCAAGGGTGAACCGTACTGTAACCTACAGTCTTTGGGTGATAATAATGTATCCGTGTAGGTTCACCTATTGTAACTAATGTCCCACTCAGGTGGGGGGTGTAAATAGTGGAGGAAGCCATGCATGTGTAGGGGTCAGAGGGTGTATGGAGGATCTCTTTACCCTTTCTCTCCAATTTTCTGTAAATCTTAAATTACTCTTAAAATTGTCTTCTGGGAGTTCCCGTCGTGGCGCAGTGGTTAACGAATCCGACTAGGAACCATGAGGTTGCGGGTTCGATCCCTGCCCTTGCTCAGTGGGTTAACGATCCGGCGTTGCCGTGAGCTGTGGTGTCGGTTGCAGACGCGGCTTGGATCCTGCGTTGCTGTGGCTGCGGCGCAGGCCAGTGGCCACAGCTCCGATTAGACCCCTA
>PVHT021183524.1:18406984-18420800 GCA_004024745.2 Catagonus wagneri
ACCCCAGAACAACTGAATCTACCTGAATCTAAGGAAGGGCAGCAGACATTTCCATTCATCTGTGAACTGGCCTGGGTGGCAGGGTCATGTCATCCATCCATCCTTTCTTCCCTTCCTTCCTTTCTAGTTTCACATAGCAACCCAGAGAGCAAATTATGTCATCAATCTCCTACTGAAGTTTTGTAGCTCAATGGAGCAGAAATATTATAGTTTTGAAAAACCAAGAGGTGCTAGCAAAAGGTGGGAACCAATTCTAAGACCCATACTGAGCACAAAAGGAAGAGAATAAGAAAATGGAGCCTTCACTGGATGAAAGTTACTGCCTGAATCAGCTATACGGAGTACAAACTTTTGGTAGGAATTTCACTATGAGCTAAATACCAAAGCCTTCTAGAAAGCGGGAGAGAAAGTGTGGCAAATTCGCATAGCAGCCACACTTTTTGAGCTGGAAATGAAGAATGATTATGATTAAAAAGCACGTGTCAATATTACGTATAGACCTGAGCAAAATGAGGAGGGGCTATCTTATACTAAAAGCCTAGATGAGTCGGGGTGTGGTGGTCACCTGGAAAGAGGAATATGATCAGGTGGGTGAAAAACATTCACAAAGGGATTTCACCTTGTAGGAGTCAGGATCTGTCAGGTGATACAACAGTGCCATTGGACAGTACAGCCCTGTAACTGTTCCCGCATCAATAATGGAAACATGGAAGCAAGGTCCTCCAAATTCAGGGTACAACGGAGAGGTGAACATTCTGTCTGCTGTGGTTTGAGAAGGAAGAAGAAGTTGACAGAATAACCACAGACCATGTTGAACACTTTCCAATATCTCGGTGAAGTAAAGAATTTGCAGGATAAGGTCTGAAGAGACAGAGCAATATTTCCTAGGGCCAGGCTAGGCTGTATCCACAGAAGCACCCTTGTTCTCAGCATGGTTTTAAAGGGGAGAGCGGCTCTATAGCAAAGGAAGCTGCTGCAGGGCAGCAGGGGTGCTCATTCTGAGCACTAATGGTCAGAGGGGATTGTGTTCTTCTAGGACACTGATGAGGGAAGTCACGTGTCTAGAACTAGTAGGCGCCAGGCTACTTTTTCCAACTGTTGGTGCAGTTAAGAACAAGAGACAAGTGCATAAAGTACAATTTATATTTCATTATATTAGTACTAACATCCCGAGCCAGAACAAACCAAAATTTGGTTCATTTTCTGTTCTGTTCAAATTGTGCTGCTGATATGCATGCCACACCTAGCTGCTGAAAGTATGGGCCCAAAGAGAATCCCTTATAAATAAAACCCACATTTTCCTGGCACTCTTCAATGCCTGGAGGCAGAATGTCCTGTTCGTCTTAGCGTCACTTAAGCACCTCTGTTTCTGTAGCAGACTACAACTCCCAGAAGTGTAGAGGCTCAAAGTTCCCCAGAGGGTTCTAGTTATTTAATTGATAGATGAAAATAAGTTTGTGCAACAATTAAATCAAAAGGAACATTTTCTCATTCAAAGTCCAGAGTGAACTTATAGAGTAAATGTCCCTTTAATGTCCACTACCCAAACCATATTCTTTCTAATATGTTTTACCCTTTGTGCTGGACTGGATAGATTTAGCAGCCTCTGTTTGAAACCAAAGTTATGTTTATAATAGACAAATTTGGGGTTTGGTTTTGTCTTCTTTTTAACATGTTATTTATCTGGTCACCCCTGGGCATGCAGAAGTTCTCCGGCCAGGGACCGAACCTGTGCCACGGCAGTGACAACATGAGATCTTTAAGTGCTAACCCAACAGGGAACTTGTAGGCAAATTTGTTTTAATTTTAACAACTGATATTCTTTTGACAATCACGGCAAGAACAAACAATTTTGAGGACTTAGTGAATTATTTTCAGTGTGACAAAGATATCAGGAGTAACAACGAACATTTTAGTCAGTTAATTGTTTTTGTACATAATGCTGTATGAGAATAGTTTAAAGCAAACATATGAGTTTACTTAAATTTCATATATCACTGTTCCTGAATGTAAAATAGTTTTCAGGTGTACTGGCTGAAAAGGGGTCATCTCTAAAAATTTGTACCAAATGAATTAGTTCACAGATCACCCCAACAAAGAGTGTCATTATATTTTCTCATGAGAGTTCATTAGGGGTATCAACCAGAGATTAAGACTGGGGGGACGGGAAGAGGGAAGTGCGAGAGGGAGATTTAAGTCAGTCCGTTCTTGAGCTTAGTACTGCCTAAACGCGTTTCCTCTATGTATTTTCAGGCTACAAAGTTTAAAAGCAATCAATTTATTATTAGGCTTGCACTACAGGCAGGCTATGACATGGACAAAATCTTTTTCTTCGACTTAAGTTTTCAACTAACAAATGTTGCTTTCTTCTAAGGCCATTTGTTTGCTGCACCCATGGTCCTCTAACTTAACCAGTTGCACTACTCAGAAGAATTTCTGCTTCCTTTTGGTTTATGGTTTAGAGGATGTTGTGGAAGATCAAGCTGAAAAATTAATTTCAGATTGGTCCCAGAGGGTTTGCTTTAAATGGTTCTGTTAATTCACTTTGAGAGAAACCCTATTAAAGTTGCTAAAAATGGCAAAGACCCATGAGCCCATTTCTATTCTAGATTTTGTTTGAAACAGGCCTCATCCTTCTAATTAGTTGTTAGAACCCACTTTAATTTTATTAATAATAACATTTACGGTACTTCAGTTTACAAAGCACTTTCTCATTATCAATTAAGTTTTTAAATCATCGTCACAATCTAATGAAGTAGTGTATTAGTTTCCTATTCCTGCTGTAACAAATTACAACACATTTAATGACTTCAAAGCACAGAAATTTATTATATTACAATTAGTCCAAAACAACAGGTCTCATTGGATTAAAATCAAGGTGTTGGAAGGACTTTATTTTTCCTTGAGGCTCTAAAGAAGAATCTATTTCCTCACATTTTCTGCCTTCTGGAAGTGGCCTGTGTTCCTTTGCTCATGGCCCCTTTCATCTTCAAAGCCAACAAGCAGCACACGGTCAAATCTTTCTCGTACTGCATCATTCTGATTCTGCCCCTGTCATCACCTCACCTGCCTCCCCCCATTACCTTAAGGATCCTGGCGATTACATTTCCCATCCCTCCCCCCCACCTAATCCAGGATAATCTCCCTCACCTCCAGATTCTTAATTTAGTCTACCTGCAAAGGCTCTACTGCCAATGTGAGTTAGCACATTCACAGTTTCTGGGGACATCTTTGGGGAACCATAATTCTGCCTAGCACATGTAGCCATATTTTCGATGTTTTTATCATTAGTGCTAGTGAGAATAACAGTAGAATTATTTTACAGATGAGGAAAACAAGACCAAAGGAGGCCTAGTTATCAATCATAATCCATCTATTAATGAGGCAAAACTGTAATGGAAAATTGGTATTCAGAGATTAATCTACTTGTTCAACTCCATCATGACGCATTAGTTCAAAACAAAAGTTCCCATAAGGCATTTTTATTAAACTTGGTATGATATGTTCAGCAATATTTTTAGACCATATTCCAAAATTTGGTTTCGGGTCTCATTATTAATAATATCTGCCATGCTTTTGAGCTAACTATTACTTAACAGTAAGTAGGTGAGGATAAAATCTAATGGCGACACCTTTGATCAAGTACCTATCCACAGATCCCCTTAAAAAGAGAAAATATAGTTTCAAGTTCCTATAGCATGACAGAAATTGTTAGCATTTTCTCATTATCTGACCTAATCATATAGATCATTAAGGAAAGCAAATAAAATCATCCATAGCCCACACCTGAAACAGAAAAAGGAATCTGAGAATCTTCTCTGTGGAACTTGGAGGACAGAGGGAATCATCAGAAAGATGGTGAAACATTTTAGCTCCTATAGCTACTGCCTAGAATAATAAGTCGTGTGTCTCTGACCCAAGAGATTTATGTTTTCTGCCAACATCCACAAAACCAGCAGACTATTTTGTTATCTTCTAAGGACTAAAACCTTGGACATTTTGCTACATCTGGCAGTTTTAAGGAACAAAGACAGCATTATAATTTGGGAGTAAATCTAAATAAGCATTAATTATAAATAATAATAACACTCATAATAAAGACTAACATAGAAAGTATTTTAAAAACAAGGGAGGGTGTTCCCTTTGTGGCACAGTGGTTAAGGAACCCAACTAGGATCCATGAGGATGTGGGTTCGATCCCTGGCCTCACTCAGTGGGTGAAGGATCTGGCATTGCCATGAGCTGTGGTGTAGCTTGCAGACATGGTTCAGATCCCGAGTTGCTGTGGCTGTGGTGTAGGCTGAAGGCTGAAGCTCCGATTTGACCCCTAGCCTGGGAACTTCCACATGCTGCAGGTGTGACCTTAAAAAGCAAAAAATAAATAAATAAATAAAAATAAGGGAGAGTCGATAACAGCTGGAATTACCCAAAATAGATGGAGGTAGTTTGGAGGTGAAGTGCCCTAAGATCATTATACAGATCAAAATTTGCATTAACTTTATACTTTGTTAGGCATGTATATTAAAGATTTAAGAAACCCACTAAAACAAATTAAATAGAATGAGTATCATCTAAGTCTACAAGAAAAAACATAAAACTTTTCAGTTTTCCCACAGCAAACAGAAATTAATACAAAAAAAAAGAAGCCCCCAAAATGGTAAATAGAAAACGCAAAATAAAATTGCAGAAGAAAGATCAGATGTAGCAGTAATAACAATAAATATAAAGGATAAAACCTGCTTATTGAAAGACAGGGATTTTTTTTTTTCCCATTATAGCTGGTTTACAGATCTCTGTCAATTTTCCAACTGTACAGCGTGGTGACTTGGCTACACATATTTGTCACAAGTGATGGCAGATATAGTTCCTGGCACTATACAGCAAGATCTTGCTTTTCCACCCCAAAGGCAACAGTCTACAATTGTTAACCTCAGACTCCCACCATCCCACTCCCTCCCCCACCCTCTTGGCAACCATAAGAAAGACAGGGATTTTCACACTAGATTTTTAAAAATCCAATCTACTCTGTTTCAAGAACTACAATGATACATACACCATTAAATGCAAATAAGAAAATGGAAAAAGATTACTACAAAGTTCTTAACCAATAAGGCTTGCATGGTAATTTCATGTCAGACAAGACACTAAACATGTAATAAACATATCTGTAAATACCCAGCATTCAAATAAACTGTTTCCCTGAGTTAAGGTTCCACAGGTCTGTGCACTGTGTTAAGACTGTTAATCACAAACACAGATGTCAACTTGTTAATGTAGCTAATGAGGTATTAACCTTAACCCAAGCTCTTGAGGGCAGCAATATGTTAACATGTGTTTCCTACTTATTAGAAAATGCCTCAAGATGCCTTTTTATTCAGAAAAAATTTGCAAAATCTGAATCTTTATTCTGGGAAGATTCTGAGTAGTCCTTTGGTCAAATGGTACTCCCTTACATTTCTTGTAAAAGGTAAAAGATGATTGATAGATAGATAGATAGACAGATAGATGATAGATAGATACACAGACAGAAAGACAGATAGATGAAATTTTAAAATACATTCTTAAAAGGCTATAAACAATGACTCTATTCACCCAAATATTCCATTGTTCTACTTTATTCAATATGCCTTACTGAATAATCTCCAACTCTAGTACCGCCCTCATAGCACTGAATTAACTAGGATTTATTTCATTTCTTTTATACTGAATCACTGTTCTAGCTCAGAGGGAGAACTCCTGAAGCACATTAATCAGTATGATATAAATCACATTGTCAAATACCTGGGGGAGTCCCCTGATAAGCAGCAGCAGCTTCACCTGGAAACTTGTCAGAAATGCAAATTCCTGGGTCTTGTCCCACATATTCTGAAGCACATAGTCTGGGAGTGGGACCAAGCAGGCTGTTTTAAAGTGCCTTAAGGTCAGTTTTATTACTTAAAGATTCTTTGATTCTCTGAACAAGTTCAAGATTGGCTCCCCAAATCCAATAAGAAAGTATCTAAGTAAATGAGATCACATGGCAGAAAGCAATACTGGATTTTCTGGGCTTTATTTCCTTTATTCAAAGGTCTGTGAGACTGAGATTAATATTGCATTAGAATCTTTATAAGTCCTATGAAATACAGAAGATAATTTCCATTTTCCTAATGTGATTAGCCCGTTTATATGTTATTCTTAACCAGTATAGTCGTGTTAGAACGTCTCCATCCTGACTCACTTGTAACATAGAACAGGACAAATAAATAGGCTTTTGAAATGGCAAATTCCCTAATTTATATGATCCTATGATAAGACCTACCAAATGGGAAGAAAGTAATTTAATATTCATTTATTCATTTCTAAGTTAAGGATTAAAAAAAAAGGGGTTTTCTAACAGCTTCATGAGTAAAAGAATGGCTGAGCTGACATTTTAAAGTACAAATGAAGTTCATATATTTGTTGTATATGGTATTTGGAAGAGATGCCAAGAAGCTGGTTTAGGATTCACAACACGTTGAGATTTGACAAATACAAGTGTCAAACGTAAACATGCAAGTACTGAGTCACAAAGTTAAACCTACAAAATTAATGTTCTAAATGAGGACATAAATTTACCAAAACAACACAGAAAAACCCACCATTCACCTTTTTAATCTTTAAGATGACAGAGTAGACTTCAGGCAAGGATTCAACAAAAGTTTTAGTGATGGTCGTTGATCCCTTGGTAAAAACGCCAAAACCGGTCCTTTGGCTGAATGTAGCCATTCATTATTACATCAATTCAGGCCAGAGAAAGAAACAGGAGCCAGATTTTTTGAAACATCAAGTGCTCTATTAAGTTTTGAGATATTTCAGTTGCATAGAAACCATTAATACTTGCAAATTTAGTTTAACCTTTCATCTATGTTATATTGTCTCTAGTTCTTGTTAAAAGGGCTTGATAGTCCAAAAGAAAGTTAGCTGAGATGGTAAAAATCTATAAGGAACTATTGAAGAAATCACTTTTTTTTTTTTTTGAATGGAAAAGATAAAGCTTAGAAGATGTTTCTACTATTTCAAGCAAGATTCATTAGATCATGTTCTATATGTTTAGCTCAATAAGATGAAACTAGGACCAATTGGAAAAAAGTATTAGCAGAAACTTATTAAAGACACATTAATTGTTTTCTAGTAATCTGAGGTATCCTAATTTATAGTAAACTACTTCATGAAGTGGTAATTTGGTAAATAACTGCTTCCTGCTTCATCGAGTCCAAAGAGAGGATGGGTGATGATGTTCACTGAATTTCTGTGTTATGTGAAAAAGAAAAATAAATGGAAAACTATATTACAGTGCATAACAGCAGGGATCTATGACCTTGGGTAAATTGTCTACCTATTCTGTCCTTTAACATTCTTATCTATAATTGGAAGAGGCTCAGGGCCTCTTCTTAGGTTTAAATAAAGCCAGGAAAGGGCTTATTACTGGGCCTAACACATAGTAAGTGCTTAATAAAATATAAAATTGGACATGCAGCTAACACTATGGTAGTAACAAATCTAATAATGATCATAATAACCTAATAACTCCCCAATAAAAAAAATCTTTTTGATATACCTCTTATTGTAAGTAGGATTCTAGTTTTCCTACATAGTCTATTTGGCAGTAAATATGGGCATTTGGGCACCTCAGCGCATTAGTAAGTCATTCCACCAAACTGATCAAGCTTCTAAGACACAATCAGCCTTGTGTCTTTGGTGTATTATTGTCCTCTATTATTTGCTCCCCTTTTCATTCCAAAAGTACAAAACATCCCCATCCACTGCCATGGAACTTGCTGGGCCACGAAAATGGAGCATACTTCCCCATTCTCTTACAAGGCCTGGCCATGTGACTTGCTTTGGCCAAAGGCCAAGGTGACATAAAGCAGCCCCATACAAGCAGAAGTTTGAAGATACATGGGTTGTTTCTAGAACCCCTACTGGTCTTTCCCTTTATGATAATAAATGTAGAAAGAATGTATATTATGGAGCTGAAGTATAGACAGAAAGCATAAAGGATGTCCTTTGCATGTGCATCTCAGAATGTTAGGGCGTGTGAGGCAGAGTTGCAGCTACCGATTCACTAGCTGCCAAAATGCAATAAGAGCAAGAAATAAATGTTTGTTATTGTAAATTAATGGGATTTCATGGTTGTTGCTACTGAAGCAAATCTGAAAAACACACAAACTTGAACCAGAATAAAGAAATTGGTACCAGAAGTAGAGTGGTGACTCAACATTACAGAAAAGATGAGACACTGGCCTTGGAACCAGGTGGTAGGTGATAAGGAAAGTATTATTTGAGGCTGAGGAAAGTGATGTAATATTGATTTAAAATGTATTCTGTGATAGCATAAAAGTCAGCTAGTGTACCTATTGAACTTGCCAGCTTTAGGCAAAGAGACTACAAGGCAAAGATTTTGCTAGGGTGCCTGGGCTGTTATTACCGGGTATTACAAGAGAAAAAGCATCTCAATAGAACTGGTACAAAACTAGATACAGAGAATCCAGAAACTCCAGTTGAGACAGAGTTGAAAGATGCAGTTATTCTTTTTTGCATCTACAACCAGTGAGAGAAAATATTGAGAAATCTTGAGCAACAAAACTGAGACCAGATATCAAGGCAACAAAACAGAGACTAGAAATCAAGGTGAAGAGCAAATCTTGAGTATGATCACACTATAAACGGTTTAGGATTGTTAACAGAAAACCTTTTAGTTAGGAAAAAACCTACTCAGAATATGGAAAATGTATGTAATTCACACATGGAGCAAGTAAACGCAAAACAAACCTGCAGAGAGGTGCATCTCAAAAAGAATTATGGGTATCGCTACGAACAAATGGAGCTGTTTAGAAAGCAATACAAGTTTGACAGGTCGTATTGCAAAGGTGGCACCAAGTAAGATTAAGAAAGACTAAAACAACTCAAAACTTATAACAAGTTTGGGGGCCCCAAATTTCTTCCATATATGAGATATTAGGCTGATAAATCTGCTCAGTACCCAAGGAAGAAATTCTCCAATGTTCCCTTCAGGTGTTGCCAAAGAAGGTACATCCTGGAAGATGAAGCCAAGAGCAACAGAGAACCATGAACTGAGCACTCAGACAGAAGAACTGGGGGGGGGGTCCATCAAGGAATTTTTTGTTACTACACCAAAGCTAATAATTCAATCTACTTATTGAAAATTCAGAATACAGATATAAAATGAAATAACTATATGTATTTAACAATTATCTTTAACAAATATCAAAAAAGCACTGATTTAGGAGTTTCCTTTGTGACTCAGTGTTTTAAGAACACAACATAGTGTCCTTGAGGATTACAGGTCTGATCTATTTAACATTATCAGAGATTAAAGTATACTAAAAGAGTCATTTCTTTTCAGAAAATAAAGCACAAGATTTAATATAGCCTCAAAACTTTAAAAAATAAAATCAGACTAAAGTAAGTTTTCCATTGGCTTTGATTTACAGATATTAAAAATTCCATGTGTAAACAGTGCATAATCAAGTTTTACTTTTGTTTATCCTAGTCTGACACTTTGTCTTATTATTAGAGAATTTAATCCTTTTCCTTTAATTACTAGTACATTGGTTTAAATCTACCATTCTGTCATTTGTTTATATTTGCCTATTCGTCCCATTATTTAACCTTCTTGCCTTCTTTTGGATTAATCAAGGATTTTTATTTTTTATACTATTTTAATATTCCTTTTTTTTGTGATTTATTTTTCAGCATCTCTGTCTCCTCCTAGGATCAACATCCTACTTTATAAAGAATTCAGAATTCTTGTAGTTCATTTGTGATGGTGAAAACTTCCAGCTTCTCATTTGTGTAGAAGTATTTTCACTTTCCTCTCACATCTGAAGAATATTTTCATTGAGTAATGAATTCTGGTTTGGCAGATAATCTATTTCTCCACTGTGCCTAGTTATTTTTGATTTTATGTCAGGCATTGTATTCAAAAAGTCAGAGACATAATTTTAGGCTCTAGATGATATTTTCCTACGTTTGACTTTAATTTTTCTTCTGGCCATCTGCTAAGTTAGAAACAGATCACTTTTCATTTGATTTGGTATTTTGCTGATATGAATCTGAGTGTAAGAGGATATATGTTCTGAGTTAAAACTGATTACCTATTTTCTTTTCACTTATTCTCGTAGAGTGGAACTTTTCTGAGGTCCCAACCAAAAACCTGCAGTCTTTCCTAGGGCCTTCTATGTTGGAGGGCCCTGAACTTCCATTTTAGTCTGTTCAGCCTTGTAAGTCTGCTAGAGTTCTGCACAACTTGTCAAATCTCAACTGCTACTTAAAAATTAACATGATCTTTTTATAGGAAAAGCAGCACCAAATATGGGATTTACCCCTTTACGTTTCTCTCATCAGCAGTATCTTGGACTAAGTGTTGGTTCTCAAAATATGAAAAAGATCCAATTGCTCCTTCCTCTCCACTTTTAAATCAGGTTGAGGGGCCAGAACATAAAAAGTTTATGTTATACAAAAGATGTGAAAAGCATCATGTGGACACAAAAGGGGATTTATGGCAAGTTACTGACAAATTCCTTAAAAAGGCAGAGTATAAAGTTTAACTAGAAATAAAATGAATACTTATTCTATTTACCTAAGTTAATTTCAGTTTATGTCTGTAGTTCTGGAATAATAAGTGCCTACTTTAACTCCAAAAAAAAAAAAAAGTCCCAGTTTAAGATCACCCTGGTCATAATATTATTTAAGCTGTATAGAAAAACGGATGAGGGCATGCAGGAATAAAGGCACTTTGAGTGAACAAAAAAGGCCTGTTAAAGACAGAGAGAAATGAAACACCATACTGTGTTCAAATACTGCAACCTGAGCAGGAATACTGGAGATTAACATATGCTATATCTTCAGACCCATGAGGAAAAATGGGTCTGAAGACATAGCAGGGAGTGAAGCCGAGAGACACTGCAAGTAGGTTATATTTTTTTTATAGGCAACTACAGCTACTTACAGGCAAAGATATAGCCAAAGTAGATTCTGGAGAAAATTATAATAATCCACAAGAGAGATGATCTTGACATGAATAAAGGCACAGGGAATAAAGAAAGAAGAAGAACCAGATTCAAGAAACCTGCAGGAAGTAAAATCAAATCACATTTAGGGATTGAGTGTGTGGAGGTACAAGGACAAAAATAAATCCACACACTCAGTCTGGCCAGGGAGACTGTGTGGACAAATGTTTCTAAGAAATTTTACCGAAAATCATATTAAATGCATGTTTTCTGCTGTGAGCATTCCGTCCTACTATTATATGAACAGGAAAAGCCCAAAGGAAGTTGGGGGGAGGGTTACAAAAGAAAAATGATCATGTCCCTATTTCTGTGACAACTGTTAAAATGGTCTGAATATTTCAGAACATCTATTGCTATGGGGAAATTACATGTGGACTCAGCATGTGGACATAATACTATTTTTTTTTTTTTTTTGCAAAGATACTCTATTATCCAGCTCGTGCAACCCTTACAAAATATCACAGACTGGATGGCTAAAAAATAAAAATGTATGCCTCCCAGTTCTGGAGGCTGGCAAGTCTAAGATCAAGGTGCTGACCGATCTGGTTCCTGATAAGCTCCTGCCCTGGCTCTTTCTGTGAAGGAGATAGTGTCGAGAGAGCAAGCTTTCTCTCCTCCCTTGCTATAAGGCCACAGTCCTATCAGATTAGGGTCCTACTTTAGGAACTCAACCATAACTGCCTCTTAAAGCCCCCATCTTGAGATACAGTCACATTTGGGGCCTCAGGCTTCAACATATGAATTTTGCGGAGACATAATTCAGCCCATTTTATTGTCCTTTCATGATCTTCTCAGTGATGTTTCCGGGTTGTGTTTGGTTAAGCTAGCGAGGGGTGTTAAGAATCTAAGGGACCCAGAAAAGACGGATCAACTGAAACTCTTTATTGCCCTCCAAAATATGTTTATGCTTTAGTAGTTAAGAGGTGGGAAAAAAAAAAGCAAGAAAGACAATTAAGAACGTAAGTCAACATAATCATACTAACAGCACCATCTTCCGACACCTGCAATGACTGGACACAGACTTGGCTGTCAGGTGTTAACTCAGCAGTCATCACGGGCATCACCCTAAGAATGTGGGCATCAGCACTGGCCTTGGCCATGCACATACCTGCCTAACTACAGATCCATCATGCAGAAAAGCTCCCAGATGCCATGTTCTTCCTGTCATTCCTATCTGCTTTATGAGATACTCATTTTTTAGGTATAGTTTAAACATGATAAAAATCATCCATATTAAGGATGAAACTTTAAATGGCATGGAAGAAACTTTATGCCATTTTCAGTCACCTCCACTCCCTCCCCATAGCCCAGTTAACCTTATCTACTTTGTCTCTACAGTACATTTAGAAATTCTAAGAAATACTGAAGGATGAGATTTTTGTATTTATCAGATAGACAAATTTAAAAATTGATCACGTGAGTAACAGGCACCACAAAATTCATATATTTTTTTTTGGCTTATTAGGGCCACACTTCTGTTGTCTGTATTCCTGAATGGGCCATACATCCTTGCCACAAAATCAGATTTAAGACAAAAATCAATTCTCTAATGGAAAGAACAGACCATTTGGTTTTAGGCACAACAGTTTGGAATACCAGCTCTTTTGGTGAAGAGCTTTCATCTCTTTGACCTTGAAAGATGAAACTAAGAATAACTACAACATTATTGTGAAAACTACGCTTTTATGAGTATATTAAAAATAGCTGGCTTAGTTCCTAGAGCATAATATTTATTTTCCTCTCTTTAGCTGAAGCATGAAATGAAGCATGATGCTGAAAGATGAAACTGTAAGTTTTGTATTGGGTAAAGAAACAAAATTTGGCAAAAGGCTCTAAAAGATGGAAAGTGGAAGCAAAAGGCTCTAAAAGATGGACAGAAGGTTCCTAAATTTTAATTGCACCAAGTGTAAACATGACTAATTCAGGTACTTAGTTGTATCCTATAACTAAGGTATAGGGTAGATATTTCATCATACCCTATAGAATAAGCAACTCTTCAAGGGTAGATACAACAAGTCATTTGGGTTCTCTGGCTCTCAAAGATGTGTGTGTGTGTGTGTGTGTGTGTGTGTGTGTGACTAATATATATATGACTATATATCACTTTGCTGTATACCAGAAATTAACACAACATTGTAAATCAACTATACTTCAAGAAAAGGAAAAAAAATCTCATCCCCCCCTCCTAAAATTTTTGTAACCATGTGTGATGATGGATATTAACTAGACTTACTGTAGTGATAACTTCAGAATATACACAAATGTTGAACCATTATGTTGTACACCTAAAACTAATATGTTACATGTCAATTATAGCTCGATTTTTAAAGAAAGACCAAAACAATCACATTCTGAAATAATGTGGGCATTAAGACTTTACTATGAATGAATTTGGGGGGAGACATTGCAGGAAATAAAATTCTTAGCACGTAATAGCTTTCTCTGGATTGCAAGAAACTAGTATATACAACATCATATTTGCCACCCCAAACACCCAGAAAGGCAGGTTGGATAGTCATCTCTATTTAACAGGTTCATAGAACAGATAGTCAAGCCAGGACTCAAAGTCAGAGAGATAGGCGGCAAGATGGCGGAGGAGTAAGAGGTCGCGCTCACCCTCTCCCACAAATACAGCAAAAAACGCATCTAAATATAAAACAAGTTGGACAAATCATCATCTGAATGCTGATCAATTTAAACCTCCAAAAACTGCAAGAAACCCTTGAAATAACTGGGTAGAACAAGTGAAGAAAAAAAAAAAAAAA
>PVHT021183524.1:18424215-18441758 GCA_004024745.2 Catagonus wagneri
TTTTTTTCTTCCTCTCTAAGCTTTAAGGGCTCATTTCGTCTTTATATCACTTCAGCACACAACACAGTACCAGACACACAGTAGCTGTTCAGTATGTTTTGAATTTAATTGAAGCTCAGACTATACATAATACTGAGTACCCCTTAAAATAGCCTCAAAACTACCTGTCTCCAACCTCTTAACTCTAGAGATATCACCGCACTTTGCTTGCAAATCTTTAAAACAGGAATGTGAAGTAGGAAGATGAAATATAATATGCTGTCCTTGTAATGGGTATTATTACCAAATAAGGATATTCTCATATTCCCTCTCTCTCTCTCTGTCAAAACTTTAAACATAAAGGGCAATTCAGTTTTATGGAGAGAGGTCAAGTGTTCTCATTCTTCCCACCCCTACATTTTAAGGCCATCATTTAAAATGTTTAAGCAATTTCTATTAAAGCAACCTATAAAAATAAAAAGTGCCATAAAACACAAACACAAATCCTTGGGACCAGATATTTTTGTATGGATTTTCTATAATCCATGTGGGCATTTGATAATACATATATAAAACAGAAAACAAACACAGATTTTACAGCACAGAGTTTTATAACAAATATAAATTGAGTCAAACAGTTCAGCCTGGTGGAGTTAAAAATGTGGGCATGTTACAGCTTCAAGAAAAATGCTCAGTAAGGAATGTTTATTTGCCAAACAGTATTCTATTTAATCTCCTAACTCTACCTATGCACTGAGGTTCTAAGAACCCCAAAATATCCTCCAGTAATAACTAAATTCCTTAGATGTTCATGGTCCAGAACTTTCCTTCATCTTTTACTATACCCCAAACTCACTCAAGTGGGTATGTACTTGAATCAAAATAAAACTGGAATGTAAGTCTTGAAAATCAATCCAATTCTTTATTACCTATTTCCAAATGAGACCTAAAGAAGGTTGGTGTACTAAGATTTATATCTGTTAGATACTCCTCGCTATTTGGTTTTCATTTACTTACAGTTTTCACATTTGCCTTATTTAAAACTGTTCTAGCCATCCTACTGTTCTTGAAATTAAAACCCTGCAGCAATATAATTATAAAAATAAGTTAATAAATATTAAATGAAGACAAGTAAAACAAATGAGTTCTACTTGTTTTTTCATTAAGAAGCACTGGTCTTTAAATTACATAAATTTGGTTTTTTTTTTTTTGACAAGCTCCTTTTTACATTTGTATCATTCCTTTAGTACAAATATATCTGAAGCCTCATTTTTCTCTTGGTCTAAGGAGACCATTCCTTGTCTTTCTCTATTAGGCCACAGCATGTCATGGTACATTTTTTTTTCCTTTCTAAAGTATTTATTTTTGTTTCCAGGTTGTTGAAGACAGTTGAATATTTATGCCTTCAAATACTAGGGTATACTTGGAATGACATAAAATGCCCTGAGTTGAGCTCCAATTTTCACTAAGTAACTTTGTCAGTATTATGCAAAAATGAGCAACTCTGTGTCCATCTATGATCAACTCTACATTAAAATGAAAATGCTGCCATTTTAATATATATCATATATATACACACACATATATACACACACACATATACACACACACACATATATATATACACACACACACAAATATATATACACACACACACATATATCTATACACATGCACACACACACACACACACACACACACATCCCAAAAGGCTGGTGGTTAGGATAGTGTGCTAAATATATTAACTCCCCAGCTTCTGCACATACTCTAAAGGTACAGAATGTGGACCACAGTCCCCTGTCAAGGTGCTGAAAGGTTACTCAATTAGACAAGAATACCACTATCCTTTCTCTAGGGACATAATTAGACATTGGACAGGTTATAAACGTAGAGATAATCTCATTACAATTGCTACAAATGGCAAACACCATCAGTAAGCAAGTGATAAAAAGTAAAGCACTGCCTAGTGCTTTGAGAAATTAGGAACAACATCAATGAAAGAGTAAAGGAGGAAGAGGCTGGCTCTGGAATTTCTGTTCTATTTGTTTTAACTTTATACTGTTATTACTTGTTACTTTTAAAATCAATAGCTTGAGATATTTAAACCCAGATATATATAAGCACTGCCAAACCAGTGGTTTAAAGACATAAAAGCAGACCAGGAGTCATATTTCTCATTTTTAGAACTGTGAGTGACTGAAGCCCAAAGGTCTTTTGCCATCACTCAGATTCTATGAGTCTTTTTTATTTTGTTATGTTAAGTTTTGAGATTGCTATTTTATTAATTTTGCTTCTATTTTTTGTTACCTTCATATATTTTATGTATCAGTCACTAATATTTGTCACATTTATTAGAAGTATTTTCCCCGGAGTTCCCATCGTGGCGCAGCAGAAACAAATCCAACTAGGAACCATGAGGCTGTGGGTTCGATCCCTGACCTCTCTCAGTGGATTAAGAATCCAGTGTTGCCATGAGCTGCGGTGCAGGTCACAGACACAGCTCAGATCCCGCGTTGCTGTGGCTCTGGCTTAGGCCGGCAGCAACAGCTCTGATTTCCCTAGCCTGGGAAACTCCATATGCCGCCAGTGCAGCACTAAAAAGACAAAAGACAAAAAAATATATATATATATATTTTTTCCCAATTTGACATTTGACTTTTAGGATTTTTTTTTCTGTACAGTTTTTTTTTTTTTATTTTATTATAGTTGATTTACAATGTTCTATCAATTTCTGCTATACAGAAAAATGACCCAAATATATCTATTTATATCTATATATATATACACACAAATCTATATATATACACACTAACACACGCATATATTCTTTTTCTCATAATATCTTCCATCGTGTTCCATCACAAGTGATTGGCTATAGTTCCCAGGACTATTACATTCCTTCATACCATTTCACTCCATACCTCACAGTATGATCACCCTCATAGTAAAGGAGAGCTTCTGGCCCCTGCATAGATAATATATGCTGTGGAAGGGTCTTCCCCACTACCTGGGAAGCTGAGTAGGTGCTCAAGTTCAGGTAGTGTATAAAAGAGGTGCTTTTTCCCAACCATACCATGTATAGCATAATGGGCAATTTTGAATCCAGTTTTTTTTAATGGAAGAAAGTGACTTTAAAGACGTCTAAGGTTGGCCAGGATTTTAACTCTGTGAAGAGGCATGAGTTTAGCTGAAGAGAGAAGGGAATTCCAGGGCACTAAAATGTGCATTCAGTAGAATTAGGAACAGAGCCAAAGAGTCTTCAGAGAATAAACAGTGGCTTTCAGAAAGGAGTCTTAAGGATCATCCAGTCTGCAGCCATCATTGTAAAGATGAGAAAACAAATATCCAAGATGTTTATTGCTGAGACTAGAAACACACATTCCTCCAGAGCAGGGTTTAGCAATTTTTTTTTTTTCTGTGAAGGACCGGACAATAAATATCTCTGTCACAATTACTCAGTTTGGCTGTTATAGCCTGAAAGCAACAACAGAAAATATGTAAATGAATGGCTGTGGCTGTGTTCCTACAAAACTTGCAAAAAAACAGGTTGCAGACCAGATTCAGCCCACTGGCCATACTATACCAGTCCCTGCACTACAGAACATTATTCTGCAACTCAGCTTAATGTTCTACTCGTCATGAACTAGAGAAAGCAAAAATAATTCTGTCTACCCAATGTAGCTTTTAATGCTTCTCTAGAATGGCTTAAAATGACCCTTAAGAAGGAGACACTTATCAGCAGATAATCATCTTTGCTACCATTTGCAAAGAGACAACCTGGGAATAAAAAAGGCCACAGGTGATATATAAGCCAGTCCCAGTATTTTCCCATTTCTGAATCCTGAATTATACCTTGGACGTCTCAGGTATGTGCTTTACTTACCTGAGCTTTCTGTCACTTGCAACCAAAAATCCTGTGGAAGTGAATGTTTTTCACTGATCTGGGATTTACCGGAGCCCCCAAGTTGATTTTCATTTGACTATCTTTAAAGCAAATCCTGCACAGGTTTGTTATATATTTCTGAGCTTAGGTAGAGATTATAAATATGTTAATTAAATAATAATCAGCATTATAAACATGTCAGAGAATGATACCTTACATTTGGGTACGACTTTTGAGGGTATAATAATTTTTATTATATGATTGTTCCTTACTATAATTGTGTAAGGTAGCCAGGGAAGTTATTATCATCCCCATTTTACAGATATAAAGAGAGAAAACGTAATTGAGTAGCTCCCTTGAAGTCTCCCTGAGCTAAAGTAAGACTAGAATTCAAGTGTTAAGAATGTCTATAAATACCATATGATATCAGTTATATGTGGAATCTAAAATATGGCAAAAAAAAATGATGCTATCTACACAACAGAAACAGATCATGGACAGGGAGAGCAGACGGGTAAAAAGGAGTGAGGGGGAAGGAAGTGGGATGCACAAGGAGTTTGGGGTTGGCAGATGCAAACTATTACAGTTGGAATGGATAAGCAATGGGTCCTACTATATAGCACAGGGAACTATGTCCAGTCTCGAGGTAGAACATGATAGAAGATGGTATAAGAAAAAGGATGTCTATATATGTATGACTGGGACGGTGAAATCAAGTACTTCTGTGGGAGCACTTCCACTGTCAGTTTCTCCTCCACACGCTTTCTCACCATCAGGGTTTTACCAATAATTTATTATTTCTTATATCAAGGGCTCTAGAAAATCAGATAATCAAGCATGTTGAGAATTACATATTAAAAGGGTCGATTTCACACTTAATGAGAACTTTAGAAAATATGGGATAGTTTTAGGGCAATGACTTTGTGGCAATTATGGAAATGCTTTCTTTACATACTTGTTCGTTGAGGTTGTGCTGCATTAGGTTGGTGTTGCTGAAACAGTGCCCTATGGATCTTCAGAAGCCACAGAAATTCCAGTCCAACATGAGTAAGTGAGGATACTCATATGACTTCCCTGAATATAAATAATACACTCAACTCTACACTTTGGAAAACACGAGCCAAGTCCTACAGAGAAGTACTAATACTACACTGGGATTTATATTTCCCTTGAAAAATGCAGTGAGGCATCAGTTCTTCCAAACTGTCTTTGTAAGAGGATCTTGGCATGCTTTCCATTATCTCTTCCAACTCTACAGTTCAATGAATTGCTCCCAATATTCCAATGCCGGGACATTTCGAGCTCCCTTTCTCATAGTCATTTTTCTTTGGATATTGGAAGGAAACTGAATCTTTTGCTCCCATAAAAACAATTTAATTTTACAATTCCTGGGTCCCAAGTATTGAATTACCTGGTCAAATGCTTTTTATTTCTCTGTGGGCTAAAAGAATATAATGTACGTTTACATCTCAATTTAACTTGATTAGACCTGAGGGAAACGGTTTTCGCCTTATGAAACCAGAACACTCATCTTCCAAATTCCAGGATATTACAGTAGATAGATGCCAGATTTATTTTTCATGTGGTCCCTCAGCCCTTGTTTTCCTCCTCCTCCTTCTCCACTTCCACCTCTTTCTTTTCTTCATCATCTTAGTCTGAGCTAAAATTAACAAGCACTTACTCTGCTCCAGGAATTTCCTCAGGGGATTCAAATGCTGAGGTGTTATTATCAATCTGATATTCAGAACCCACTGGAGTTTCACCAATTGTCAATGATGAAACAATGGATCCATTTCAGACTCAACAAGTATACAATGAGTTACCATGTCTTTCTACATGCCTTCAGATACTGAAACGGTTCTTTAGTCATTCCTTGACTTTCATACCTTTCATGTTTTTGAAAATTATACTCCAATTATTTTGTAGACTGTGCCTCAATATGGACTTATGATGCATTTTCATGATAAGATTCCATTTATACATCTATGGCAAGAATATGACAGCTGTTTCTCATTGCATTCTATCAGGTGACAATTCTAATTTTGATTTATGCCATCACTGATGAGCTAAGTGTGCTCAATGCTACTGCAGTGCCTTGTTCCCAAGCCCCTTCAGTGGATAGAACCAGGAAATATACATATAAAACAAACTGATACACATACACATCTCCATGTACTACTATATCAATACTGAATTTGAAAATTTTGAGTTCACATCAATACTTTCAATTCCAATTCACATTTTTAACTTCTCTGACCGTGAGAAACTTAGCTTCATTACCCTCGATATATTTGCCCAGATATCTGATCAGTCCATCATATATAACCCATCTCTCATGCCCCTCCACCCTTCTCCACTCAGATGCCCTATTCATCTCACTATGGACCCAACACTCTGTGCGAGACCACCTCCCCCAAGGACTCACTGCAGCCTTGCATGAGTTTTGATACCCCATGCATCTGCCTCTCCGCAGGAAGGCCTTTCTCACTCCCCTTGATCTCCAACTCCACAAGACAAACTATGTTGTACCAGGCTGAAGAGTGGGTCTCCAAAAAAAATAAAATACAATCACCCCAAATCTTATGATGTCACAGTATTTAGAATAAGGGTCTCAAGATGAGATCAATGTGGATTAGGGAAGGTCTTCAATCCAGTAAGGAGTGTGTCTGTAGGAGATGACACAGAGAAGCCTAGGAAAGGGGCCATGTGAGGACAGACGCAGAGGCTGAAGTGAGCTATGAGCCAAGGAACGTCAAGGGAATGCTGGCAGCCGTCAGAGACTGGGGGAGATGCCCGCAGAAAAAAACACCCTGGTACCTTGATTCTGACCTCCTATCCTCCAGAACTGTAGAATAATACATTTCTGTTATCTTAAGTCAAGTGTGTGGCAATGTGTCACAGCACCCCTGGTAAACTAATTCACGGTTTGGTACCAGGAGTTAGAGCTTGGACATATCCATTTGGAGTCTACATTTCAACCCATTATACATTACACCTTCTTCACTCTGCTTAAGCTCAAAAGCTCCAGACCATCCAGGCTGTCCCCAAACATGAACACCCTCCTCTCCCGGACCAGGATCCAACACCCCTTGCCAGGCTGCCCCCTTATCTCCTGCTTAATCATCCTTTTGAATCCGACACCCTGCTCTAAGCCAGCATGGCCCCCTTTCTCTTTGCTGCAGATGCCTACATAGCCCTGTCCCTCAGTGTAGCCTCGGGAATGAATTTTAGAGTTGGAAAGTGGAAGAGAGAAGAATTCCACTAACATCTTAGCTCAATGTAAATTAACTCCGGTGACAAATAGTATTTCTTACCTTTTTGCCCTTCCTTGTAATACAAAAGCATATGCACTTTCTAAATTACAGCAAAACGCATCAAAATTAGGCCCATTTCCTGATGTGAGGAAAACACACATAAATGTTCTTGGAAGAGACAGAGAGAAATTCTTTTTTTAAATAGTTATCTTCAACACAATCACTCTTCATTTGACCTAAGTAAATATGACATTTTAAAACAATAAATGTACCCATAAGTCGCATGTACTGAATTGAGTACAGTTTTCAGAGATAAATTACTTCATCACACACACACACACACAAAAAGAGACAAAGAGGCTAAAGATGTTTTCTCTCCTCCATTAAGCTTCCAGGATTTTGAAGGCAACTTCAAAAGAAACTCCCAAGATGCAATGGTGATATACCAACAGGATAAAACACGAGTTTTGCTGTAAATCCATAAAGAAATCATGGCCATCACAGGAGATCTTAGGGTTATGTTATTATACTACACTCTAAACAATCAAGTCCTTAATTAAAATAACTCTACAAGTTTAGGTTATAATAACCCTGGTCATTCTGCAAGTCCAGAAATGGGGAAGAAAATGGAAAAGAGAACTTGTTCCATTCTCATTGTTCTAAACAACAATTAAGAAAAGCTTTGAGCTTAATATGAAACAGACCGGGGTTGGGGGGGGGGACTTTAAAACTATTTCCTGAAATTTATTTTTAAAAAATTCTGGTTTTCTTTACATCTGGTGTGACTGGCGTTCCTGCAGATATGACAGTATCCAATGCAAGAACAGAGTGAGGTTTATTGGTCCCTCTTGTTATGTAGCACTGAACTACATAGGAAATTTTATTGCACATTTGCTGCCTTCAATTTCCCCAGATTGTTTAACAGTTCTGTGCTTCTGTGACATAAAAGATAGGCCAGAAACCCAAGGCTGCATTTTTCAGCTCCAGATCGAACATGACATTACACACTGACAGCGTTTGACAATGTGGCTTGTTCTTTGAAAGCTATCAGACTGCGCAATGACCAGGATGCAGAAAAAAAAAAAATTCTTTGTAAGGCCAAATTTGTACAAATGTAATTCCCATTATTCACTGGAAAGATGTAATTACAATTAGTAATGATTAATATTAATGAAAACGGTTTGTAAGGATGCAAGAGGGACTTAATTCGTTGGGGAATAACTCAATACCGTACACTTTGTTCCATTATGTTGCAGAGAAAAGATCTGTTATGTGAAATCACGCCTCAACCAGCCTATTTGGACTTACCAGCTTGCCACATCGTGCCAGTTTTGTAGTGCTAAAGAAAATTTTAAACGACAATAGTCAATGTAATCATTTCTCAAGTGGATCTATTCAACTCTCATCCCACAGAAAAGGCAAAATGAGAAAAGAACATTTTCCGGCAATCTGAATTGCATTTAATACCTTGGGAGATATAATGACACTGAAGCCTTAAAATCCATAATGTTGCCTGCAGTGTCTGACATACTAACTTTAGCCTGTAGAACAGATTATAGTAAAAGCCTGCATATTTGGTAATCCTTCAACCACAAGCTTCTCTTTTCTAGCAATTCCAACCTTTATCAATATGGTAAATATTGATGACTATGCCTGGTTGCAGGATCTTACTGCATTCTCCAACAAAGGTTACATTTTGTCAGGCAATTTTATTGTGTATTTCTTATACTCTAGAGCTTTAAAACTGGTATTATTATAAAATATAGCTATTACCAACATAATGCATACTATGTATATATATTATTTTGTTTTAACATTACATAATATATATGAGAGTTGTAAATACATGTTTTATAATACCTATTTTTATAATATAACATATATGGATTACTGAATCATACAATTCAGTTTATACACTTAATATTTTACTCCTCATTCTTTCAACATTACTTCGTTTTTGATGATGAATAAACTTCTAATCCTAGGCCTCTCAGATTTAGTCTCATATTTTGAATAGCCTGATGAGCACCTTCTTTTAGATGTCCCAATATTTCTTCAGGTGAAACTGTAGTATGTTTTGCATGTATTTTACACACACACACATACACACACACACACGCCATACAAACCTATCACCCATCATTTAGAGAACAGTGAATTAGACCCTAGATGTAACTGTATCCTAGAAGTCCCATATATGGGTACACTGCCTCATTTAATTGTAACAGTTAACACACCCTTCAAATGCCATTATTTTAAAGATAAAGCATCAGGCTTTGTGACTTGCCAAAGGTCATACCATATGGCTGGGAAAGTCATAGAGCCAAGACTCCAAATGGATCCCAGAAGCATCTCAAGTGCTTTTCCTTCCACTATATCATGTATCCCATTATACTCACTACTTCTAATATCTAGATCAGAAACCTTCAGGGTAATAGTTGACTTTTTTGCCTCTTTCGCTTTTCATTTTTCCTTCCAGCTTGCAGCACTACCTCGGTCTTCCTATCCTTTCTAACTTTCTGTCTTTCACGGAGTTTTATCCCCTGCTATACAGTTAGAAATATCAGAAGAAGGAAATCCTTTATAGTTAAGTCAGAGATAAGATTCGAAATAGTAGGTTGTGTATGGCTTAAGAGATAATTAATGACTGTCACACCTTTCAAGATTTAATGTGAAATATTCTTTTGTGAACCACATACTAGCTGTTCAGTTAAAATCATTTTTAAAATATCTTACCCAAATGCTATTTTAACACCAAATTTATTCAAAATGAATGTGTCTAGTACCACTTGAGTCATGAAAATAAGTAACAGAGGATTATGGATAAATCATTTACTCGCATGAAACATATCATGCTACTTATTTTTAACAATTTTTAATGAAAATCTTAATACGCTCTCTAGCTATTGAAAATCGTGGAATCATTCCCTTGCTGCTGCATGTTTACATATTTTAGAGCTGTTCTAAAGTGATAACCACTAGCCCCACACGTCTATTTAAATTTAAACTATGTTAAATAAAAAATTAATTCCTTAGACCACTAGCCACATTCAAGTGCTCAAAGCCACACGAGGCTGGTGACTACTGTATATAGTTCACTAAGGAGCTATTATCACTATTGTGGAAAACTGTACTGGACAGTAATATTCTAGAAAATACTTTTAGACCTCCTGAAAAAAAATCATCTCTATTTCACTATTTGTTTCAAGCTCAGACTATCTTTGCAGGAAGAAAAAATTACCCTATTTTCTAAAAGAGTTTGTGTAGAATTAGTAATATTTATGTCTTACATATTAAATAGAATTTAGCAGGAAAGGCATTGAAGCTTCTAATTTTCTTTGTTGGAAAGTTTTAATTTACAACTTGAATTTCTTGTATTGATACAGTTCTACAGTTTCCTATTTCCTCTTTGGTAAATTGTGATAAATTTTGTTTTTCAATGAATTTGCTTATTTCATTCTGGTTGTCAAATCAATTGACCTTTTATATCTATAGGATCTGTAATGATGTGTTTCTTTCATTTCCAATATTGGCAATTTGCTTCTTTTTTCTTATTTTGCCGATTAATACAGGTATAGGTTAAACAATTCCATTTTTCTACGCAAAGACCCAACTTTTGTGTAATTAATTTTCTCTTTTTTTCACTATTTCATCGATTTAATATTTTCTTTATGATTTCCTTTTTTCTGCTTACTAGAGGTTTAAATTTGCTCTCTATTTTCTAACCTTATTTATAATGGTAATATAAAGCACTGATTTTTAGACCTTCTTTTTCAACTAAAAAAAAACTTTTTTTCTTTACTCACACACATTTGAGAGCAAATGTGTGAGTTTTTCACTCACATTCAGCAATTCAGCAACTCTCCAGAGTGTTCAACTGGGTGTCCAAAAATTCACTTATGACACCACCAACATGGAGTTAGAACAGACCCCCAGGTTAAGGACTCACTTCAGATACGGTCATAAGTCCCAGGTTATGATCTGTACTTACTTCTAACCAACCAACTAAAAACTGTCCGTTCCTACAACCTCCTTCTCAGGTTCAATAATTTGCTAGACTGGCTCAGAGAACTCAGGAAAGTACTTGACTGACTGTTACTTTACAATAGAGGCTCCAACTCAAGAAGAGCCACACGGAAAAGAACCAAAGGGTAAGGGATGGGGATGGGCTTGGAATATGGAGTTTCCATGCTCTCCAGGTGCGCCACCCTCTTAGAACCTTAATGTGTTCACCAACCTGGAAGATGTCCAAACCCTGTCATTACAGTTTTTATGAAGGCTTCATTATGTGGCAGGATTGATGAAACCATTGGCTGTTGGTGACAAAGTTAATCTCTAGCCCCTGGACCCTCTCTGGAGATCAGGGAGTGGGGCTGGAAGCTCCAACGATCTAGTCACATGGTTGGTTCCTCTGGCAAGGAGCCACATCCTGAACCTGTCTATCTAGGGACTTTACCAGTCATCTCATTAACATACAAAGAAACACTTTCATCACTCTAGAGATTCCAAAGGGCTTAGAAGCCTTTAGGTCAGGAACTGGGGACTAACACCAAATATTATAACAAAAAAGGCTTTTATCACTCTATTATTGAGGAAATTACAAGGGTTTTAAGAGCTCTGTGTCAGGAACTGGGGGTAGAGACCAAATTTATACTCTGTAGATACATACTATATACCAAAATATAAATACACACATACACACCACTGACCCTTCAACAACATGGGTTTGAACTTCATGAGCCCACTTATACTATTTTTTTTCCAGTAAATGTGTACTACAATATTATACAATGCCCAGTTGGTTGCATCTGAGGATACGGAATTGTAGATACAGAGGGCTGACTATAAAGTTATACTCAGATCTTCCACTATGAGGAGGATTGGTGCTCCAATCCTCGAGTTGTCCAAGAGACAAGTGTATACAAATGTATCAAGATTTATGGGCCAACATGTTATCCATTTTGGAGAACACATCATGCACATTTAATTAAACTATGTAACCTACAGTTATTGCCTATAGTGCTCTATAACTCTTATCTATGTTAAAGTTGTTGATACGGGGATCAGCTCTTCTACCTACTTCGATGTGCTGTACACTTGTAATATCAGTTGCTGGAAGAATGGTATTAAAATCTCTAACTTGGTGGAATATTTTTCCTTTAACACAAATAAATTGTATTATCAGATGTAAAAGAAGAAATGTATTTTGAAGCTGTTATTAGATGTGTATGTATTTATTATTTATGTATTCGTGAAGAATTGACCTATATGTCTCTGGCAACACTTTGTTCTTGAAATTTATCTGTCTTGAGAATTTTCTCTTTCCTGTTTGTAATACATTTTGCATCTATTTACTTCACTCTTATGTCCCTCTTATTTGAAATAAGGGCATCTTTTATTGATAGTATTTGAAGTAAATGACCATGTAGATAGTATATAATTACATCTGACTTCCCTTTCAATCTATTTTGATAATTTCCTCATTTAATTAGAATATTGATCCCAATAATTTGTATATGATTAGGCTTACATTTTTCTCAATCTTACTTATAAAATTCATCTTACTTTTCTTGGTTTTTTTTGGTATTATGTGAATTTTTTTAGAATCCTATTTTATTTTTTGTACACACAGATAAACTTGAAGCATCAAGAAAATTTAATATGTTTGTGTATAGTTTATATACATGTATATCAACAATTTTTCAACCACAAGTGACTTTGGTGTCCAGTGGACATTTAACAACCTGTGCATTTTTGGCTACCATGAATAGGGCAGAGGGGCTGCTACTGGAGGGTCAAGGCCAAGGATGCTAAATATTCTACAACACCTGGGATAGCCTCCCACAATGAAGACTTATCTGGTCCCAAGTGCCAACAGTATCAAAGCTGAGAAATTGTGCTTTAGGGATTATAATATAAATTCTTACATTTCCACAGCCACCTTATATTTAGTATCGGACTATCTTACAAATTGGAAACCTTACAACTGTACAGAGAACCGTATCATCACCCCTCATTTTACTTCACTCTAAGGCTGTTATATATATTATATCTACATAGGTTATAAACATAAATGCAACATTTTAATTTTCCTTTAAACGAGTGCCTATATTATAAAGAATGTTTTAAAAAATAAAGCAATCTTTTTTATGTACCCAGATATTTATCATTTCTGATGCTCTTTCTTCCTTTATGAATGTCAAATTTTCCTTCTGGTATTAATTCCATTTAGCCTAAAAAATTCTTTAAAAAATTTTTTTGCATTAAAAGTCTGCTAATAAGGAATACAGGTAGCTTTCTTTTTTCCTAAATAATGTTTTTATTTTGCCTTAATTCTTTTTTCATTTTAGGGCATCACCTGTGGCATATGAAAGTTCCCAGGCTAGGGGTCAAATCAGAGCTGCAGTTGCTGGGCCTATGCCACACCCACAGCAATATGGGATCTGAGCTGCAATTGCAACCAATGCTGCAACTTGCAGCTTGCGGCTATGCCAGATCCTTAACCCACTGAGCATGACAAAGTCAGGGATTGAAACTGCATCCTCATGGATACAGTCTGGTTCTAAACCCACTGAGACACAGTAGGAACTCCCTATTTTGCTCTAATTCTTAAAGGATATGGATGCTGGATATAAAATACTAAGTTGATGGTTTTTTGTTTTTTCCTTCACCATTATATAAATGCTGTTCTGCACTCTTCTGGCTCTAATATCTCTGAAGAAAAGTCAGCTTCTTCATCAAATTTAGGAAAATATTGGCTATTATTTCTTCAAATACTTTTTTCTGCTCCATTATTTTTCCCCTCTATTTCTGGAACTCTAAGTACATGTAAGTTAAACTAGTCAATATTAGCTAACAGATCTCTGAGGTTCTATTCATTTTTATTTCAATCTGTACTTCATATTAAATAATTATTACTAATGTACCTTGAAGTTCCCTTAGTTTTTCCTCTGTCAACTCTATACGGCTCTTAGTCCATTAAGAGTTATCTTTTTTTCATGTATTGCGCTTTTCAGTTCTGGAATTTCCATTAGTTCTTTATCCTATTTTTTTGTGCAGACTTTATCTCTTCATTCACTTTGAATATATTGTATTTACTTCATATCAGGGGGTCATGATAGCTGTTTTAAATACTGTCTGTTACCTCCAACATTTGTGCCATCTTGATCTTTATCTCAATAATGGTAACTTGTCATGAGAATACACTTCATTGTCTTTATTATTTGTATGTCATATAATTTTGGATTGTATTCTTGACATTATAAATGCTAGGATAGAGACTCCTATGAGTGCTGTTCCTTTTACTTTAGCATACAAATATGTTGTCTCAATGCAGAACTGCAAACATTTCTTTTTTGGATGATAGCTATGGTCCTGATCCAGATACTTTATCCTTAGCTGAAATGATTTGAATCAATTCTGTGTATATGTGAATCAGGTATGAAGAGACGGAATGCAGGAATCTGGATTTAGCCCTTTCCCTTCAAGGATTTCCCCTTATTTCTGCTGGCTGTGCTTTACTCCCGATTTGCTTCTCTGGTTCTCTGTTTAGGAGAAGGACTACAGATTTCTTCACCAGCACCCTATAACCCTGCATGCTGTGTCCAAAGATTTAAAGTCATGAAAACAGACAACGCTTCCGTCTAATTCCCCTTCAAGATGATTATTTTGTTAGATTCTAACTACTTGTGTTCAGTGCTTTCAAATGCTTTTTGTGTTATAGCCAGAAGTTATAATTGCTTTCTGGTAGCGCTGTTGGTCAGTAGGATCATATTTAGTCATTACATAAAGCAAAAGTCTCCTTTCGTTTTCCTTTAATGCTTGTTTTCAGTTTCAGGAGGCCTTAACCTTGAGAGTTCCTATTTGTCAAAGTATTCCTTTCTTGCAGTCAGCAAACAAAATGTTCCTTTGCTATTTTCAAAGAGCATTTGGTTCTTTTCAGTTATGTCCACATTTGTTTACGAACAAATAACTTTTCTACAGCATTGAAGGTTCTGGATAGTTCTTGCTGCATTTTATTCACTAATTTAAGAAACAATTGTCAAGAGGATTTAGGAAACTAAAAGATGCTGTGCTTTAGTGATATAATTTAAAAAATAACAGTAGCTTCAAGAAAATATATTTATGTTGTAACATGGAAACAGTATTTGACTGAAAAATCAAGAGATTTGGGTCCCAGGTCTAGCACCACCAAGTTGCTTACTATGTTTGTACCGCTGTTTCCTCATCACTATAAATGTCCATCTCAATTCTTATGACAGCAGTGAGCTTTCAACCATGCAGGAAAAGTCTCTTAGATATGATGGATCTGAGTATAATAATGTTGAACAGTCATTCTTTCCAAGTTTTAAACACTATTGAAATATATTGAACATTAACATAATCAGTGTTCTGTTCTTCCCCAAAACTTAAATTCAACACTATATTCAAAGAGCTCGTTTATGATAATGGTGCTTAGCCCACAAGTTTACAACGGTTATTGCTCAATGTTTTGTTATTATTGTCAAACTTGTAAAAACCCTTTTTATGATCCTTTAGGGTATCTATTCCATCTATTATATTCTAACTTTTATAGTTTCCCTATTATCATGAATTGTATGGGTAACTACGCCTTTTTGGCATTGTAAGAATGTCAGACTAAATCTACTTGAAGCCAGCAAGCTGCATTAGAAAAGAAACACCCTTTAGATGTCAAGACATCTGGCACCATGGAGATTAGATGTGTTTTGAAAAATTGATTTCAATCAGTTGATTGTAAATTGGTAGCTGATCATACTCATCTCTAGATCACTGAAGAGCATTATAAGTAAGCTCATTGGCATTAAAATATGAATGTGGGATCGCAGCTAGCAAATTCGAGAAGGAAGCCACCACCCCAACTGTGGAAAGCCCATTCCTCTCAAGGATTTCATAGTCATCTGTCCTTTCCAAGCTCATCAGTACATGCTCAGTGTCTCCCTTAGATTCTGGTAGTCACCAGACTTCTGAAACCAAAAGAGTTACTAGCTACATAAGAAGTAGGCAAGCCACAGCACAGACCATTGCTGTCCTAGAGAAACAGAATGTGAGCCACACATATAATTCATATTTTCTAGAAGCCATATTTCAAAAAGCAAAATAAAAATTTTAATAACATATTTGATCCAATATATTTACAATATTACCGTTTTACAAAATCTATATTGAAATTAATGAAATATATATTTCGTATTCCTCTTATCATGCCAAGTCTTCAAAATCTAGAGTTTATCTTATCCTTACTATTCATTCTAGACACATTTCAATTACTTCGTAGACATATGGGACTAGAGGCTACTATATTAGATAGCACAGCACCCAATATTTCGTTTGTTTGTATTCATTTTTTTGTTTTCATCTAATGTTGCCCAACTATAAACACAAGTTCAAGGTAACCATATCTACCATTACGTTCCAGAGATTAAAAATGAGTACCAACCTGGCAGAATTTCAGACCCAATACTCTTCTTTTCCTTCAGTAGGAGGGACACCATCAGGGTAACAGTTCTTTATGATACAACTTTTAACTGTGTCGTGTCTTTACTTGGAAACAGAGCTCCTTAAATTCAGGAGCCCATATACTATGAGTGACAAAAAACAGACTTATGTCACAGCTTCAAAAATATAGGGTCACTTTTTCTTGGCCACCAAATGACTGTTTAGAGGAAGAGCACGGAGGAAATATTGAGCTATTAACAAAGTGCTATCTTCTCACTGTACAGACTGAGTCCCAAGAGATAGAAGAATTCACCCAAATTCATACAGCAAGTTGACAGCAGATCCAGGGTGGTAATCTACACTGGCAGTTTGTAACTTTTCTGTTCAGTAAGTTGAATGTCACACAATCAAGCCTATTACTATTGCACAAAGTCACACTGCTATTTCCCCACATTATTCCTATGTGAGCTCTTAGCAATACATATCTTCGGCATGAGCAAGCACAAATGACTTCCAAAATGCAAGAACTGCAGACTAGTTCTGAAGTAGAGGAATGAGCCCTAAGGTATAGCAGCCTTGCAGATCATATACAACTTGGGAATCAGGGGTAAATATGAGTTTGGGTTCTAGTTCAGGTAAAAACTAGCAGTGTGACCTTGAGCAAATCTCTTAACCACTCCATGACCCAATCTCCTTAACTGCAAAATGACTGGCAGTGGGAGGATTAGATTATTTCTAAGGTCTTTTCCAGTTCTAAGATACTTATTTTAATTCCTGCTAGACAAGTGATCATATAACAATAACGTTTCTATTTTCGTCTTCTGCTTTGAAAAAAAGAATGCTATCACCTGTTCTCTTTATGGATACTTCTAAGCATTGGTCAAATAATACTAAATATAAAGAAAAAAATGAAACCTCAAGCCATCACTACCATAACAACACTTTTTCTCAATGAGCACGTCTCCTATAGC
>PVHT021183524.1:18441858-18485180 GCA_004024745.2 Catagonus wagneri
GGATCCGAGCCGCGTCTGCAACCTACACCACAGCTCACGGCAACGCCGGATCGTTAACCCACTGAGCAAGGGCAGGGATCGAACCCGCAACCTCATGGTTCCTAGTCGGATTCGTTAACCACTGCGCCACGACGGGAACTCCACTCCCACTGCTTTAAATTCATGAAACAGATATATATATATAGCAACTTCTCTGAGCCAGGCAATAGTAAACTAAACTGACATAATACTTATTTTCATGAATTTTATCATTTCATGTATAGCTCTAAAAAATTAATGCTCCTTTAAGAATTGAGTATATAATATAGCCACATCCATCTTCCAATATTAAAAAAACTGTCTTAAAAAAGTCAGCCCATGAGTTCCCTAGTGGCTCAGTGGGTCAAGGACCCAGCTATCACTGCTGTGGTGCAGGTTAGATCCCTGGCCTGGGAATTTAGGTGGGCACAACCAAAAAAATAAACAAGCAAGCAAAGTCAGCTCTATAAAAATATAGACCTTAATCCATGTTCACCTTCCTACCTGTGACAGTGATTAAGAACACAGAAGTGAGTACACTGGTTCTAAAAAAAGTCCTGCAAATACAAGCTTCTGGAACTACAGCAGGATCCTATATGTTAACGTGTTTCCTCAAGACTCTAAAGGCTTTTTTTTTTTTTTATTTTTAGGGCCACACCCACAGCATAAGGAGGCTAGGGGTCCAATCAGAGCTACAGCTCTGGCCTACACCACAGCCATAGCAACACAAGATCTGAGCCACATGTGTGACCTACACCGCAGCTCATGGCAACGTCAGATCTTTAACCCACTGAGTGAAGCCAGGGATCGAATCCACAACCTCGTGGTTCCTAGTCAGGTCTGTTTCTGCTGCACCACAACGGGAACTCCTCAAAACTCTAAAGGCTTCTGAGACAAAGACTACAAGTATTATTTTTGCACAGCATCACATCAGTATTTCCTCTCAAGGATGTCACAGTTATATCTCTCCTTTCTGTGACGACCCCCTCAAAGAAAGCTAAGTCCCCCACTCCTGATTCCCAACAATCAGCAACAGTGAGAAGTGGCACAGAGCAAGATACGACTATTTGTACTCCATTTAATGGCCCTTACCTCAATTGGCTTGAAGTGACTAATATTTTGCTATAAGAGTCTTTCTTTCCATGTCTATGTTTTGCCTAAAGAAAGCCTCGGGCTTCCTTAATTCTTTAATTTAGAGTCTGCAGCAGATTCTAGTAAAGATTAATGGTTGCCAAACATTACTCCTGCTACTGCTGGGTTTCTATTGAAACAATGTGGAATGCAAAATTCCATAGGATATTTTTCCAATAAGGCAATGCAGAGATCCCTTAATAAAATTATAAACATTACAAATTATGCTATGCCTTGCATTCTCAAAATTCAGAAAGTTAAATATGCCAGTAGTCATTCTTGGAAAATACTATCGGCCTTCCTCAATCTTACCACCTAAACTAACCAAACCAAAGAGCCTTTGTGATATGAACTTTACTATGGTCCTGGAAGAGAAAAAGGAAGAAAAAAAAAAACGAAGTAAAGGCATCTCTGTAACAGAACATGGAAAAACATTTAAACCCACAGCAGCTACAGAGGGGAAAAAATAAAACAGTGAAACCAACACCACCCACCCCATATCTACAGACCGTCTTTTGTTAAGACTGGTGTCTGCCTCTAATGAGAGAGGTAGGCAGAGTCTAGTGTCAGAGTATCAAACGCGTTTGAAAGGAAAACAAGGGGAGAAAAGATCACTTCTATAAGGCACTAGCCAAATGCCAATTTTTGTGTACGGACTTCTTTCAAAATATTCTATCACACCTAATAATTGGCAGGAGACATAAAAAGGCTCTCACTCTCACGCTGTTGCCTTCACTCGCCTGGGGTACGTGGCCATTTGTGGCCACGAGCAGCAGCAAGGGAAAAGCCCCAGGGAGATCAGATAGGTTCAATTCACCCCCACCTTCCCTGCATCTACACCCTCTGTTATTAGTATGCCTCGGTCTTGTGGGTTAGGAAGGGGTCCTTAAAAGCATCAAAGTAACATTTTTCTGGGTGGCTAGACAGCTAAAGGATTTTTCAGTTATTTAAAAAAATATATAAAGACAAGCCAAAATATCGAATTCGATTGATGTGTCCTGAACGATTTTCATTTAATAAGCTCTTCAATGGTTTGTGAGAACTAAGAACACATCTCACTCCTGGAATGAGGTATGTTTTGTAAAAAATCCCCACAAAAGAAGGATTATTCTTTTGTATAAAATGCTTGCTTTATCACAATTCCAACTTGGCTACTTTAAAAATAGGTGATTTCTCATCTTAAATACGTCAAAATAAAAAAATAAAAAATATATATTATGTATATATGTATATATGTATATATATAGCCGGTTCTCACCTCAGAGGTTCTCACCTCAGAGGTTACAATAATACATTCATTTCCTGGTTTGCAAATTCCATAACTATATGGATAGGATCCTTCATTTTTAGGTGATAGTCTATGACCACTGAGATAGATTAACTTGTGAACTTTACCGTTAGTGTGTACTGACCACTCCAAGTGCAACACAATTCCAAGTGACTTATTTAAAGTGATTAGAATATAAAGAATGGACAAGCTTCTGACAACCATTTGTTTCCCAAATATTTACTGAGTATGTAGTAAACACTGTTACTTACTGGAAACATCATACTAAAGACAGACACAGCTCTCCTGCCTTGTGGTCCTTAGGGCCCACCGAGGCTGATGGTCAGAGTCCTGAAAGTGAGAGTCACAGTTTCCTAAGAGCTTTGCTTGGAGAACTACAGGGTGCTCACACAAGAGGATAACCTCAGCCACATTTAGGGGCCAGAAACTTCTCAAGAGGAACGTGGTTACCGAAGAGAGGCCTGGAAGGGGCAGAGAACTTAGCCAGGCAGTGATGAATGACAAATGCTCTTTAAAAAAAAAAAAAAAAAATCATTTGACACAAAATCAGCTTAAGACTAATGGACATTTGTGGACATGTGTTGCTCCTAAACCACTTAATCAGGATAAATTTTCTGTAGGAGATAAGCCTTGAGAATAATTTTTAGAAAAGGAAATTGTAGCTTTAAGGTAAAATACCAGTCTGTTGTGTTCCATCAGTCTTTGATCTTACGCTAAATAGACAAACACACTGTGCCTCTAAGATATTCTCAGAATGTGCTAAAACATTCCCAGACAATAAACTTTTTTTTTCTTTTTTAAGTTAGAGACACAACAGTGAGCACAGAATTCCTTGAAATATTTTGCGTGTCTCTAGGCTTCTGTGTCTCCTTTACTTTTGACTTAAGGACCTCTGATAGCCAATTCCCCCAAATAAATACATACAAATACAATTCCCCAAAATAAATACATAGAAGACGCCCCACACTGAGTTACCCATAATGGGGTGCCATTAAGATCTCAAAGCCTAATGCCAGATCACACACTTTTCTGTCTGCGGAAATACTCTTAATCACAAAAGCAACAGCAGTAGCAGAAGCCAAGGCACCAGCAGCCAAACTCTACCAAATACAAAGTGTTAGAGGGTTGTATGTTCACTGATTTCATTTCGCCCTTAGAAAACTTCTGGAGGTAGGGACTGTTGTCACCTTTTTTCTATGAAAATCTGAGCTGAGGCAAGTTAATTAAGGTGTCCTGGGTCACACAGCCGGTAGGTGCTGAAGTGAGATGTAAGCACAGGCATGCCTAAAACCCAGGCCCAAGCTTTTAGACTGTATGCACGTGCTTACTGACTCCAATAACATCAACCAACAGACACTGCTGCATAACAAAGGAGAAAGACAAGAGCCTCCAGTGGAATAAGAACAGAGATGAGAAGGGACAGCATAGGTTTCTAACACTGCAGGATAATTACTATCAGTAGAGAAGGGACAGGGGAGATTGGGGGAAAAGGTAGATCTGACTTAGGCTGTCGAAATAACACACTATTTAAATTGACTAAAAGGATCAGTGTCGATGCTTCCAGATTTACCACCAGACACACTCTGAAAGCTGAGCCAGCTCTTTGAATAAATTGAGGTTGGGCTTCCTCCTTGCCCCTTAGGTAATCAGCATGAGAAGGATAATTTTGAATAGTAAAAATGTTCTTTCTTATGTGTTGAACAATATAATAGCATTATGTTTTAAGAAAGAGTGACAGTCCTTGCTTTCATCTTTCATCTTCACAGACCATTCCATCTGTGTTATCCCCAAGGGAATGAAATTTAGTAGACAAGCAGCGAGTTCTCATCTGCAATAAATATTAGTCCCTCTGTCTTAATTTTTATTGAACTGTTTGAAATTCTTTTTTAATACATTGATCTTCTCCAGTATATACATCCTGTGTAATCACATCCTCAAACTATCACAGATAATGATTATTCCAGGTATTACTGGAGTCAGAAACTGAAGCCCACCTGCCAAATCAGGCCCACTGCCTGTCTTTCGTAAATAAAGGTTGACTGAAACAAATTCCATGCTCATTTGCTTACAGATCGTCTGTGGCTGTTTTCTCACTACACCAGCTGAGCTGAACAGTTGCAATATTATGGCCCATAAAAGCTAAAGTTTTTCCTGTCTACTTTGCTGCTCCCTGCTCCTATCCCGCCAGTAAGTCCTTAAACAGAAGACTTCATTATTCCCTAGAATTTATCTTCTGGATTCTCATTAATTCACTCATTTATTCATTCATTTGCAATTAAAATTTGTGAAGCAACTACTATATACCTGGCACACAGATGAAGAACAGGTTAGAGGCTCGTGGAGAAACAGAAAGACAAAAAACCGCGTAATGACTGCTCTAATAAAGGAGGAGCAGGAGAGAAGGAAGCCTGGAAGGTATCGTCCTGAGGGAGTTAGGTCTAAATCCAGCTCGTTACAGAGGCGATCAGCGCGGGGGAAAGCAAGAATACTGTTTGTTTAGTCCTCTGCTTGGCAAACTGAGGGTTGCCCACACAAGAGGTTAATCTAGTCATACTTAAACGAGTGGAAGGAGATTAAAAGAAAGGTGGAGAAACCAAGACAATTTAGCGTGACTCATGCAGTTCCAGGTAGTATACAACTTGCATACTTAAAAGGTTTTTGAGATACTAAAACTGTTTAAATAATGATGTTTAAAGTTTCTGGGTTACAGTATGCTTTCAGGACTTCACAGAAGACCCATATTAGCTTATTGTTATACCTTCAATATTATAAACGTGTTCAGATGGTTTGGAAGAGATACAGCCTGTTTGTGAGGTCAGAGGAGCTGATCATCTCCAAGCATCGTATGTGATTATCACCGGCTCTGCCCCCGAGTTAGAAAGATTACATAATGTTAGGTGTTGTCAGAACACAGTAAGGGAAATGATTTCATTCAAGATCTAACTACGCTGGTGCTCCACAACAACGAGCTGCTATTTTCCCCTTTTTGTTTACTCAACAACATCCCCCAAACTCACTGATCCATGTTGAGCCATATAACTGGAGAAGCCAGCCTCATACGTGAGCAGAAAGTGAATACTTACCTAATGAATAAGAGACTGATGCAATGATTGAGTGCAATTGTTCCTGTGGCTTTTTGATCAATGTCCAAATTAATACTATGGACATACACTGTCAAAGCGAATATCTAGAAGTTAGCTTAACTTTAATATGGCAACAGTCTTGTTTTTGTTTTTCAGCCACACCCACAGCATACGGCAGTTCCCAAGACACAAAATGAATCTGAGCCACAGCTGCACCCTACACCACAGCTGCAGCAACACTGGATCCTTGAACCCACTGTACCACTGCGAAAATCCTTGTTTTTGTTTTTGATGCATTTAACAGTTTATCTCTCTAATAATGGGTTGGAAGCCACAGCAATGAAATATTCTTAACAATGTAACAACTAAAGAAGACACACTGAACAATTTCAGTGTGATCAATTTATTATGAAGCAAAAAAAAATCAATATTCAATTTGACTGGGGACCTGGACACAGGCTGCACTAAACATAAAAATTAAGCATCTGTCCTTTAGCAAATGTTAATAAACTTAGGGTAACATTTTCCCTTAAGAAATTTTAAAGTAATATTTAATTTTGAATTTAAATATTTAAATGATTATCCATTGACCCAAGCAAAGTACTATGGAAGAAGAGTAAAAACGTTCACTTATTAAAGTCATAAATGAAATTGCTTCATTTTGGAAGGAACAGCACACCAAGGTAATCTTTTATTCAACAAACACAAACGAGTATTTTATTCAGTTAAGAAAGACTGTTAGTATGGTTGGAAACCTTTACAAAAAAAAAATGTTATTTGGGGGATTCTCAAAGCTAGTAAGGGTATGAAGCATCAATTACCACATCAGAAAAATACACTCTATTTAAGCTTGATCAACTATATTTATATGCCAAAACATAAACACTGCTGGTTTAAAAAAGAGAAGAAGAAGATGGGTGGTTTTCTTTTTTGTTTTGACTGTGGTCCCTGGTAAAGTGGAAACCACTGTTTGAAAACATATATAGCTAAATAGTCCTAAATATTTTTAAAATATTAAATGAAAAGAAAAATCCACATCTACAGTTACTTATCTCCCATGGGCCAAGGACTCCAATGCGGAGATAAGTAAGAATCCACATTATTCTTCTCCCTAATGTAGCCAAGCCTGTGAGTACTTGTGACATCATGGCATGTTCTTAACAAAAATTAATTTCCAATCAAAAAGACAGGACAATGACTCCTTTCAGCAGAGGGACAGATAAGGTAACAGAGGGTCACTATGTGTAAGCACAGATAGTCTACTATGAGGAACAAGAAGAATCTAAGTATTCTCGACTCTATATTCCTTTATGTTTCTCCTGGTGGACTTTTAGTTTACTTTAAAAGAGCTATTAACAATCTGCCTCTGGAAAAGATCTTTTAAAAATCACAAACACAGAGACACTTGGAAAAGACAGGAGGAGAAAAAAACACGGGTCATCTTATAAAACTGCCTATGTGAACTCTCTCCACACAGTACATGTGTCAGCATCCAGGGAAAATAATACCCAGATAAATTCAGCAGATAGTCTTTCTTCTGGAGAAAAACCTGTGTCTTTCTGTACATTGTGAAGCAGAGGATAGGGTGGGAGCAGTTAAGTTTTATCCATGAGTATAAACAACAGGCTGGCTTTTGAAAAATAAGCCAAATCCAAAATAGCCCAGGAAAAAAATATTTTGTAATAAAAAAGGGCTCTGTGTGTGTGTGTGTGTGTGTGTATATATATATATATATTTTTTTTTTCCTGTCCAAATCTGGAATCCTTACTATCTTATTTTAAACAAACCAGAGATTGCGAGCTTCAATCTGTTTGGATAGAAAAGAATTTATATAAATGTTTTGTTCCAGCCCAAAAGGGAAAGAGAGTTTAAATATACAGTGCATGAAAGATGCATGCCCAACCTCAAAACAGCTTAGTGCAGAGGAGAGGAAAAATAACCTAACCTTCTGTTAGTCCTCAGCAGCAGTCTTTAAACTGAAATATCTCGTGATTTGCAACATTGTTTCCATGACCCCAACCATAAGAGATTAACCAAAATTTCATAACTGCCCTGCTCTGGTGCCTCTTCAGTGGGGAGTACAGGAGGGTCAAAGAAGAAAATGGAAACAAAAAATCCGTATTTTGCACCCTTCCTCTGCACTTGAGAAAGAAAAAACCGGGGCAGATAAATCTGTATAATACGAAACCAAATCTCCTTAATTCCAGTCAGCTTTTATCATTCAGTCACTGAGTCTGTGTGTGGAAAAATTCATGCTAATTCCCCCTAGCGACAGCCTCAGCCTATCAGGAAGACTTTATGTACCATGCAGCTGCCAGCCAGAGAGAATAACTCTAAGTAGGTCAGGCCTGTATTTCTAAAAATGCTACGGTCTAGTAACCCCACTGTCCCGTCTGTCTGCCCTGCCCCATAATAACCTCAATTGCTTGGTGACACAATGACATACTACCCTGTTAGAGAGCAATCACATCATGCTACATTATTCTGCTTCGGGCATGACTGCTGGGTGAAGGACCCACGGAGGGGCAGCATTAATCAGGCAGCCATTCACGTCCACCAGCACTTCAGTCCCGAAATGGGGACTGCATTAATGACCAGCTGTTTGAACTAACACAAACAAAATAATGTCTTCCACCCTGTTGGGTGCACAGAATGAGCTATTCTGATCTGGCAGGTTCCGCTCCTTGACTAAATCGAAGATGTAAATTAAACGGGCTCCTACAATGTCAGCTTTGGCAACCTCAGAGTAAGTATATTTAAATTATATTACGTGGGATTCAAAAAGCTATTGATTTAATATACACGGCTTTCCCTGCCTGCGAGTCTCCCTAATCCACATTAAAAAGGGAAATGCATACACGGGTAACGCCATACATATGCGCGTATTACCCAGGAAGCCGAGAGCAGGGAGCTGAACTGAAATTGACTTCTCTTCGGGCAGAGAAACAAAGCGGGTGTGGAGTAATTGTGCAGTGTGAACACAAATACAAATACGCAATGAATGCCGTGGAGGAGCGCTGAAAACAAATAAGAGTAAACATCCTAAGCCTACCAACCAATCAGCTCCTCCCACTGTGTCTCTGTGGGGGCTGTGGTCGCACCACAATCTCTAAGAACCAGAGACAAGGGAGGGAAGTGAAAACGTGGCCTTAGAATCTCAACCACGGTGGTGCCCCGACTTGGCCTGGGGTTATTCAGGCACTTCTGTTTGGCTTCAGGACAACCAAGGCTCCTTCAAGGTTTATACCAGGGCTAGCAACAAAAAGCAGAACCCCACAGGAGTTTTCAAATTCTAAAATGGGGATCTTCAAATTTAACTGACCAGATTTATCTGAATGTAGCTTTTAACCCCTCTCCATGTTAATGCACAAAAACAAGCAAACAAACATTATGTGTGGATGCAGAGACAATAGCCAGCACTGTTTTGGGCTATTTGGGGGAATATCTTGCGTTGATGCGGCAAAGTGCTAATACTTTCTTGCACAATTAATCTGTGTTTTTAAGGGTTCACAGTTTCGTTTAAGGAATATACAGTATCCCCACCTCCCCGGCAAATAAATAATTGAGCCTCCAATTATGCAGAATTCAGCAAATCTCAAATTTGTAATCCATCAGTATTTGATTTACAAACATAGAAAATTCCTTAATTCATTTGCCCTTGTTTGAACTGGGTTTGATAACTTAGTTATGACTATCTTCTGCACTTTGTGGCACACATCACATAGTTATTCTTGGAGAGATACAGTTACTGACGCAACCATGAACCACTAATTACAAGCTGCTGACATTCTGCTTGTCTCTGCAGCTTTGAAGTTCTAAGTCTGTTTTTCTCACTTATGTGCTTGCTCAGTTTCATTCTCTTTCCCTCGCTGCTCCCCTCCCCCCATCATCCTCTCTTCTCCTCCTTCCCACTGTGAGCCTTTCTGGATTGGCTCTAGGACTGACTATCTGGAGGGAGCGGTAAGAGTGATCAGCTCCTCCAACCTGCTTTCTTTCCATTCCCTCCCTGCTCCCCGTGCGTGCACACAGATCTACAGTTTGGACAGTACAGTAATAAGATCCCCACCCAACCCCATCCGCAGGAATGTGTCAACAGCTGGCCAAACATAATCCAACACACAGAGCTGCCTTTGTAGAAATAGTAACAAACAGTGGAAGGGCCAGACAGGCGTCCCAGACAAGCTCCCCATGACAACTGGGAAAGCTCCTCATCCCCAGACTGGAGCTGACTACTTTACCAAGCTGGGCTTGGGGTGCCACGGCTCATGCATCTAAATCCAAAACAAGTGCCTCCCCAAGCTCTCCGGAGGCTGTCCCGGGGCACACGCGTCTCCCCACAGCAAGGGAGACCCCCGCTTCCTCTATATTGAGTGTGACGCTCTTTTGCCACATGGCACACGCCCTCCAAACGCAACACCGCGCTGCCAAATCTCATTAACGATATCTGCACCTGTATCTAGCCATCTACCTGCGCGCTCGGAAGGACCTCCTCTTCCTGAGCAAAGGACTCCCCGTAATTAGAGGCTGAGCTGGGAACTCTAAAACATGTAAATATAAGACTGCATTCATCTCCATTGAACATTTAGCATCTGAAGCCTGTGGTAGCCAGCTGGTCTCAGAGTCATCTGGGATACATTTATTTTGATTAAATTGATCAGATTTCTATTTACAGGACAGAATTTTTCACCATACTGAATACAGCTGTGTTTACAGGGATCTGTAGAAGAAGAAAACAAAACCCTACAATCAGTCCTAGTGAAGCACAGAGCACTCAGAACTTCAAGGAGTTAAAGCTGAGGAGCGTTGCTTGCACATTAACAAGAAAATTCTGCATGCAGCTGCTTTGGCCATTCTCTCTGGCTAGTCAGGAAATGGGTGTTGAGCTGAAGCTGAAAATACAAGCTGCAATCAAGCGCAATCCAGCCAAGTGACAGACTTCCTGTGTAAAGTGGTCAGAAATCTCTTTTTTCATGTCTCTACATGCATGCACATGCATTTAAATCCATGCTGCAAGGCTGCTCTTTTCTCTGGGGACACTGGTACAGTCACCTAGCCCATCAGTTTCTTCCTTGACAGCACCGGGGACATCCAGACTACAATTTACAGTTCCTCCATCCATGTACTGGGTTGTAAATTATGCCATCCTCCTAGAATGAGAATGCGGGGTGAGCGGCAGATGATCAAACGGCGTGCTGCATCTCCTCTTTCTTCTCAGGCGCTCCCTCGCTCTGCCTTTCTCCAACTCTGCCTCTTCCCCAGGCAGGCAGACACGTCAGATACCTGGTTTACGCATCGTCAGCTCCACTCCCAGGTAAAATGCCAGCACATCTCGGCATGGGTCCCTCCCTCAGACTGACCCCTGGGAGCAGCCCAAGCTGGGTGCGCAGAGGCGGGGGCCACGACCTGCCCTTGCCCTTCAGAGGACCGGTGGGCACTGGATGCAAAGTATTCCTAACTTCCCTGCCCTGGTCCTTGGCGTTCTTCCCATCCGTCCCACCCCAGGTCTTCTGCAGCATCACCCTGTCTTCCAAGTCCCCTTGTCCGGCTGTGAGGGGGCCCCGGTCAAAGCTCCAGCAGCAGGTCCTTCTTCTGCACTGTGTAGACCAGCGATGCTGGGTTCGGGTGATCGTGGCGAAGCAGGGGCCGGGAGGCAGCAGGAGCAGCTCAGGTAATCAGGGGAAGCTTGGCGCGCCCACAGCGATGCAGCCCTGGAGCTGTGAAGAAAGACGGTCTGGCTTCGGTATTAAAAAAAGAAAGAAAGAAAAAAAGAGAAAGAAACAAAAAAAAAAAAAAACAGCGCAGCTCGGCGCCTGCGGGGGTGGAAAAAAAACAGACACAAACCATAAAAAAAAAAGCAAGAGTTAAAATCAAATTAAAAAAAATACATAGGTCAGAGTATTTCATGCGACTTTTATTTTTGACGTTTCTCGGGTTATTGGCCTCCCCGCCCCCTCCAAAATCGCCTCTGTCCCTGAACGCTACTGTCCATGAGTGCCGAGTCACAAAGGCTTTTGCTCCAAAGTGCTGCAGACCCAGCATCACATGAGAAGCCACATGACAACTGGAGTCGGCTGCTGATGTGGTCAACTATGTTGCCGAGGCAGCGGGGAGTAGGAGGGAGACAAATCTTAAGTGAGACATGCCCCTCTCGTGCTGCCAGGAAGAAATTTCCTTAAAAGAACAATGAGAAAAAGGCATCTCTGAAGCAATGTATCCAGACTTTCATATATGCACACGTACATAGACTAAAGAGACCATGGGTGCTTGGAGACATTTTGAGGATGCTGTACCACAGACACTAGCTGGATGGCAGCAATATTATTTCTAGTTTGTATTAGTCAAAGCTGATTCCACTTAAGCGGATTCCTGAAAAGCACACACCATGTCTTCATAGCATGATCAGGCTTGGAAAACCAATTCTATTATCTCGCCCTGCAATCTGTACCTGAACCTGCATTCTAAATAATTTATTTTTAGACTAATAAGATGCTTGCCAAGACCGCTCCCTTTCTTCAGCGAGTGGCGCAGACAATATTCACCCAAGTGGGAAGAGCTTGCCCCTTTGTAGGGAGAAGAGACGAGACGGTTTTCATCATTTTCAAAATATGCAATTTATTTAAAGGCACACAAACACACAATAAAGTTCTCCCGCAAGTAAGCATTAAAACCAAGCAAAATGTTTCTGCTTCATTGAATTAATATGCCTCTCATTTGCAGTTTGGCATCTCATGCTGGCAAATGGTGGTGATGTTTTTCTGGCGCTATTCACAGCTGCAGCTAGAGCCCTTAAGCCACACGGATAGTGCTGCTTCTCAGCAGGGCAAGAGCAAACAACTGCTTTCTGGAGCACCTCTCTGCAGAGGTGCTGCGAGGCCAGGTACGTTCTACTCGTTTCATTAAGGCATGAAGAAGAGACACGGCCTCGGGGCCTTGTAGATTCCATCTCTCACCCTAGAATAAAGTAAGTTGCCTATTTGGGATATCCCGCCCAGGATGTGAGAGGTATGCTTCTTGAGAAAATTTGATCATGCCCGCTAAACCTGAGAATCAGTAAACAGGGGGTGAGAATTGTCTCCAACTCGTCTTACTCAACTTTAGATAGCAAGGTGAGTGGCCATCCCTTCATTCGAGATGCACGTGTCGGCCTCCAGTTGTATGCGTGTGTCAGGGACTGTCCTAGACATTGGGGATCCACTGCAAGCAAACACGGGCAAGGTCTCTGCCATCATGGAGCCTACCGTCTAGTATTACATCTATCTTTTTTTTCGGTCGAAGCCAACCTTCTCCCATTGTGGATATTCGAAAGATATCTAAGGAAGAAACCCAGCAGTCACTTTTGCACTCTTTTCTGGATCACCCTGTATGAACTCACAAGTTCTACGGCTTCTTTCCTTACAAAAGACTCTTGAATTTCAGATTTCTTCTCCATTCCTCTGAGTCCATGCTCATGCATTCACACTCATGCACAACAATCTTCTCTTTGGCTTCCCTCTTTATTCCAGTCCACTGGGCAACCTTCCAGTAGAAGAATCCTACCAAATCACCATGTTCTTGATGTCAGACAGGGGAAAAGAACCCCTGTCCCTGTGGCCTGGACAATCCTCTGTCCGAAACTGAGGATGGCTCCTTATCTCTTCACATGCATCTGCTACCAGTAGAGACACCCTACCATCTGATTATACATTATCTATTTAAGTAGCCTGGTCTATTCCCGATCCTCCGAACACATCATATATTGAATCAGGAGAAAAAATAATAATTTTGGCTTACTTCTGTTAATAACTAACATAGAGTGCTGTAAGAAAACAAAGACACACGAGGCACAGTCTCTGCCCTCAGAGAGTATATAATCTATGGAACCTGAGCTACATATCCCATCAGCACTAACCATGTACTACTCTGAATTGCTATCTCTCTGCGCTGCATTTCCTATAACAGTAAGAAATAGGTCTAAATCTGTCTACTAAATAAGGGTTGGATAAACAGTAGCAGCGAAGGGCTGAGAAGGGAAAGATTACTTCTACCTAAACGTAAGGAAACTTCCCCAAAGAACCCTGAGATTTGCAGGGTTTGTTTGAGCTATGAAACCAACAGGGTAGGGAGTGGGGTTTGGGTCATCCTAATAATAGCAACAGCAATAGCCTAACACTCAATATGTGCCAGGGTCTTGTCTAAGCATTTCACATACGTGAATGCAGTTAAATCTTAGCAATCCCATGAGGGATTTATTGCTTTAATAAGCTCTTTTCAAAGATACCGAACAGAAGCACAAAAGAGAGGTTAAAAAAGCTGCCCAAGACCGCACAGCAAGTAAGCGGTAAAGCACTTCTGGCCCCTAAGCATGTCTTTTTAGCCGCCATGCTGTCCTCTCTGGAAATTGGAAAATCAATGGGAGGGAAGTTAGAAAGGTGAGAAGACACAACTACGCCTGAAGATGCGTGAGGGGATCCGTTTGGTTCCAGGAGGGTATTAGTTTTGTGGAAATGAGACTGAATGGAGGAGAGCCAGAGTGTAAAGCTAAGGCACCCCTCATCATAAGCCATGGGGACAACCAAATTGTTGCCAGGCATGGCTCAAGTTACTAGAAAGAGGAGGAAGACGGATATACGAGAATAATAAAGGGGCTCCCACAATAGCCTGCTGGTAAGGGGATGGTGCCTGAAAACTGGTAGCAGCAGAAGAAAAATTAAGACAGACTCTAGAGGCTTTACAAAGGAAAGATATTATGGGGTTTTCGGGGGAAACAGCAAGAACAGGGATGATGATAGCAAGTTGACTGCACACTTTTTAAACCTGGATGAAGAAAGAAGGCGTTTCCTTGAGCTTAGGAGTTGGGTCATTCATCTTTGTCTCCCCAGTAGCAAGCATAGCACTTGATACATTTTTTTTTTTTTAATGGTGAATGAGTAAAGAAGTAAATGGAGATAGAAATGGAAAAATTAAAAGTAACACTACATAGAAAGAAAAGCTCTACAGAGAATTTAGTATTTCATAGGACACCCAAGGGGGACGGTCCATCATGAAATGATATGCACAGGAAAAGAGTTCATTTTCTTTTTCTATTTGTGACTCAGATTTTCACTGATACCTGCTTTCCCCCTACTGCACGCCTCAGATGCTGCTCTTCAGCCCTAATTTGATGAGTAGGTGCTTGTTCTGCTTGCTCCAGCCACATCAATCTTTGCCATCACCTGCAGACCCATCTGATCTGGGTCTAAACCCCAACTGGAACATTGTACTTAACAAGGCAATAAAATCAGTATCCTAACATACTTTACCATCCTTTCTTTCTTTTTTATTTTTCTCTTTTTTCTTTTTTTTTTTGTCTTTTTAGGGCCACACCTGCAGCATATGGAGGTTCCCAGGCTAGGGGTTGAATTGGAGCTGTAGCCGCTGGCCTATGACACAGCCACAGCAACGCCAGATCCGAGCTGCATCTGCAACCTACACACCACACCTCACAGCAATGCCATGGATCCAGCCTATGTCCTCATGGATGCTGGTCAGATTCCTTTCCGCTCAGCCACAATGGGAACTCCATTTTTTTTTCCATTTTTTTTTTTTGCTTGATATGTAGCAAAGAAATGGAACCACACAAGTTTATCAGCCTTTGCATACAATCTTAGCTAACCAGAGTACTCAATTACCAAATGTACCTCATTTCTTAGGCAGTTAATGAAGGTTAATATGACATACTGCCTCTGGCTCTGGAAGTAAAAAGGGGTGTTATTGCCTCATATTATAGCTAGGAAAAAAAAGTGTTAATAATCTTTCTCATCAGCAGTAAAGAACTGGGCATTTAATACCCAGATATATTTTAGTAAAAGGCCAGTATATCATCTTTAAAGTGGAGTTCAAGACCGATGTTAGATAACTAGGGCATTTCGAGAGCCTACTTACACTACAGACCAAGGGGGGAAATAAAAGGAAAAAAATACAATTAAATATATTCCTATATTCTTGAAGGAAAAAGGGGAAAAATGTTAATTTGTGCCAGGAATATTTTTATATTGCTTTAGATCAATTCCAATATTTAAATATTGGAAGTAAACTTGGATCTGGCAAATAAATGATTTTGAGTAAAAAGGGAACAAGGTCATTGTTTTCTTGAGTGACACACAAACGTGTTAGGCGGGCTTTCTAATCTAAGACGATAGAGTAAGCATGATGGGAGGAGACTGAAAGGAATGAGGCACTGTCTAGTCTCACACAGAGTTTATGATATCCTTACCCAGGAAGACACTTCCCTTCTTTTGACAAAGGGGTCCTAATGCTTTTGAGGACAGTGAAGAACAGCAGAGGCTAGTAAAAGAAAAAGTGGGTATGCCTTCTTGAAAGGAAGTCAACCTATCTAGGACACTTGGAGGTCTTACCAGAAAGCCTGGATGCTACGAATATTCAATGCTTGCGTGCGACTCTTAAATCCCTTAAGTGAACAAGAATGCTATGCTTTGTCTTTGCAATCCTGGGAAATATCAATGAGTGTGGAGTAAGGAAGGATCTATAGACTTATTTACTAGGTCCCTAGAGGACTTACAATTGCATGCCATGTTTTCTAGCTTCCCCAAAATGGACACTGAATTAAGATTAGCTCTTCACAAAGCAAAGTGACAAGTGACTAATGGCTGGCTGCTGGCACAGCCCTGGTCTCCCCTCTTTCTCTTACCCGGTATTATTGCCCTGATCCATCTTACAGGGGCCAAATGGCAATTTTAAGGTGGAAGGACTGTGTTTGTTCACCTGTGAGTGGTTTGACCTTAGACTCTGCAGAGCACTGTCAGGAAGTCAGTTTTTCCATGCTCTTTACAGTAAACAAAGACAGTGTGGCTGGGCTCCAAATGTTACAGAAGGTCAGGGACCAAACTGCCTCTAAGACAAAGACCGCTTCCAGAAATTGAAACACAAAATACATGTGAGCGCCATCAACATTCCAAACTGTGCTCCTGTCCAGTGTTTGGTTCAAACAATGTGACACATACCCAGCATTGAAGCATAATAGAAATAGAATCACAAAACCCCAGGTGCTGGAAAGCATCTTAAAGGTCATGTGGTTCAACTGCAAATCTGAACTGTGAATGCTGCCCTTTAAAATACCTCCTCCACGCGAGCATCCAGGCTCAGAGGGAACACCTCCAGTGACTGAAAATGCAGTGCCCTGGAGGGAGACGGGCTATTCTATCTTTTCAAGCCCTGAGCCAAAAGGTCTGGTTCCATGGTAATCGGAGCCTCGCTGGAGCTTCCGTGTATTGGCCCTCAATTTAGAGGTTTGGCAGCTCTAGTCTAGATGCTTTTTCACATGACAGTCCCTCAAATATAACAGGGAATCTACCATCTCTTCTCAGATGGTCTCCTCTAGACAAAACATCTCCAATTTCTTTAGCAACATCTGCAGTTTCTTTAGCCACTACTTTGTGACGTCTACACCATTCAGCACCCCATTTTCCAGCCTATGGATACATTCCAGTTTATCAGTAGCTCTCTGAACGTTATGTCACAGGAAAAACAAGGTCCCACAGTGTGGCCATACAGAATAAACAGTATTATCACCTCCTGCCTTCTCAGGGACGAGATCTCCATCAGTGCAGCCTCATCTGCCTTTGCTTTCTTGGTGGGCACGTCACACCGGTGCCTCACTGGGCTCACCTGGGCCTGTGTTCACACATGTTCCTCCTAAATCGCTGGACAGTGGCTTTAGGCAATTATACGACCATTTCTGTTTTGTTTTTGGTTAACAGAGATGGGCAGATTCTATGGTATTAAGAACAAAAAGAGAAGTAGTACACTATCCTTGAAGGAAACATAAATGTGTTTGTAAATACACACACCGGCTCTTCCGCAGAAAGAGAGGGTCCCCATGCCCGTAAGGGTATGGGTTCTTAGAAGACAATGGATACAACCTTCTGTTTCTCCTGTATCACAGTCACATGGCACAGAATGAAACAGCTCCGACTGCATACAACGGCCTCACCCAGGAGGAAGACCAGCGGACTGGAAGTCAAAAGTTCTGGGTTCTGGAAGCCGTTCTGCCACCAGCTATCTCTGTATTTGTTGTACGATCAGAGGTAAGCCAGTCATCTTTTTCCAGGCCTTAGTTTCTTCAGCTGCAAAGTGACAACCTCAGCAATATGTAACTCGAGCTGCTCAGTATTTCCAAAGTTCGTGTGGAATTGTAATTAAATTTCTAAAACCTGTTCTTTAATACCATGGTGTAAATAAAATAGTAACCCATGGCTAAAGTTTCCTAAAGATTGCCACAGAAATTAGATAAGTTTTACATTAAACTGTCTCAAAAGAAGTGAATGGTACCTTCAAGAATCAAAATTTCCTATGTCTAGAATTGTTTTTCAAAGAAGATGCCAATTAGATAAATCAGGTGAGTTCGAATGGGGGTCCTAGAGTCTTTACCTTCAGAAAAAAAAAACGGTTTTGAATGGGTGAACCAATTACTGAGATTCTTAGGATAAGGAATGAAACAAATGTCATAATGTGATATCACTGCTTTCCCATAATCCAAATGTCTTGTGAAAATGCCTTTAATTAACTCTACAGAAGAGAACCTTTAGGTTGAAGAGACCTAGTTTCTTTCACATTTTTAACTAGAGCCATGACTACAGAGTTACTTGATGTCAATCAGCAGTCCACACGATGGGACTGTTCACATTCTTAGTTAGAAAGGAAGGAATGATGGCAATAAGGTCCTGACAGAATACCAGCTCATTGTGAGATCCTGAGTTACAGCAAAATTCACCCCACGATGAGATTCTAAGACGCCTCCAACCCTCCTAACATTAACCTGACAGACTAATCTTTCCAAATATGGAAAGATACTGCTTATTAGACTATGCAATTTTTTCCTTAGATCAAAAGGCTAAGAAGAAAAACTGGAAAGAAGGGCTTCATTTTTCTCGAAATCAGAGCCCAGCTTTGGGGTAGCCTTTCTCTGTGCACCTCCCTTCATTGTTCTGGCCTCAGCATCATCCTCTGCAAAGCAAGGAGAAGGCTGAGTGTCCAGGCTCTGAGATGCTGTGCTTATAGGTCTGAAGCTTCTTTTTTTCTCCTAAAGGCTTCTCTTTTCAACACGTAAACTGTCCCAAGCTGTCTAGGAGCCTGGACGTGAACAGGTCATATTGTCTCCTGATTTGCCTCATTCTCAGAAGCCTCACAGCAAAGCCCCTAGTGCAACACTGTCTCTGTTTCAAATCACCCTCCAGGCATCAGGCAGAGCGCTCTCAAGCTAAGATCCCTGGAGTAAGTAGCAAGGGTCATGCAGCACACCCGTGAGCCTGATAAGCCACGACTGTGCCACGTCCAGGTGGCCCAGACATGCACAGCACTGGGGACAGAGAATGATGCTTTTCAGTATTTGCAAAGTATAGCTAGGCAGCACACTGTCGCATAATTAAGTGCCTAATGGTACCTGATGTGAACAAAAGTTGTAAACATTAGCTTATTGTCACCAATATAATAAAGACTCTAAAATGCAATTAACACAAATGACCACATCTCCATTCAAACCGAGAGGCAGACTTCCAGAGGAAACTTTAAAATAATTAATACAGCCATGTTTAGGATGTCACACACAGACAGATAAATCATTGGCTGCAAAACTGGGCAGCTTTCTCAAGCAGTAGAGTGAGGCATGCATCTGCAACTTACAGTCAGACGGCACGTCTCCCGGGAGCACGGCACTCCTGTATCTGATGTCGTTCTCTACAGGTCCCCCAGGATCAGCACTGCAGTGTGCGGTGCCTGCAGGAATGCAAGGACAGGGAAGTAGGTGAGAGTGCCAGAACCAGAAAAACAAGATTATATTTTTCTCCCATTTGTCAGAATGCACGGTTTATATTAAGACTTCACCCTGTGAGGTCAATACTCAGGTTTTCTTAAAAAATTTCTGAAACAGAAGAGAGACTGTGTGATATTTTTAAGTGAACTGCGGCTCAATGATTAACTTTTTCTTCATGAAAATAACAGCTTACATTGGATGCTGTTTCTTGACACCCCCCCCCCCTTCAAGCACTCATACAGGCACTTTGGATGCAGATGGATGTTATATGTATGAATTTTATTAATGTTATAAAGTTAGGTACTTTATGTAATTATACAAGTACATGAAATTATACAAATAGATAGAAGATACTGTCAACGCAGATCAGTCACTTACATTTTACAAAGCTGACTCAAACTTTATTGATACTCTATATTCAAAAGACAAATATTTGTCACTGAGGATATTCAAAAGGATATTCTTTTTTGAAGAACCTAAAGAACATTTTTAGATGTTTTTAAATGTTGATATAGGCATACATAAGTATAGCATCTCTTAATATGCGTACTTTGAAAGGATGGACTTTCATTTGTGTGGGTATACTATAAAGATAAAGACAGGACTCATCACTTCGAAGTTACTGAGGCTATAACAAACTGTATCTATCAGTAAGATTATCTGATGTAGTTAAGCATTATGAGACACTGGAAAAAGAATAATTCTAATGATAATGAACACTTAATTATAATTCAATGCATGCTAGGCAATGCTCTGAGTACTCCACAGTTAATCCTCACAAGGAAACTTAGGAGGTAGGCACTTATTCTTATCTCCATTTTACAGATGAGAAAACTGCAGCGATGGAGATGTTAAATAATTTGACCCAGGCCACAAACCAAACAGGTGGAGGAATCAAGCTGCAAATTCAGGCAGCCAGGCTCCAGAGTTCTTGCCCCAAAATCCAGCATTCTGCCTCGCATCTCTTCCTTCTTTCTCTCCTCTCGCAGTGAACTCCAAATATCAAATACGAATTTAAGGCTGATCCCACTCTTGGGTCTGCCTACCTCTTCACATTATAAAAACAGCAAAATTCAAGGAAGAAAATCTAACATCTCTAATGACACGTTTACCTCGTGAGAAACCATCCCATAGAATTTTAAGGAAAACTAAAGCAGGTCATGAAAGCCGACAACTTTGCCCCTATCTCAGAGACAGTGACTAGAAAAACATGTGAATGCATAAACCATCACGGGGGCGAAGGGTGGCTGAGACATGGATAGGAGTAGCAGGGAGCTAGCCAGAAGGGGCTACATGAGAAGATGAGGTAGATAAACCCAATCAAATCATCATATTGATGACAAGTATATATTAAGCATCCATGATACAGAATCAAGCTTTCTCCAAGAGCTTTAGGACCATTTAGTCTAATTTTTACACCTCTGCAATCCCACTATTATTCTCCTTTTACAAATGAGGAAACTGTGACTCACAGAGATTAAGTGACTTCCTCAAGATCAATAAGCAAACATTGGAGGCAAGATTCGCACCTTGTTCTACTTGACTTTATAGCTTGTGCTCTTGAGATTACAGTCACATGACAACAGTCATGTTTAAAGCAATATCTAAATCAAAAAAAAAAAAGGAAAAAAAAGACCAAAAGAGAGGTCGAGGCAAACAGGATCAAACCCTAAGCATCTGGGTCAATAAGATGGCACCAGTAAATTAGGTCGGAAGGTAGGATCACAGATCAGAGGCTGCTGGCTTCTTGGTTATGGGCTTCAGACCCCTCGCCTGCTAAAAGTAAATGCCATCTGATCGGAATCAGTTGCCTGGATCATCTCAGAACCAAACAAATAGAATTAACTGCTGCAAAGCCTTTTGGGAATTAAGCAGCCTTTTGGGAAGTAAACACATAACCATATGAGCCCTGATAAAGACTGAAAACAAGGGAACCTGGAGTAGCTAAGAGAAATGACCGAGATGTAAATAAGAACTCAGATAAACTGGGACCACCTATAGGACAGAGCCACATCTGAAGCAAACAAGGTATGACGAACTCCAGACAAAAAGACAGTGAATTCAAGATAATAAGAAATGTTGATGAGATGGAAGAACCACCTGTTTTATGTAAAGGTTCAAATAACCAGATCACAATGGACAGCCACTCAAATCATGCCTTCATAATACAGAGTATTATTGAGAATAACTCAATTCATAGGGAGCTTAAGGCAGCCAGTACTAGATAGCCTGTCAGGGAAAACAGAATGATAATTACAGAAAAGAATCATATCCTCAGAAAAACAAAAATTAATCAAACTAAGTTTGTAAAGACTGTCTTACAGACACATTGTCTGGACTCATGTTCTCAAAAACAATGTTTCTGATTTGATGCCAATGCATTTAGCTAATGCAATGGTTTTGTCTTGTTACTTCTAAACTGGATATACTCTAATTCAGAACATCTCAGACTCTCCAGTTTCTAAAAGATTTTAAGAAATTTGTAGTTACAAAGGATGGAATGTATCTTCCAAAAATTAAACAATGATGTAATGGTTTCTCTGTTGTAGAAAAATCAATCTTATGACAATCACATCAAAAAAAATCTGAATTTAACGCCAATCAACTTGAGGTAATGCTTGATCAAATACAAGTAAAACTGGAAAGCAAGTTTCACTGAAGAGGAGAAATTAAATTGAAACACTATCGCACCTTGAAGATTTTTAATTTTTTAAAAAATTAGAATATGAAAATATAAATTTAGACTAGAAACAGTTTTTTAAAAACTTGGATATAGGAAAATGTAAAAGATAGTACAGGGAGCTCCCAGTATTCCTATTATTAAATCTTACATTGGTCACAATGAATAACTGATACAGTATTAAGTAAAATCCATACTCTATTCAAAGTTCCTTAGTTTTTACCTAGTGTCTTTTTTCTGTTTCCAGATCCCATTTATTTATCATGTGTACTTAGGTGGCTTTTAGAGGAGTTTCTCAGACTGTTTTTGACAATCTTGACGAAAGAGGAGTACTGCTTAGGAACTGTGCAAACTGAGAAGGCCCTTCCACTTTGGGTGGTCTATGTTCTCCTTACGACTTGACTGGGGTTATGGATTTGGGGGAGGAAAATTAACAAGTGCCACTCCCATGCTCATCACATTATACTAAGGGTTTATACCACCAATGTGCCTTTTATTGTTGATGTAGACGCTGGTCACCTGGCCGTGGCTGTGCCTGGCACGCTTCTCCACTGTCCGGTTACTCTTCCTTCCCACCTCCCACCCTGTTCTCCACACTGTGCTTTCTGGGAGGACATCACTATGTGCAGCCTGCACGAAGGAGCGGCAAGTTATGGCCCACTCACCGGTGGGCATATCTACATAATTTATGTGGAATTCTTCGGCAGGGGAAACTGCCTCTTCTCCTCCATTTCTTTATTCCACCTGCTTACATCGGTAGAGATTCATGGGTATTTATTTTATACTCAGGGCTATAATCCAATACTACCACAATAAACAGAATTTGAAAGTTTAAAGGAGATTTATTCAAATTCATTGGCCAAAATAGACCCACCACCTTTTGACTCCTGGCCAAGCGAAAGGACTATAGGAGAAGCAATGTCTGGATGCCATGTACGCCTTGAAGATGAAGATGCTGAGGGTCTTCAAGACATTCCCTCTGGGAGTTCCCTTCGTGGCTCAGTGGTTAACGAATCCGACTAAGAACCATGAGTTTGCGGGTTCGATCCCTGGCCTTGCTCAGTGGGTTAAGGATCCGGCGTTGCCGTGAGCTGTGGTGGAGGTTGCAGAAGCAGCTCAGATCCTGCGTTGCTGTGGCTGTGGTGAAGGCCAGCAGCTACAGCTCCTGTTAGACCCCTAGCCTGGGAACCTCCATATGCTGCGGGTGCGGCTCTACATAAAAGGCAAAAAGACAAAAAAAAAAAAAAAAAGACATTCCCTCTACTCTATCTTGGGGATAAGATGGGGAAAATGGGAACACACACCCTCATTCCAGAGAACTTTTCTGCTTTATTTCTGATATAGCCAGGAAAAAATTCAATATGTAGTCAGTGATTTCAATTTAAGCATGACTTGGTTACCGAAATTCTTAAGGCAAACACTGTACCAGTACCATACTCTCCTAGAAATAACTTTAATGATCTAAGAGGGTCTCACCTGATCCAAAATATTGAATACGTGTATTTCAGGTATAAATGTGTAAAAACATTTGGCTATTTGTAACTGTTTTTAAAATACAGATACTGTAACACTTGGCAGTGTGGGAATATAACTGAAGGTGAAAGGCATATAGTGAACATATTAGGGTAAACATATTAGGTACGTACTATATACCACTCGTTAGCACAGAGTAACTTTAGGCATAAATGCATGACAAGACACCTTAATAAAGTACCTGAAAGCAGTGAGATAGAAACATATAGAGAGAACACCGTATAGACTAGAAGGATATAAAGACAATACTAAGTAGATTTTATTCATACGTTCAACAAATATTTACATAGACTCTGCTATTAATCAGCAACTATGATAAAGGCTAGATATACTAAGCTGTGTGAAAAAAGTTACAGATTTCTCTCTCATGTCGTCTCTTAGGAAGATAGATGTTAATCAGACAATAGCACTGTTGAAACTTGTGAGGGAAAGGGATAACCCAGTAGGTATGCGCTGCTCAAACCCTGGACACTGCCACTGTCAGGAATGATGCTTGGCTTGGCACCTGGAAAATGACCTCCCAGTCCTTGCAGTACCCTATCCCGTAAGAGTGTCTTGGTATGCCTAAGGCTTTAACCACGCCAGACAGTTTATGCTAACAGTGGGATTCATGGTGGACACCTGTTCCTGCATGCCACAGGCTCTGGACCACTCTGTATCACTTCAATCTCTAGGGGGCTGGAGACTCAAGTACCCAGGGTGCTGCACCCCTATATAACTGAACCCCAGTAAAAGCCCTGGACCTCAAGGCTCAAGAGAGCTTCCCTGGTTGGCTACACTTGGCAAAGGTTGCCACATACTACTGCTGAGAGATAAGCACTGCACATGCACCTCCACTGGGAGAGGATGACATGAAGCTAATTAATGCCTGGTCTCCCTTGGCCTCCACCTATGCACCTTTTCCCTTCGCTGATTTTAACCTGTATCCTTTCACTGTAATAAACTGTAACCATGGGTATAAGAGCTTCCTTGAGTCCTTATGGCAAACGACCGAGTCTGAAGGTGGTTTTGTGAATACCTCCCCCCAGCATTAAACTACAGTGAAAAGTCGAGGGACATACTCTGACAGAGAAGATTCTAAATTATGGGAGCATATAACATAATTACTTGAAGGAGACTAGGAGGTCGAGGCAGGCTTTCCTGAAGAAGTGATGCTTAAATTGAGATCCAATGGATGCATAAGCACTAGAAAGTACAGCAGGAGTGGGGAGAGGTTCTCAGAAGGGGGAAGGACATACACAAAATTCTCCGGTGGAGGACAGCAGAGTGTATTTAAGCAGCTGAAAGTGAACGGGTGTGGCTGGAGCCAGGGAGCAGCAGGAGGTGGGATGGGAGATGGGCTGAAAAGTCCTCAGAGGGCAGGGCTGGCGGACCATGTCAAAGACTCTGGTCATTGTCCTCATAGCAATGGAAAGCCACGGAAAAGTTTAAAACAAAGGGGAAATCACCAGGTTGGCCTTTTGAAATGGGAACTCTGGCGAGAGGGTAGGTAAGTTACTGGAGGTGACGAACAGAATGAAAACAGGCCTTTATTATGGTACCTAAGGTGAGAGATAATGGTACCTTTGGACACTCGCTGGTGGTACTGTAAATACAAACAAATGGAAGCTTTTACTAGAAACTTGGTGGTTCAGGTAGACAGGACTTGGGGATAAACTGGAAATGAGAGGAGAAAGAGACCGTGGGGGATGGGATCTTCTTTTCTGGCTAATACTGTAAACAGCGGGAAGGTTGAACTACTCACTGAGGCAGGAAACACAGACATTTTCTTCTAGCACCAATATACTATGCATCTGACCTTGGATACACTGAGTTGGATGTGTCTGTAGAACTGAAAGGGGAGATGTTTATAGGCAACTGAATACCACATGTATGTAGATAACACAAATTCATATTTAATTCACAAATTATAACTACAGCTAAACATTCAAGTGGTTTACGCCATTTTCCAGACCATGCTTAAGGCGTTTTACATATATGAACTCATTTTATCTTCACAACTAGATGAGGCAGATACTATAATTATCCGTATTTAACATATAAGGAAGCCACTAGAAATTAAGTTGCTTGCCTAACACACACAGCTGGGATACAAGCCCAGGCACTCTGTCACTGGTGCTTGAGGTCTTACCTGCCATGCTAAGCTACCTCTTAGAAGAAGCCTAGGACAGAGATAAGACTAATTTTAGAGACAGCAGGGAGTAACACAGAAGAGGGGTTTCAAGGGTATCAATATTTAGAAACTCATTAAGCCGCTTTTTATAGTACTTTTTTGCACAGGAGACTGAGAAGGCACTGCCAGAAATACAAAGCAAAAGAGGAGACTGAAATACACTGGGATTCAAGAGGAGTTAAGTGTCCAAAAGAGGATGTATTTTTTTAAATGCTATTAAGAAGTGTACTAAGAAGAGGACCACAGGGTTGACAACAGAAGGCCATCATAAACTTAAGTAAAGCTCTTTTGAGGGAGTGATGAAGAGGGAAGCTAAACTAGACAGGTGCGATTGAAAGGTAAGGAAAGCAAAGCAGAAACACTTTCAACACATTTGGCTGAAAAAGGGAAGAAAGAAAAGACCTGCAGAGAGATACGGAGTCGGGGAAGGGTTGTTTATAAGATGCGAGAGCTATAATCAAGTTTCAAAGTCAGTGGAAAGGATCCAGTTGAGAAGAATGAGTCCACGGAGAGTGCAAAACTTCTTCAGCAGTCAGGATGAGAGAGATGGAAAACAACTGTATTCGTATATACAGCAGAGCCAATGAATGGAGTGATTTCTAATACACGCCATAAAAACTAGTAATAGTTCCAAGCCCCCCTCTACTTCTCCAGTTTGTGCTCATACCATCTTCATATCAGCTTCCTTGTCTTCCTTTGGTGACTTCTGCCTCTTTCCATAACCCAATATGCCTCAGATACTCACTTCAGACACTTCTCACATGCTCTGCTCCTGACTGAGAATGCGCTACCCTCTGCCCAGCACCCCACCTCTTTATCCACTTTCTATCTGGTAAAGATGTTTTCACATAGCAGTTGAATGAGTGAATTGTGTTCAAGACACATGCTGAAACAAAAAGGTTTTTGAAACTCAGTTACGACTTTGGATATTTGTTTCAATGCATTTCTGCTTTTAGTTACCAATACAGCCCTTAGCCAATATAGAACAGTCATATTTAAAAAAGATGTTGGAGTGTACCAAGCATCTTGACTTCATATGTCTATATATATTCTTATTATGGTCATACCCACAGCATATGGAAGCTCCCAAGCTAGGGGTCAAATCGGAGCTGCAGCTGCCAGCCACAGGCCACAGCCACACCATATCTGAGCTGTGTCTGTGACCTACACCACAGCTCACGGCAAAGCCAGCTCATTAAGCCACTGAGCAAGTCTAGGGATCGAATCCATGTCCTCATGGATACTAGTCGGGTTCGTTACCACTGAGCCAAGAGGGGAACTCCCTATTTAGTCATATTTTTAGATCCAGATTTATATTCATCACTCCCACAAATACAGAAACATTCATACATGCCATTTTATTGTTTTATCAAAAAACAATAGTTACGGGAGTTCCCATCATGGCTCAGTAGTAACAAACCGGACTAGCACCCATGAAGACGTGGGTTCGATCCACAGTCTTGCTCAGTGGGTTAAGGATCTGGCTTTGCCATGAGCTGTGGTGTAGATCACAGACCCCACTCGGATCCTGTGTTGCTGTGGTGTAGGCCAGCAGCTGTTGCTCCAATTCAACCCCTAGCCTAGGAACTTCCATATACCACAGTGTAGCCCTGAAAAGGAAAAAAAAAAAAAATAATAGTTTCAAGCAAACAAATGCCTGTACTAAGGATGTCAGTGAATTCTCTCCAACTAATCAGGCAGCACAGAAAGCCAAATCCTAATCAGAATGACAAGCTATTAATTTAAAATGAGATGTATAACTGTCAGTTCAACCAGACCTTCTTGTCAATCTGACCAATGCCCTATTTTTCATTCCAGACGAGCTACAGCTGTGGATTGGTGACTCTTACATAAAAATGTGGATGGGATCAGCACACAGCATTGCGAGCAGAGACTCAGGAGGTACCAAAAGCCACAGATAAGAGCCCAAGTAGAACAGAGGGATCAGTCCTATATATCCAAAGGACATGCCTGGTTTTCAGAATATTAGCGGGGGGGGGGGTGCATGTGATCAATTTGTCTTGTAAGGAAGCAACTGTCGAACAGCATGTGCCCGTGATTCACGCCCTCAATGCCTTACATTTGCCACTAAGCCCTTGCAATGGAGGACATTAATGATGACAAAGCCCCCTTTAAATTGTGGCATGTGATAATTCGGGCTTTACAGGAGTTTCACAGACACAGTCAGACATTTTGAGAAGTTCCCATACACTAACTTTCACCAGAAAACAATGGTACAAGCCTTTAAAAACCCTTCCAGGACTAAAAGAAAAATCTAGCTTCTAGCCTTACAAAGCATTCATGCCACAAGGCTCCATCCTTTTACAAAAGAAAATATACCTGCGGTGGCCAAAACTAACCTAAGTCGGGTCAGTTGCAGAGAGCAAAGTGACTCATGACAAACTTGAGTCATTGGTGACAAGGTGGCTAAATTTTAATTTGGATGTTTCATAACAGGACTCTTTACAGGAGGAACAGAAATTTGAGCAGCTTAGCCTTAAATTCTCTCTACTCAAATCCAAATATTAAGTCATCTAAAAGGGAAAAGGGAGTCCAAATATTCAGAAAAGGCAACAACAAAAAAAAAGCCCATCCCCAAAGAATCCACCTAACACAATCAAAGAATCAGTTCCCCCATATTTTAAGAGCCTTTAAGACAAAAGAGCAAGATACAAGGAAAATGACTCTCTCTATTCCTCTTTTTATCTGGATTCCTTTTTAGATTTTTCATAAAAATATGAAGAAGAATCGCAATGAGTTCTAACGCTAACAGCTATCTGGAACAAAATAAAGGATGGTTTGATGAATCATAGGATGACAAGATACCACAATTTTGTGCTGGTTTCACAGTTTTTATAAACTATTTACCAAGCTGACTTAGGATAAAGTATTAACACAGATTAAGCATCACAGTTTGTTTTCTAGAAGTTTTTATAACTTATTAATAATGTAACACACATTTCTTTGACCAGAAACTCCATGAAAAGTGATTTCTCTATGATCCAGTTTTCTTATGAGCAAAGTGTTATTAAGCTAGTAATAAGAGAAAAATATATTTCCCTAGGACATGCCCTGTTAATAAATCACCTAACAGATCGAGGAAAAGAGCTATCATTTTTATTAAGGCATGGCACTGTGAAATTTAAGGCATAGAGATGTCTATTGCTTGAGTCTAATGATTGTCTTAACCATGGGCAAGAAAGGGAGTAAGATTTGCAGGGTAGGGGAGTAGAAGAGGTCTCTCTTTGTACATAATATACAAAGTTGCTGGAAAGTTTCAAGATGCTTAGTTTCCCCTGAAATCTTAAGGACATCATTAATCAATCAACTACTCTGAAGCTGCTGTCAGCATACTCAGAATTTACCTTTCTTTCAAAAGGCATAGAAGAGAAAGTTCAAGTGCTTTAGAGATGCTGTCCATCTTATTTCATAAAGCAGACCCAAGCTTCTCTCCTGGTGTAGAACATATAATATATATTATACCTGATGGGCATTTGTAGAGAATACAGACTGTAAGGACATTCAGAGATAACATCTTTTAATCACAGGAATCTGAGTCCCTCTCACAAAGAGAACCAGAAAAGGCTGACTTATACGTTTGACCCAGAAAATGATATTCATGCCCAGGTGAAGTTAAGAGCTTGTGCCCCCTCAGAAAGTGTGTGTCTTTAAGCACTGTGCTGGGCACTGAGGATGCTCAGATAAAACAACTGGCCTCTCCTACGTTTTGGAAAGGAATTGTTTAAAAAGACGTACTTGGCATAATACCCTCAAGGTTCAACCATGCAGCAAATGGCAAGATTTCACCTTATGGCTGAGTAGTACTCCATTATATACGGATACCACATCTTTATCCACTCATCTCCTGATGGGCAATTAGGTTGTTTCCCTATCTTGGCTATCATAAATAACACTGTGATGAACATAAGGGTGCGTATATCTTTAATTAGAGGGTATTTTGTTAAGGAAAATAAATCAGATGGAGAAAGACAAGTCCCATCTGATTTCACTCGCATGTGGATTTGAAAACAAAAGTACAACAAAATAGATGAACAAACCAAACCAAGTAGATCCAGAGAACAGAGTACTGTGGAAAGAGGACACAGGGGGAAGGGGGAGCGGGAGGGTGAAATGGGTAAACGGAATCAACTACATGTTGATGGATGGAAACTAAACTTTTGGTGGAGAGCACGCCATAGTCTATACAGAAGTAGAAATATAATGTTGAACACATGCAACCTACATAATGTTATAAACTAATTAAACCAGTGTTACCTCAATAAGTTAAAAAAAATTAAGATACAGAGTAGCAGTGCAACGACAGAGTTAAGGCCAAAGGGGAAGCCATGCTAACTGTGTTTGGGGCTGGAAAACACTTTCTACTGACAGGGTAGCGGTCAAGTTGTATCTTAAACAGAAATCACCCATGTAGAACACAGAGGAGTTCCTTTTGGGAAAGAAAACAGCACCATAAGGCATCTGGGGAATTGCAAAGGGTTCAAAGAGCTCTTGTAAGTGTGGAAAATTCTAGGAGAGCCTTTTATAATACAAGTGACTTGGAATTTAACCTGCCTGGGAGGAGAGAATGAATCTACTGAAGAATATTAAGTGGGGGAGAGTGGTATGTGCAGGATATATCAAAAGATATTTCTGGAAATCTTAAGCATGTTGGAACAGAGTGGTGAGAAATAGGTGGCACAGAATCTAATTAAGATGATATTGTGACTAAGAACCATGAGGTGGCGGGTTCGACCCCTGACCTCGCTCAGTGGGTTAAGGACCCGGCACTGCCGTGAGTGTGGTGTAGGTTACAGACGCGGCTCAGATCCCGCGTTGCTGTGGCTGTGGCAAAGGCCGGCGGCTACAGCTCCTGTTAGACCCCTAGCCTGGGAACCTCCATGTGCCACGGGTGTGGCTCTAGATAAAGGCAAAAACACACACAAAAAAAATGATATTGTGAAAGACCAATTATATCTGTGCATCAAAATTGAGAGAATTTGGTATATAACTGAATATGGAAGGAGAAAACAGGAGGATCTTCTAAGAACCTCAGTCAAGAGTCATGCGGCTGCCTGAGAGGCAAGAGAAACAAGAGCGGTCTGGAGGAGGACACCACAGAAGATGATGCCATCATTCAAGAAATGAGGTTTTAAACATTTTTCAGTCTTTGGTGTTTTTTTCTTTTCTATGTTACTAAAAGATACTGAATATAGTCCCCTGTACTAGACAGTAGGCCCTTGTTGTTTATCTGTTTTGTATATAGCAGTTTGTATCTGCTAATCCCAAACTCTTGACCTATCCCTCCTCCCTTCCCCTTTGGTAGCCATAAGTTTGTTTTCTATGTCTGTGAGTCTGTTTTGTAAGTAAATTCATCCGTATCATATTTTAGGTTCCACACATCTGTGATATTATAGCATATTTGTCTTTCTCTGACTGACTTAGTATGATAGTCTCTAGATCCATCCACATTGCTGCCAATGGCAGTATTTCATTCTTTTTTATGGGTGAATAATGTATACACACACACACACACACATCATCATCTTTATCCATTCATCTGTTGATGAACACAAACAGTGCTGCTATGAACACTGGGATGCGTGGATCTTTCAGAACTAAAAGTTTTCTCTGGACATATGCCCAGGATTGGGAAACCTAGATCATATGGTAACTCTGTTTTTAGTTTTTAAGGAACTTCCATACTATTCTTCCATAATGGCTACACCAATGTACATTCCCACCAACTGTATAGGAGGGTTCCCTTTTCTCCACACCCTCTCCAATTTATTATTTGTACAGTCTTTGGTGCTTTTGAGAATTGCATAAAGCTCTGGATTCTTTTCCAAAAAGATGCATCTACCCAAATCTAAACCAAATATGTAGAGTACAGTTTTTTTAGGGCATTCACAACACCACTTTGGAGACTCTGAAGAACCTCCTAACCAGAGTAAATAAGGAAGGAGACTACAATTCAAACCCTGAGGGACACCCTCACTAAAAAGACTGGCAGAGAATGACAGTCCAGCAAAGGATATTAAGGATGAACAATCAGACAGGTGGGAAGCCGGGATAGAATGACATCAGGGATTCGAGAAAGCTGTAAATATCCAAAAACAGAAAATAGGCAGCACTACCAAATGCCATCAAGAAGTTATGTGGAATGAGAATTAAACGTAGGCTATCGGTGTTCACTGGTCTGGAGCTGCTAGTCCAGAAGCCAGACTCTGATAATAAGACGAGAAAATGAAGAAGATTTGGAACACAGACACACACACTTGCAAGAAAACCGGGCAACAAGAGAGTTTGAATGAGTAACAGAGGTAAGACAACAGATTTTTATTTATTGTTCATCCACAAGTTAAGGCCAAAATGTGAACATGCTTTTTGGCTGAAGGGAAAGAGCAGAGGAAAAAGACAGAGAAAGAGAAGACAAAAATTAATTCAGTAACCTTAGAATTCATGAGTTGGATGTTACAGAGGAGGATGGTCATTTTCAATGAGATTGAACAGAAAGAAGTCCTTTCAGCTGTAGGTAATAGTGACTATGACGGAAGAGAAGATGGGGGAGATTGTATTGGATGGCATATCGTCTCTGTACATTATAAGGAAAGGTGAGATGGTGTCAAATGGTTAATGGCAGAGGTGGGAAAGGTAGGCTCATGTCACACATACTAGAACACTACCTGTTTCCCCCATCAGATTCCAAATACCTAGCACAATGCACGGCACACAAGAAAAGCTCAATAAACATTGACTCCAATTTAAGGACTTTAGGCATACAGCAAATTGTAGAATAGCTGATATGTCCAATGAGCATACAAGTTTACCAGGGAAAGGGCAAAGGTGTCCCACCTATTTTAAGGTGTCCTTAAAAACAGATGCCCTATTCGGTGCTCTGTAATGATCTTAGCGGGAAAAGATACACAACCTTCTCAGGAGCGAGCCAACTCTGCCATCCTCAAACATCCTTAGAAAACAGGTATCCATTTAATGAATAAGGAATGGCTGACAGCTGGTAGATAAGACATGTAACTTCCTTATCCAACACCCAATACCCTTCAGCAGAGATGGACAACACAGAAAAATTAGTTAATTACACTGTCAGTTGGTAGCTTGGCTCTGCAGACCACACAAAAGAAAGCTGCAAGCAAGACGGCCAGCAGACTTCTCTGCAGCATGTGTCAGTCTAGATAAATGAGAGGGCTAGGTAATCTGTGCTTTGAATTCTACAGACGACATCCTTGTGTCTTAAAACCTTTCAAATCTGAAAACAAAAATCCCTCTCAAATCCAAAATAATGGCCATTGAACAACAGGGACTGGAAGGCATATTATTCAGTCTCTTCTGATGAAAGGCTGTTGAACAGGATTCTCAGTGACTTGGGCACGTGATGGGTTACAGATGCTGTGTTTGGGTGTCATCTGAAGGCACCTGCTATCTAATAAATCACAGTATGTTCACTTGTCCTATTAAAACTATATTCTACCTTACCAGGTATGAATAATTTGTATAAAATTGATTGCTACAGTTCTCACTAGAAGCTCTAATTGCATTCCTGGTATAACTTAAAATGATAACCTTATCTTAATTAGTAGCATGATGCAGAAATGCTTTTGAAAGCCTCTGAGAATTAACCTGCATTTTTAAACAGGAGCCCTGGGGCTTAAAAAAAAAAATAACTTAAAAAATTATTCCTATTGAATACGTGAGCCAATGTTAATTTATCAAAACCACAAAAGAAAATAATCATATAGTGAGAGACGAAGCTACAACAGCTAATTCCTCCTCTGATCAAGCAGTTTGCATTTCTCTTTGCAGAACCGTCCAGGATGTAAATCGAAGGCCGAGATCTCTGCAGTCTCCACAGATGCTTGGCGCCCACAGAAGAGTCTCTCTCTGTTTATTCTAATGAGACTCCCCACCCATAATAAGCAGAGTCCTACAATCGTGGAAATGAAGTAGACAAACACATTGGGGGTACATATTTACTTCACTGGTAATTAATCACTATACATATCACCTCTGGTACTCCCCTAAGTTCCACACCAGGCTGTTCTCCCAATCAATCCTAGTTCAATTAATTCTGGCCTTCTTCATCCATCTCAAGCTTTCTAACATCCGTTTCTGGCCCACTCACATTTGAAATGTCTGAGCAAAACTCCAGAAGAAAAAGGTTTCCTCTGGGAGGTGTTATCCGCTGTATCTTTTCTGTATTATCACTCTGGTAAAGAGATGCACACTGGCTCACTGATGACAATCACTACCAGAACACACCAGGATATATGAAAATTAACAATTCAACCATCTGAAAACCATACGACGGCACGATTGAAAGACTTCACAGTAAATCAGCATTGTAAAAATCCAAAGTAGATGCTAAAAGAGTCTCCAAGTCAGTGCTTGCAAATTGAGGGGCCTACTAATAAACAATGCAACCGGGCATATATCCTTTAAATACCCAGCCAAAGAAATACACTGGGTAGAGTTTATTATCATCCAAAACTCTAACTAACGAAAGCCACCTCTATAAATGTTAAACACAGGCTATTATAAGAGAACTACTCTCCCAAGACTGGCCCCTGAGGTCTGTCGTTTCCCCACTTGTGGAATAACCATCTTCCTAGAATGCGATTTGGCTTCATCTTATCTAAAAATGGGTATGGAGTAATTTTTTTTAAAGTATTTTCTCCCTGCTGGGAAAAAAGAGCAGTTTTGCCTAAACCTAAGAAGTCAGAGCTAGCAGTGACTATTATACTAGGATATTATCATCAGAACTGAATATAAAATTAGTAGAAAAAGCAAGGAAGTATAAACAGTTCTCACATTTGAGATTGTAGATGGAAGTTCCATCTAATTTAATTTAGAAGCACTGAAATAGTAACCTTAAACATAGAAAAAACAGGTGCATACTGATTTTAGTTCAAAAAATCTCTTTAAAGTTGTCGGTACCCTTTTTAATAGCATTAAAACACGTAAAATGTCTACTATGAGCAAGGAGTTCTGTGCTACAGCTGATGTGAAAGTAATGATCTTATAAACTAGTAAAACATCCTTTTACTTTACGATCAGCTTCTCTTCAATAAGAGATGTCATTTCAGAGAAGCACTATTGTGTGGTATATATGGGCTTATATTTACATAAGCAAATTACCTGTATCTTGAAGGTCCTGCAAAAGTACAGAAGACTGGGTACATTTTCTCTTATTTAAAACTCTATCTCCGGGCTTGAGAGTAAGGACATTAAACACTAAACATATATTAGCACTATGAAAATGCAGCCTGAAAAACCCTGGTGGAAGAGACATTTTAATCAACGGATATCTCAAATGGAGTTACACCAAATCAGTTTAACAAGACTGTTGTTCTAAAGAAGGGAAGCCCTCTGATCATTTAACTTGTTTTTCACTTCAGTGGTGTGACAACCACATACTGATGGCATCTTGAGGTTGCAAAATCTAAGTCTTTCTACCATGGCAGTTACAGTCTCATTTACAACATTAATGTGCTAAACAGGGACTGCATGAAAATCTGCAATTATTTTCAGGCAGCCTACGTAACACTGCCACTAATTCTAATGCCCAGCAAGCATAATCATTATAACCTCTGCTGTGATCCCAACAAGGATTCTTCAAGCTCCTTATAAATGCATTAATCACCCCTATGAAAGTCACTGCTTGCTTTTAACGAACAAAGATAATGTATGTTCCTGGGATTATACCACTGCATGCAGAATCATTAAAGAAAGATAGACCAGAATTTATGATTAAGCCATTGGACGGCAGGGCACTATTTTAACCATAAAAATCACAATCTGCAAGGATGGCGGCCAAAGCAGAGGAAACATTAAAGACTGATAATTAGCATCAATCAAGGTGACACGACTGTTGACATCTTTATTACTTTAAATAATACTAATCAAATACTTCTGCATTGAGATGGAAAGAATGACAGGCAGCTAAGCGTAGAAAATATCCCTATGGAGAACCATCTAAAGGTAACAAAAAAGCATTGGTATTGGTCAAATGGGATCCAAACACACAGCTCTGAAATGGAAAACACTCACGATGGACCTACCAGGTTGGCAGTTTTCATGCGGATGTTTATTGCCAAGCCTTTCTTCAAGTAAACACATATTTGTGTGTCCCTTCTGTGCAACACACCAGACACGCTTAATTTGGATAAAAGAATAACTCAGAGGAACATAAGCTTCCAGCTACTCTGCAAGTAAAAATATAGCCCAGCATTCCAGCCTAGCATTTATTCACTTGCTAGCCCTCTCCTTACCTGTGCACACGGAAATGAAAGATAAAGGGTGCGCTGAACTTGGCACTATTTACGTAATTACAAGAGGGACTGTCGATATTACCTAATTGCATCAGTGCTCAATTTCCTACTCTAAAATATGCTATTATTTCTACTCATGCAAATATTTCAGTCTTAATGAACAAGAAACCGCTCACCATCTTTGCCACCCCTTGAGCCCATATGGCATTACACCTTAATGACGGCAATTTTTAGAAAGGTACTCTTCTCCTATTTACAGTTTCTGGCTGTTCAACGTTCACACACAGAATCCTTGAGGTTAAGGGCCTAGATCATAAAGAAAGGATGTGCAGCATCTTTTTCAGATAATAGTCTGGCTTAGCATCAATTCAGAATTACGGATGAAGATTTGGTAAGGCATTTCCCAAGAGGAGAAGGGCATATTTGCAGAATGAGTTTGTAATGGCAAAGACGTTTGTTGTGAAGATGATGAGCCCCAACAATCATTTTGGCTCCAAAGTTCAACTTTATTTATAGGTTCCTTACTAGGTGTATCCAATACTAGGTTTAAAATATATAGCACATTTTCTCTGAATTAGACACCAGTTGCTTAAAAAGAAATTATGTATGTCCACCAAAAACTGGGCTGAGACTGGGAAATTCCCAGTTGTTTCTTTCCAAGTAACAAAGAAAGAACTGAGGAAAGAGGATGGGTGTCAGAGCTGAAACAGCTCTAAGGAGTAAATTACTGAAAATGTACTGCCCACAAGTCACTGAAGGAATAGCAGCTAACTTAAAGTCAGTTCCATTCTTAATTTCATAGTAAAGGGAAGAAGATTTTTCCAATACAGCACGGTCCCCTCACAGAAGCAAAATAATAAGAAAAAATGTCACAATTGGACTGCTGAGAATTCTACTCATTTCTGCCAATATTTATCAAATCACTCCTTCTAAAACATGATGCTACAATTTGTAAGAGGTCCCAGTACTCTGCCCTTCTCTCTCTAAGCATGAAGCACAGTCTTCTGGCTCTTAAATAAGTAGTAACCCATCTCATTTAAATACATGTTTATAATTTGCCAAGTTATCTGACATGCATTAAATAAGGCTTCATTCCTGGGAGGTAGATACGATTATTCCCACTGGACAGGTTACGTCATAGATTGAGAAGGTAAGGGTCCTCTTCACGACACTGTGCTGCCCGCAATCACCTTCCAAGGTTCCACAACTTTATTAAGAAGAGACCCACACATCACAGATGACAATGACCCTCAGCAAAGCCAAATTTTAAGCGGACTTTTAGCAAGAGAAAGCTCTTCGCAGAGAACCAGCAGAATGCAAAATGAACATGAGAGAGTCCTTCTTGTCTGAACATTGGTTTGCTTTATTCAGAGACTGGTCATCTTTCCACCGTATGCCAAGATGTTGTTTTTCACTGTGAAGAGTCATTTGATTCTCACTGACGCACAAGGAATGGGGGAAGGTTGTGTAATAGTGTACGAAGCTGACCTTACCACTCATGGAAAATCTGCCAGCCAGACACAAAGTGTCAGCTAATAATGAGTCAGGGATGGGCTCTCGAGTATCAAAGACCTTTATGTTGAATTCTTAACAAAGGAGCTTGGTGTAAACAAGACTCCAGGGCTGGGAAATGACACAAGAGGACGACAGTCACTTCCTCATCAGAGGACACAGCTTTTGCCAAAAGTGGCTGAAATGTGTATGCAATACTTCCAAATAGACATGAATTAGAGAACTCATATGAATACATGCTATGTTCTAGATCCAGATGTGGAAATATGTGAGTCCTGGGAAATTCTCTTTCCTACCCTCCTTAAATAACTCAAAAAACAGCTATGTACACATTCTGATTATGTCATTTGTATATCAAAAAGTGGGGGGTGGTAATGGGAGCTCCTGTTGTGGCTAATCAGGTTAAGAACTTGACATTGTCTCTGTGTGGATGCGGGTTTGATTCCAGACATGGCTCACTGGGCTAAGGATCTGGTGCGGCTGCAAGCTGCAGTATAGGTCGTAGATGCAATTCAGATCTGGTGTTGATGCGGCTGTGGTGTAGGTGGGAGCTACAGCTCTGATTCAACCCCTGGCTGGGAATTTCCATTTGCAGCCGTTAAAAAAAAAAAAAAAAGCGTAACACTGAAAGAGCTAAGTGGAAATGGGAAAGCCAAAGAGAAAAAATAATTGCATGTAAAATACGTAACAGATGAAAAGAAGGAAACTCCCATCTGATAATGATGGCAGGAGCAGGCTCCTTCTAAGCACAGCATCACGACGTGTCCCACACGAGTCTTTATGATACTCACAGCCTCTCATATTGCAGCCCCACCCATCACTCAAGTTATATAGCTTCACTGCTGAGCTGACTCCATAACACAATCCATGTGAATAAAAGCATTTTTTTTCCAGTTTTTTAACTATTGCGCAATGGAGCCGTTATCAATAGGAAAAATGAGCTGTGGACATTAGTAACACTGAGTCGGATTTCCTCTTGTGGAGCAGCTGAAATGAAACTGAATAGGATCCATGAGGATTTGGGATCGATCCCTGGCCTCGCTTGGTGGGTCAGCGATCTGGCGTTGCCGTGAGCTGTGGTGTAGTTCACAGGTGCACCTCGGATCTGGCGTTGTTGTGGCTGTGGTGTAGACTGGCAGTTGTAGCTCTGAATTGACCCCTAGTCTGGGAACCTCCATACGGCACAGGTGCAGTCCTAAAAAGAAAAAGAAAAAAAAAAGAAAAAAAGAGAACATCGAGTTAAATATACAAATTGGAAAACTGGTAAATCAACTGAGTTTATCAGAGATATTCACCACCCAACCTAATCAAAAACACTCCATGTCATTTTAAAACTGTATATATACTATACTGTATCTTCTAAGGTGACAGCTCAAGAGATAACGATTTATGCAACCGGAGCATTTTTTAATTTGTTGTACTCTATGTCAGACACTGATCAATGTAAGTATGTAGCAAGGAGGCCACCATCATAGGCACACAAAGCATAGGTTTGCTCATTTCACCCTCTTTCATCAGTGGTTGTAAGTAAAGATGGGCTGGAAAAATTCTGCTTACCATGAAGACTAAAAGTACGAACGCAACAAGAGATTCCAAAGGGATTTCTGATGTGTATTCACAACACTCGAATGGCAAATCTGGTCTGACTTGAAAAAAGTTATATAAAAGGGACAACACACTCTGTTCACAACCTAAAAGAAACTGCTTAAACAGTGGGAGGAAGATGTGTGAATGGTGGTGGTGCCCTGTGGCCCACAAACACTGATGAAGAAAAGAAATTCCACAGCAAGAAGAAACCTGCTTTGATATGTACCTCTCAGAGAACCCCACCAAGTGGGCTATCCATGAACTTTCCTTAGCAATGAAAAATATCATTGAAAAAAATCCTGTATATCTATTTCTATGACCAACAGCTCAACAAATTCAACTAGACTGAATACTGAGAATAAAAAGCTTACAGTAAGAGGGGACATACAGTACACGCAACTATACAAATGGAAGAAGTTCCTGAATGTCAAACTAGAGACTTTCTCCCAATTCTACCAGTACTCATCTGTCTAAGGCCTGGGTTATAGAGACATAACACCAACGCACAATCACTTTCCTGAAATGTATCTACCAAAGCACATGGCACACTTCAGGGTTCTAAGTCAAGGTCAGGAATACAAGCCATAAATTCATTGATGCTAAAGATGAATGAACAGCCAAAGAGATGAGATGGTCTCTATTACTTTGCATTGAAGCCCCTAAGAGGTCTTAGAAAACAGGTCTGCTCTCTGTCCTCTGTGCTCTGTGTCTTCCTGTCCATTATATGGCTAACTCCACTACACATCAAATTAAGAGTGGATCATTTCTAATTTAATAGTGACACAATCCTTTGGAACTCATACACTAGAGACACTGACATAGAACACTGACCTTGAATTTATAATCTACTGCTTCACATTTGCTGTTCTCTGTGTTTTTCCTTGCTGTGAAATGATCAGAATGTGTTTTCCACAGGCTGTTTTGTTTTGCCCAGATGGGCTCATAATGTATCACCCAGACAGACGCTTCTGAGATTTTTTTTCTTTTTGGGGCCATAGGTGTGGGATATGGAAGTTCTGAGGCAAACGAGGCGTTGAACTGGAGCTGTAGCTGCTGGTCTACACCACAGCCATGGTAACAGCAGATTCGAGTCAAATCTGTGACCTACACCCCAGTGTGAGGCAACACCAGATCCCTAACCCACTGCGTGAGGCCAGGGATCAAACCCAGATCTTCAAAGATACTATGTCTGGTTCTTAACCCACTGAGCCACAACAGGAACTCCTTCTGAGATTTTTTTTTTTTTTGACCAAAACAAACAAAAAAAGCTTTGTGACAGTATTTCCTAAATTAAATACTTCCTAACAAGTAATCATACCATTGCAAACAGAGTACAGAGTTCCAGAGAAAGAGAAAATGAGGCCCAATAGACTAGCGTTGTGTTAGTTCCTGAGCCTGCGAACAGGGCCTGATCTGTAAGCCATTCTTCTTTTCCTCTCTCATCAGCTCTCTGTTCTTGGACCAACCTCCAATTTCCTCGCCTGAACCTTAAGCATAGTAACACTGACATTACCTCATTGTGTTATGGTAAACAGATGAGAGGGTGTATGTGAAAGCCTTTCCCTACGTCATAAAATGTTACAAACACATAAATTATGAAGGAGAGCACCATACATGTGTAAGTTATAAACAAAGATGGAGACAGATCAGTGGGATTGGTTTGAATTTTATTCACTTTAAAGTAGGGGACAAAAACTAATTAAAAAAAAAAAATCACTTAATCCCATCACTTAACTGACCTCACCTCGCCCACAGGCCTTCATTCTCACTTGTTGGTGAAAGAGCAAATCCAAACAAAAATGGAAAGTTTGTCCATGGGGTATAACTGTGGTTCTTCAGAAAAAGTCACAGTTCTTAATAATTCATTTTTTTCTCTCCATTCTGCCCTCTTCTGACTTACTGACATCTCCTCACAAAGACTCCTGATTTGCGGTGGCGGGGCGGAGCCTGGGTGAGCTGCTTTGAAGCATCTGGGGCAGTTCTCTCAGCAAAGACCTGGAGCAAGCACTGCTGCTGGCCGTCTTCCCTGACTGACCAGACGTGGCTCTTCACCTCTCATCTCGGAGACTGGGCTGTGTTCCCCGCCCTGAGCCCAGGTGCAGAGGGCACACCGTGGTCTCTGCCACAGTGTCCCCCACAGAATGTCTGAGTCAATTCTAAGAGATAAGGCACCTGGAAAGGAGGTGGCCCTTTCTCCAAAGGCCACTTTTCTACTCAACTGGCCATGCCGAGGCGGTTCAGATATTTCCCCAAGGTTCCAGGAGGGAAGGTCCACACGGCCTCCTCTGCTCCCATCTTCTTCCTCGGCCTTCCTGTTTTCTTTGTAAGTCACCCCTTCTCTCTCTGTTCCTCTTCACCACCAGCCCCCCAGCCAGCATCATCTTGCTCCACTGGGAGGGGGGCTTCCCTTCCTGCATAGTGGGAAACCCTTTATAAGATCTAATTCTTAAGTCTTCAGACTTTCTTCTCAATGTGTCAAATGGAAGCGTTAGCGTTTTTCACAAGTCCTGGCTTGAGTAAGAACTTCTTTGCTATCTGCACAATGACGTAATTGTTCTAGAAGCCAGACTATCTGCCCTATACCCACGGCAATAAAGGCCATTGATGTCACGAGTGTGGCAGCTGCAGGGCAATGAGATTTATGGGGGGTTTTGTCAAAGCATCGTTAAACATTTCAAAACTTTATTCTCACTACAGAAGCTAAGCAGTTTAAGATTATGGGAGATTTTGAGAGCTTCTTGAATAAAGGAAGAAAGGTAACTTTGTGAAATAACCATCATATGAAGTAGATGTTACGAGTCTCTGCGAAGTTAAGTATTTTTCGCAATGAAGCACAGCAGTGAAGCCAAAATTTAAACTGAGTGTTTGCGCTCTAACTCCAGTGTTCTTTTTACTGCTAATATCAAAGTTTCTCGACCATGTGAGCCAATACACAAGAGCACGTGGCAATGTATTCCTGCCACTTACCTAAGCAAAACAATACCTGACTTTAGTGAAGATTGCAAGACAGAAATCTTAATGAGACTTTAAAGTTCTCCTTTTTTTTCCTGCTTTTTAGGGCCAAACCTGTGGCATATGGAAGTTTCCAGGCCAGGGGTTGAACTGGAGTTACCGCCGCAGGCCTACATCACAGCCACAGCAACGCAGGACCCCAGGTGCATCTACAACCTACATTTCGGCTCATGGCAATGCTGGATCCTTAATCCAGTGAGCTAGGCTAGGGATCTTCATGGATACTAGTTGGGTTCATTACCACTGAGCCACAGCAGGAACCCCGAGACCTTAAACTTCTTTATTTACTATTTTCTTCATTCAATTAGCATTTATTGAATAGCTTTGATATTTATACTAGAGATCATAAATCTGAAAAAGGTAGCTGTCTCTGCTCTTAATTAAATCACAGTATAATGTGGAAGATGGACAAATGTGATTATACCACACCTAACAAGCTCAGTGCTGTACAGATTTTAGGTGTCATATAAGGCTCTCAGAGTTTCCAAATCAATGTTTCTCATGCCTCAAATAGTTACTAGAATTTCACAGTAATTCTACAGGTAGAGTCTCATGATACATATTGAGATGTGAGGAATTACACAGTAGAAAATTCCCATAAAAATTTCAATAAATCTGCAAATCACAAATGGAAAGACAGAACTATAGAGTAGACAGTGCTATGGAAGTCATAGGAACTCCCATGTCTACTTTCTGCCTATTTATCCCCAGCCCTTTTAATTTTCAACAGTTTCAACACACCACAAACAGCTCCTCTCTGGAGCAACTAGACACACACATACACACAAGGCATTAATAAATAAATCTGCTAAATTTCATTAAAACATTTTCCTCAAACAGAAACAGATACAGAGAACAAAATAGTGATTCCCAGACGGAAGGGTTTGAAGGGACAGGCAAATGAGCGAGGGGGATTAAGAGGTACCAACCAGTTTTAGAATAACTAAGCCACAGGGATACAACGCACATAACAGGGAACACAGTCAATGATGCTGTAATAACTCTGCATGGTGTGTCATCTTTCAAAACAGTGAATCAGAGAGAGGCGGCAAGATGGCGGAGGAGTAAGAGGTCGCGCTCTCCCTCTCCCACAAATACATCAAAAAACGCATCTAAATATAAAACAAGTTGGACAAATCATCATCTGAATGCTGATCAATTTAAACCTCCAAAAACTGCAAGAAACCCCTGAAATAACTGGGTAGAACAAGTGAAGAAAAAAAAAAGGAGAGAGAG
>PVHT021183524.1:18486180-18504675 GCA_004024745.2 Catagonus wagneri
AAAAAAAAAAACAGTGAATCACTGTTGTACACCTGAAATGAAATACTATAAGTCAGCGTATACCTAAAAAAAAGTCTGTTTCTTCGAAAATGACATTTCCCAGTGATCTGAAAAGAGTTACAGGAAGACTCTTCGAGAGGTAGGTTTAGACTTTGAGTTAGTGCTTTAGGTGTCTGGTGTGTGAAGGTTTTATGAGAATAACGCAGTATTTCCTTGGAAAGTTAAAGAATATTCAAATGGCAATTGTGGTGAAGTGCAAAGTAACAAATGTGTCAAAACCCTATTCTTCCAAATCCTCGAACTCACACACCTACCCTGAAATATTAAGATGCTAGACTTAAAAATTCAACTCATCTGGCTGCTGTATCACTTAAAACCATTAATTCTAATTACAAAGAAAAAGTGCAGGTATTCCCCCAAATACTAAGTAGTCTGGAGTTATCTTAACAAAGTTAAAAATCACACCCATTTGCCTCTTGTGCAAAGGGGGAACATTTATAGACCCCACTATAAAATTAATATATGCTAATTACATGCTATGTAAATATGAAAAAAATACTCCTAAAACTGCACATTGAATAGCCACCAAAAAAAAAACATGGAAAGGCAAAAAAAAAAAAAAAAATAATAAATCTGCTTGAAAACAATTTCTGCCACCCTGTTTATTCCTGTGTAAATGTCCGATATGCTCGGTGCTTCGACATCTCTACTCATTTGGGGTTTGAATCCACTATAAATACATGACCTTTAATTGCATCATTGATTTGTCAACGTTTCTGAAATATGTTACATATGAGACTAACTTCATTATGAATGCAAATATTCTATTATCCCAGTTTAAGTAATAACATCCACAAGGAACTGAGACCCCTCACGTGAAGAGCATGTGTCTGTTAATTCACTCATATGTCAACCATTTCATACCTTGAACGGAATTTTGCACCCCAAGACTCATATTTTAAAAAAAATGTGTACCTGTGTTACCCAAAGTGCTTGATAAGAGCATACTATAAAACTCTGTAGCGATGAAAAGTGAAGATAAGTATTGTTCTTCTATTTACGTTCTATGGGTAAAATCAAACTTCTCTATGCAAGATCTAAGCAAAAAGAAAGACACCCAGTGGATTAGATGGCACAATTTCCAAGACTTTCCTCCAGTTTTCTGTGCCCTCAGGCAATAAACTGGCTTTTGCATCTGGCAAACATATGCAGAAAACTAGGCCAAATACGGCTGATCCACAGCCAAGTTCTTCCACGTGACACACAGTGACAGTAACCTAAAGTTCCCAATGTCAATATAATGTCCAAATGAAAACGTTCCTTCTTCATTCACAGGTGTTCATATTTAAGACCGAGATATAAGTCAATGCATCTCAAGTTTGGAGAAAAAAAAACAAAGAAAGAAAGAAAAAAACAATGCTATTTTTAAATTCTGTTTGTATTTTTGGAAGGGATGAATATTTAGAATAAGATGGATGTTATGGAAATGGACCTGACCACACAAACCTTATCCACACAGTCAAGGATTTAGCAGCGTAAGGGAAGAATGTTCCAATGGTTCTGCCAGGTGGAATGCCCTCAAAATTGACCAGAGTAATTGGCCATCCTGACTACATCTCTCAAGTCAACTGAAACTTCATGGCTGTAGTTGAAATTCCACACTTTCTAGAGGTTCTAGGAGTTGTCAGATACAGGATTTAAAATATTTAAATAGCCATCTGCTTTAACATGTTGACAACAGACTTACATAAACGTACACTGTCTTTTCAACCACTTGACATTTTGAGGGGTCTTCTATACTAGGAATGATGATCAGGACACGGCAGTCTACCCAGCTCTTGCCCTCAAAGACCCTCAAACTCCTGCTACAGGAGTTTCAACCAGGTTCTCTGGGCTCTCTTTTTTATAAGCCATTTTCCATTATGTCAAGTAACCCAGAGTGATCGAGTTATTGTGTCTGCTACATATTACTACATCAGAGTGTCAGTTGTTTATTGCACCATTACCAAAAGGCTGTATTCTGACAGAGTGCCTATCAACACACATCAGTGAAGATGAAACAACTTCTTCCTGGCTAACTCATTCAAAAAAAAAATTACAAGGAAGATATATGAGATTAATGTGTGTGTCTCTAAGTAAGGATAAGTTTTTATCTGACATAAGGAATATACTGAAGCTTTGCAAATTATATATCTTTTAATATTGTACACAAGGGATTTGAACTCCCACAAAGCACCCTCAATACATATCCCAGAAACAGCAACAAACCTCCTGACACCACCTTATTCATTTTTTGTTTCTTTTTTCTGGTCTATTTTTCTTTCTTACGATGACAATCTTTCCCATTCTGTCTTCCTCCCCTTGTCTTGTAAATAAGCTCAAATCACTTTTATCCTTAAAAAAACCATGCCTGTTCCCAGGTCACTCACTACTCGGGCACCAATTCTCTTCTTACTCAAGCTTTTGGAGGAAGTGGGGTAATTTTACTAGCCATCACCTTTGTTCCCTTTCCACCTCTGAATCCAGTGAAGTCTGGTGTCAATCTTTACCATCCTAGTGAAACAACTTACCATTAAGTTATAGATAATTTTGTAAATTGCGTAGTCCAATGGACACTTTTTATCCCTCACCTAGTTAAACAGCTCTGTGCCTAGATTCCCATCCGTAAATTGAGACTTACTAGTACTGGCCACTTGGCACTTGCTGGCCAGGTGGTGGAGGCTGTTGTTCTGACTGGGCAGACACGAAGTCCCTGGGCCTTGAAAATAGGGTCTTCTTCGGGTCTTGTTCCAAAACAGCCTCATAGTCTGGTCCCAAGATACATTCCTGCACCTTACGCAAGGATGGATGGGTTTATTCTACATATTTTCTAACATCAGTGAGCTTTCACCGGTGCCCTAAGGACAAGAGTTTGTTGTTCTTTGCCACACAGTGTAAAGCTTTTATTCCACAGGAGAGAGAGGAAAATGATAGGGAGGGACTTCCTGCCTTTCTCCCAACTGTACTGATCCACTCTCCCAGGCTCGCTCACAAGAATGATTTTTCTGGACATCTGACCTGTCTCTTTTTTTAATGTGTATCATATGCAGGAGGAGAAGAGCATGAAATGACTGCCAATTCCCCAGGAGCTTCCCTTCTCTTGCCTTCCCACACTTGGCTTTGGAACTTTGTTAAGAATTTTAGTTAAGAATTCTTACCACTGTCCGTGCTGCTTCTGGTAAGCAAGTGATGGCACCTCATTTCTCGTTGGAGGCCTTTATTCTTCCTTAGATTTTAGGTTAGCTTGTTGCCTTGGGACTTCAGCTCTCCCATGGGTTCAAGAAAAGTTTATGTATTGGCAAATTTTCTACCATTTTGTTGCTGTTGTCAAGGCCGGAACATTGCTTTTTTTCATCTTTCTACACCCTAAATATAAAACCCCAAATATGACTTTCTAACCTAGGCCCCAAAACATTTCTCTAAGAAAATCTTAAAAGAAAATACATATTCTCAACCAGTGATACTGAAACAACTGAATAACTGGGGTGAGGGGGATGAAATCTCATTATCAGACACAAAAATGTATCCTAAATTATCACAGATCTAAATATCAAAATTAAACCATAAATCTTTTCAGAAAACCGTAAGAGTATATTTTTGATCTGGGGGAAGGCAAAAATTCCTTAGATAGCAGAAGAAAATACTGACAAAGAAAAAAAATTTATAAAAGTGAATGTTACTGAAATTAAAATGATTCCTTTTAGAAAAACATCACCAGGAAAGTTAAGTAGAAAATGTTTGCAAGACATATCTGACAAAGGACCTCTATTTAACTCCTACAATTCAATACCAAAAAGTCAAACAACTCAACTTAATGAGCAAAAGACCTGAATAGGCACTTCACAAAGAATATATATGAATGGCCAATAAGCACATGAAACAGTGCTCACTATTATGAGTCATTATGGAAATGCAAATTAAAACCACATGAGACACCACGATACACCCACTCAAACGGCTAAAATGTAAAAGACTGACCACCAGATGTTGATGAGGATATGGCAGAAAAACACCGGAATTCTCCAGCATTACTGATGGCAGGGTAAAATGGTACAACCTCTTCGGAAACTGGCATGGAAATTATATATAAAGTTAACTACCTACACTTTGGTATTTACCCAAGAGAAATGTAAACATTTGTTCATTAAAAACCTGATTATAGTTTTATTTATAAAGGCCCCAAACTGGAAACAATGCAAGTGTGCATCAGCAGAAAGGATGCTATCAAACCATGATAAGTACAGATAATGGGAGGCAAGAAAAAAGAATGATCAGAACAGAGCAGTCATTCGGGATCTTAAGAGGAAGAAAGAATCCAGTTCACAGGAGTACCTTCTGGAGGATTCTACTTACACAAAGTTCCAAAACAAGCCGAATCGGTGGCTGGTCAAAGAGTCAGGACAGTGGTTGCCTTGGAGAGCTGTGTTAACAGGACTGTCTAGGAAAGGGCAGGAGCCATCCTTTCCTTGTGGCAGAAATGTGCCACATATGGATGGGGTGAAGGTTACCTAGATGTTTACATTTATCAAAACTCAAACTTTAGGTGTAAGATCTGTGCAATTCTCAATCTATAAACTGTATCGTAATAAAAAAGCTAAATGTGAAAAAAAATTGTCACACACATGTAAATATAGAAGCTCTCTCTGACCACCCTAAATTACCATCTCTCTCTCCCTTTCTTCCCACCCTTTCACTTGCCTTAAGATTTATGATAACTTTTTTTTTTCTTTATAGGGCCACTGCTGTGGCATATGGAAGTTCCCAGGCTAGGGGTCAAATCGGAGCTGCCGCTGCTGGCCTACACCACAGTCACAGCAACACAGGATCCAAACTGTGTCTGTGACCTACACCACAGCTCACGGCAATGCTGGATCCTTAACCCATTGAATGAGGCCAGGGATTGAACCTGCATCTTCATGGATACTAGATCTTAAGCTACTGAGCCACAAAGGGAACTCCATGATAACCTTTCTTTTTTTCAGTTTTGACATTCTAGCATATGTTTATTATTCGCATTGCCTATTAGAACCTAAGTTTCTTATTGCATAAGGATTTTTCTTTATAGTTTGTCATTATCTATCCAGCAATAATGGCTATGACAAAAAGGCAATAATTAACCAAACTGGATGCTAAAATTCAATTTGTTTGTCTTGGTTATTTAGATTTCTCCTCTGCTTGCCTAATGGGGATGCTTAAAACATCAAAAGAGATAAAGCATGAGTAAAGCACTTTGAAATCCACAAACACCATAAAATCTAAAGGATACTTAACTAGAAATTAGCTGTTTATGAAAAATGTTCCATGTAAGATAGCTTAAAAATTTCTATAGAACTGCTCCTTGCTGGTTGCAACCTTTCTTTGGAGAGCCGCCTCCAAAAGCAGCAACAAGTCTGAAGGCCGGGGACAGAGGCCCAGTAAAGCACGGCTTCTATCTAACTGGCTGAGTCACAGAGGTTGCCCAGTTCCCTCAAGTCTATACCTTCACCTGAACTCCGTGGCTAATGGGAATTCAGGATAAGCCAGCTTTCTGGGATTAGAGTGCTGCAGTGGTATCAGTCAAATGGAGACTTTCAAGCTAAGCCTCAGTTCCAGCCTTTACAGATTTATAACTAATTAGATCCTGCCCACCTGAAATCATGTTAGCAAGATCCATGTTAAAGTACATTTAGAGTTGGCTAGGGTGTAACACAGGCCTTAGGCCACCCTTGGCAGCACCTTACCAAGATTTTTCTATTTCAAGATTTCTTTAAAAGGAAAGAATAAGTGAATTGGTTTCAAGGAAGCCCCAGATAGAGTGCCAAATTTTCAAAAGGAAGGTTTCTTGCTCATCTGTCAAATATATGACGTTATGGATAATCTCTCTCTCTCTCTCTCTCTCTCTCACTCACACACACACACACACACACACACACAATCTTACCTGAGGACACGAGCACAGAATTTTTTTTTAAATTTAAATACATTTTTTAAGTTAAGAAAGAAGAAAATTAAAAAGATAAAAGAATATCTGATGGAACATGGAATGCAATGTATTTATAATACTGGCAATTACTCAAGGTTTAGGTAACTGATGGCCCAGCAATCTGTTATAATCTAGATTTTCAAGTGCCCTATGGTGGTTAGCACTGCAAATATTCAAATTAGATTGAAGGAACTTCTTGAACTGCTGCAAACATCATTTATTTGAGCATAACATCCCGATGTTACTGAGATAACCTTGAACGGCACGATTTATTACACGTGTACAAGCAACCACTGACTCTCAGAACACAAGAAACTATTCAAAAGTAAATGATTCAGATTAATGTATAATCATGTTAAAGTCTACCTACTGTATGAATTGAAATGCCATTAACCATCAGGGCACAACATTTCAAGTCAGTTCACAGTACAGGAAAGGAGTGGAATATTCTAGGCCTTTCTTTTAATCCTGAGTGATAACTTAGTGATGGCTTGGTATAAAGTGTGACAGCTGTCTATACTTATGATGGGCAATTATTTAGAGATCCATAGACTCATATTTGTTACATAAATTCTTGTGTTATCAAGCTTCATTACTCAGCAAAGGGAAGAAGACAGTATGATCTTTGTGACACTCCAAGTCTAAAGAAATTAAATAATAATAATAACAATAAAAATCCCTTCTCAGCATACAATTTGACTCATTACCACTTTTTATTCACGGTTACTGCCAAGTATTACCCTCCATCGGGAGGATTTACCCAACCTCAGCTGCTTACTCCAATCTGGTTTCCATCTAAAATGAAGAAAGCCACTTGCAAGGCAGCAAATTTATGTACACATTATAAACAAAAAAAAAAGAATACGCACTGATAGCTCATAATGAAAACTTCCTTCTTCCCCTTGGAAAGACTAGCAACCTCATGAACTATCTTTTAAGACTTTGGTAGAAGCAGTTACACTTATGAACACTATCATTCAAAACCTGATCATTAGTCCAAGTTTTAATCACACGGTATCCTTAGGAATTCTAGATGGTAAGCTGTCCAACGATTTAGATAAAAGTGTTTGGTTGAAGGTTCAAGACACTGTCTTTCTCTCACCTCATGTGATTTTGTACAGAAACAAGGACTTTGGAAAAACTGAGTTATATTTTGAAAACAGGCAAACGGCCATATGATAATACTGTTTTCTTCATTCTGTCACTTCAATCTTGAGAACAAACTGACTCTGGGGTCCGAGGATCCAGCACAGAGTGAAAACAGAAAGGAAAACGTCCTTGGGTCCTACAGACCCACTGGCTGCCCCTAACCCTTATTGTTAAACTTTAACCATTAACTAGTCAGAATGACCAACAGCTGGTCTAGCTCTGCATTAATTCAGGCCCTGGGTTGGGATGCCAGACACAGTCTTGGAGCCCACAGGCTGCGAGGACAAACTGACAGTCACTGATAGTTTCTGTCCGGGCCAGGATCTGAACCAAAATGCAGCGCAAAACTCCCATCTGCTGCCCATCTGCCATTCTGTCCCTATCAGAAAAGGTTATACCGTGAGCCACAGACAGATGGGCACTGCAGAGGTCTATTAGGGGGGAAAAAAAAGGAATCTGAGACGATTAGAATAATGACCTTTGATTCAACATAGAAATCCCAGTATAATGAAGATCATGCATAATTTCAAGGTCTTTTAATTGTCTAAAACAGATATCATGTCTTTTGCCAATATTAAAAAAAAGATAAATAAAATGGTGTTTGTATTATATGCACTAAATATGTCAGGCACTAATACCTCAGAAGCAAAGATGGGTTACATAAATATACACAAACACACACACACATATATATATATATATTATATACAGACATGCATATATATGTATACATAATGTGCATATATCTGTGTATGCATATATAGCATATATATAGAATGTCTTCACTTGAAGTTGTTTTCCTCAATGATCTATCAGTGAGGAAATCTATTACCATAACGTTATTAAATAAAACCGAAATCTTTTATACATTTTGGGTAGTGTGCATTTTCATCAAAAGCCTACTCTACATAAACAGGAAACTTGGACAAGTCAGCTCATGTACTAAACAAAAGACTTCAGACATAAAGGGAATAGTAAACTCCTGAGCGAAAGCTAAGTGTGTGTTATGTTTCCGTAGCAAAGATGGCTTTTCCAAGACAGATAAACACCCCAGATGAAAGGCACTTATTCAATTCACTGAACATATAACGTATACCTACCGTGTACACAGCCAGGCAAAGTGCTAGATGCTAGGGTCCGACACAGATGGTCTTTGTCTCCAAAGAGATATGGTTTCATAGGGAGATGGACACATAAACTGCTTATCATATAACATAGTGAAATAGCGTAATGGAGAAAAGGTATGGAACCATGTAGTTGGATTTCAGGAGGTGAAATAGTCTCATTTTTGAAAAATATTAGAATATCATGTACGTGTATGAAATCACATGTATTAATTTTCATATGTATTAAATACATTTACAAAATTTAATTTTTCCTTATAATTTGTAGAGAAGAATCAAATATGGACAATCTATGATTTGCAAAAGGGAAAACAGTCTTTCAAAAAATGTTCTAATCTCTTACTGTAACTTTTACATCTTGGGACCATTTTTTCCTTGCATAGCAAGTATCTTCTAAAAGTTGAAATGAAAAGAAAATCAAGAGACAAAGTGCTATATTCAAAATAATTTATAATGAACTTATATAATATGAAAAATGTAAACTATGTCCACAAAAATATGAGTACAAGGAAGATATAAGTAATTTTACTTACAATAACCTCCAAATGGAGGCAAGTGAGCATAAGAAAAATGGATCATCAACTGGGGTATACTGATAAACTTGACTACTACTCAACAAAGGAAATGCAAGAATTACTCATATATACAATACATAAAGACATCAAAATGTTATTTTTGAATTTTTTTTTTTTTTTAGGGCCACACCTGCAGCATACGGAGGTTCCCAGGCTAGGGGTCTAATTGGAGCTATTGCTGCCGGCCTATACCAGAGCCACTGCAATGCCAGACCCGAGCTGCATCTGCAATCTACACCACAGCTCACGGTAACGCCAGATCATTAACCCACTGAGTGATGCCAGGGATTGAACCCACAACCTCATGGTTCCTAGTCGGACTTATTAACCACTGCGCCACGACAGGAACTCCTGCGTTACTTTCTTTATATGAGTTTAAGAACAGGCAACTAGTATGTGCTCACAAATGACACAAGTGATAACTCTGGCTGGGTGATGGAGGATACTGAAAGGAAAAACGTATGAAAGAAGTTTCAAGGATGACAGAAATATTCTACATCTTTATCTAGGTTACGTATATAAATAATACATTTTCAAAAACCATTGAGCTTTACACAAAATTTGTGCATTTTACTGAACAACACAAATGATATCTCAATTTTTAAATGCACAACACTGAGGTAATTTGACACAATAAAGATTAATCACATAAATATTTTTTAATTATGGTTGCTGTATAACAAAATATCTACATATTTTGGTGCATTTTACAAGTAATATAAATTCAGAAAACTGTTACTTTTATACCCACAGTTTCGAGGAGCAAACAAGAATAATAAATGCTTGGAAAGTACTCATCAGGAAATTCTTTCACCTGAACAGCAATAAACTCCTTATCTGAGACCTGTTTAAATAACTTGATCCAATTCAGGGTCAGAAGAGTTTCTTGAGCACATGGAAATCTTATGTTTTATCACATATCCCTGCATCATTTTTTTTAATAATTTCATTGTTACATAAAACGGCCTTGCTGCCCTCATTCTTCATTGCCTAAAGCATCAATCATTACCCAAAAAAGTAGAAATACATATGATTCACAAAAATCTGATTCTGAAAAATGATAAGAATACTGTACTATTTCCAAAGTGCACATCATTCAGCAATAATGTGTCTTTCGATTTTTATATATTTTACCATTATATAAATTCACTTTCATAAAAAAGCTGTCACTGACCCACTATATGAATTTCACAACAGGAAATGCTGGCACCAAGGTTAATTCTAAACCCTAAAACAAATTCAATCACTACAAAGAATTGGTCCCAAGGAGCTTTAACAATATCTAAGGATCAGTTGTACATTTGAGCAATAATACTACTTTAGTTCATATATAGCCTGACTGTGACGGCTAAGCACTTCACATATATAATCAATTTTATCTTTAATTACTCAGTGGAGAAGGAAAATAATATTGTCTTCCATGTCCTTGAAATAATGGTATATTCAAAGAATAGTTGGAATATAAAATTTAAAATATAACAGCAGCTATATTCTTAAATTGGGTGTGTGTGTGTGTGTGACTGTGTGTAATGGACACAGTTTGAAAATCATTTCTCTGTTCTACACAACTTAAACATCAAGAGAATTTTGTCACAATGATTTGGCTTTTTTTATAAAAAGATCTTATACCCTGAACATAATTTTTTTCTGGGAACAAAATTTAGTATGGGTTCTGATTCTACCATGATGGTGGTAAGGCCACTATCATCTATCATCCAGTTCTCTTGCTGATTAAAACTGAAACCTCAAAATTTTAGACACATAGACCAACCATCTGAGGACTCTGATTATAGAAGAATCAGAACTTGGAAAAGTGACCTGCATAGTGACGTTTCCCATTTGGTTTTTGGTTTTTTGATTTTTCTTGTGCTGTATGACTCCAAGGATGGATCCAATTATAAAGTCGTGAGCAATGGCAGCTGTGCAGACAGATAAACCCTGTTTTTCTGGCAAGAGGAATCAGAAATAATGATTCCAGCAAGCCAGGGACTCTGTAGCGAATTCCAGAAAGGAGAAATTCCAGAAAGTGAAAAGGGGATCCCTTAATTCTTTCTTTGTGATCCTTTGGCCGCACCTAGTGGCATGCAGAAGTTCCCTTGCCAGAGATCAAATCCAGGCCACAGCAGTGACCCAGGCCACTACAGTGACAACACAGGATCCTTAACTTGCTGTGCCACAAGAGAAATCCCCTTAATTCGGTTATTCAATAAATACCACCTTATTCTGCGTTAAGTATGCATGAAATAGTCTCAATGAGGCTATCAAAGGATTTGGTAGTTGAACAGACATGTGAGCCTTCTGGACAAGTTTCACTCTAACCCTGAATTGCACATGCACTAAAAAGACACAAACCAGTATAGCCAAGGCTCACAGAAGTAAATTGAGATACAACCACCTCCCAGAGAAGGTGAGACACAACTTAAAGTCTGAATCTAAGAGGCTTGATTGCCTGCTAAAATAAATATCATCATTCTCCAGGTGGTTATAATAGGAATATTAGGACAGACTGTACAGCAGAATATTCAAAATATTCAGAGCACCATTTCAAAACTACACAGCATACAAAGAATTAGGAACATGTCTTTTCTCAAGGGAAAAGACCCCCCAAAACGAGATGATCGAGGTGATGGAGCTATCAGACATTTTAAGTAGCTATCATAACTGTGTCCCATGGATAAAGGAAAATACTCTTGAAAAAAATGAAACTATGGGAATTCTCAATGGGGGAAAATAATTTAAGAAATGAAATTTTTGGAAGTGAAAAACTGAGTACTTAAATGCGAAACTTACTGGGGGCACTCAATAATGCAAAAAAAAAAAAGAATCAAGTACTTTGAGACAGATCAATAGAAATGATCCCATCTGAAACACAGGGTGAAAAAAGAATGGAAGTTCCCACTGTGGTTCAGTGGCAATGAATCCAAATAGTGTCCTTGAGGATGCAGGTTCAATCCCTGGCCTCACTCAGTGGGTTCTGGATCTGGCGTTGCCATGAGCTGTGGTGTAGGTTCGCAGCTGTAGCTCTGATTCAACCCCTAACTTGGGAACTTCCATATGCCACACGTGAAGCCCTTAAAAAAAACAAAAGTAAAAGAAAAGAAAGAAAAAAGAATGACATAGTCAAAAAGAGCCTCAAAGACCTGTGGAACAACTTCCAAAGATCTAACATATGTAATTAGACCACAAGAAGGAAAGGAAAAAGAAAATTTTATTCTTTAAAACTTTGGATACATTGAAAGCGTATAAGATGACAATTTAACATACATATACACAGCAAAATAATTGCTAAAGTCACTACTCTGTCAGAAAACTTCTGATATTCATTATAGTATTATTAGCTACAGGTATCATATTGCATTGTCCCACTATCCCCACCTCCCTGCCCCTGGGAATCAACATTCTACTGTCTGCCTCTATGTATTCGACTTCTTTAGATGCCAACTTCAAGTGAGACTATTGGGAAAAATAATTCCAAATAAATAATGCCTGAAACTTTTCCAAATTTAGTCAAGTACATTAATTTATGGATTCAAGAGTTCAATGATCCACAAACACAAAGAAAACTACACCAAGGCACATAATAGTCAAACAAGCAAAAGAACATAAAGAATTATTTAAAATAGCTAGATGTATACTGACCCACTGAGTGGGCCATAGGGGAATGGGTTGAAACACTGAGGATTTTTCATTTGAAACGACAGAGGCCTGATGGCAAAACAGCATCTTTATGGGTTTGGGAGAGGAAAAAAAAAAGGAGTTGTCAACCCAAAATTCTGTATCTAATGAAAATATTCTACAAAAATGGAAGTGAAACAAATGCATTTTCAGATAAATGAAAAATAAAGATAATTCATCACCAGAAGAGTTGACTTATAAAATATATATATGCTAATAGAAGTTCTCCACAGTGAAGAAAATGATACCAGAGGGAACCGTGGATCTTCAGGAATGAAGGAAGAACAACAGAAATGATAAATTCTCAGATACTGTAAAAGATTTTTCTTTTTAAAGATCTTTAAAATACACACAACTATTTAAAACAAAAATCATTTTATTAGCCAGTGAGATTTTTCAATGTATATAGACATACTATACATGAAAGCTGTAATGTAAAGGGTCAGTAGGGAATAATTTATATCCTGAAATTGTTCTATATCGTACATGAAGTGGTAGAGTATTAACTCTAAATAGACTGTGAAATATTTGGCATATACACTTTAATTCCTAGAGAAAAAAAAAATTTAAGTTACAAAGAGATTTACCAAAATACATAATTACATAAACTAACATAGAATATGAGAAGATATTCAAATAATTTAAAAGATGATAGGAAAGAAGTGAGGATCAAAGATTACAGGGGACAGAAAATAATTACTGGTAGATCTAAATTCAACCATGGCCTAAGGACTAAAGGGCCCAGATGGGCAGAGTGAATATAAAACCACAAACCACTAAACGACGACTGTAAGAAGGACATTTAAAAGTAAACAAAATTGGATCACAGTGATGAACAGAAAATCTATACACTATGCAGTCAGTAAGCATGAAACGGAACTTTAATATCAGACGACAGAATTTCAAGACAGAGTATTTTCAGAGATTAAAAGGATGCTCTCAAACAATAACAGGGGCAAATTCACCAGTTAGATAACCATAAATGTCAATGCACTTAAATAATAGATTCTAAAAACATATAAAACAAATACTGACAGCAAGAAGGAAAAAAAAACAGGCGTTTCCACTGTGGCTCAGTAGTTAATGAACCTGACTAATATCCATGAGGATGCAGGTTCAATACCCGGCCCTGTTCAGTTGGTTAAGGATCTGGCGTTGCCGTGAACTGTGGTGCAGGTCGCACGTGCAACTCAGACCCCACATTGCCGTGGCTGTTATGTAGGCCAGCAGCTACAGCTCCGACTCAACCCCTAGCCTGGAAACCGCCATATACTGTGGGTACGGCCCTAAAAAGACAAAAAAAAAAAGGAAGAAAAAAAACAGATAATACTACACTCTTGGTAAGGATCTTAATACCTTTCTTTTAGTAATTCACAGAAAAACTAGATTCCTCCCCTCCAAAAAAGTCAAAGATGATCTCAAAGACACAACTAATCTGACCTAGTTAATATTTATAGAACATCCATCTAACAACTTCAGAAAATACATGTTACTTTCAAATGTGCATGTTACCTTCACCAAGATAGACCATATTCTGGCTCATTAATAAGGTCTCAATATTAGAAATAATCAAAATCAAGTAGAGTATATTTTCTGACCACAATGTAGTTTAATTAGGATAATAATATCTAGAAACATTAAATTACTAAAATAACACACTTCAAAATAATTCATTGACAAAAGACAAATAACATGAAATAATTATTTTTAACCACATAACAAAAACAGAACATGCTAAAAGCTGTAGGATAAAGCTAAAGAGTAGAGATAAACACATAACTTTAAATGCTTCTATTTGAAAATAAAAAAATAAAATTAATGACCTGAGACTCCATTATAAAAAGCTGAAAAAATGAACAAATTAACTCCAAAGTAAACAGAAGGAAAAAAAAAATAGCTAAGAGCAGAAATCAACGTAACCAACAAAATTTAACAGCTAGTTATTTGAAAAGATGAACAAAATTGACATAAGTCCTTCCTGGGATGTTCAAGAAAATGGGACACAAATCAACAATATCGGGAATAAAAAAGGAGTCGCAGAGATCTAACAGTCTTTAAAAAGATAACACAACAACATTACACTAAAATATGTGACAACCAATTGACAAGTTTCATGAAAAAGACAGCCTACCAAAACTGGCACACAAAAACAGAAAACTGAAAAAATATGAAATTAAATTACTGAATAACTTTTCTAAAAGAAAACTTCAGACCCAAATGTTTGTACTGGTGAATTCTGGCACGCTTTCAAGTCACTAATCTTACATAAACATTTTCAGAAAATAAAGAAGTTGGAATCCCTGTTTAATTTTATTTTATAAGACCAACTTACTTAACATTAACATCAAAGCTGAAAAAATATACTTTAAAAAAGAAAATCACATTTCAATATCCCTCATATAGATGCTAAGATTCTTAATGAAATTTTACCAAATGTAATCTAATCATATGTAGCTGACCCTTGAAGAATACCAAGATTAGTAATCCTGACATCTGCATAGTCAAAAATGTAAGGAAAAAATTAGGAAGCGTTTTCTAGGAATAGAAGGTTGGTTTAACATGCAGAAATCAGTGCCCTCCATGGGAGCTCCCTTCGTGGCTCAGCAGTTAACAAACCCGACTAGGATCCATGAGGATGCAGGTTGACCCCAGGCCTTGCTCAGTGGGCTAAGGATCTGGCATAGCTGTGAGCTACGGTGTAGGTTGTGCAGAGGCGGCTAGCATCCAGCACTGCTGTGACTGTGGCGTAGGCTGGCATCTAAAGCTCTGATTCGACCCCTAGCCTAGGAACTTTCACATGTCATGAGTGCAGACCTAAAAAAGAAAAAGAAAAAGAAAAAAAGAGAAAGAAATCAATGCCTTTCAGCATATTAACAAAGGGGAAAAAACATATTTCAATAATTGCAAAAAGAACATTTAATAGAGTTCAATACCCTTCATGAATTAAGAAGAAGCAAACTAGGAATAGCAGAAAACTTCATTAAACTGAAAAAGACATCTAGGAAAAACCAACAGCCAAACACTCAAAGGGTGAAAGACAATTTTTACCTTTATAAGATAAGGAACAAGGTAAGAGTGTCTGCTTTCAACACTCTTATTCAACATTTTACTGCAAGACCTAGCCATTGTATTAACATAAGAAAAGAAACATATGAGTAACTGTCAAAAAGGAAGTGAAATGGTTAATATTCACATTAGATTATTTATCTAGAAAATAGCAAGGAACTCATAAAAATATGCACAAACTAATGAAATATTCGACAATGTACATGTGAAGACAAATACAAAATGTTAATTCTATAAAGACATTTTAGTGGTAAAAATCTGAAAGTGAATTTTTTATAATTCCTTTTACAGTAATGGGGAAAAAAGAACACCTAGGATAAATCCAAGAAAAAGATATCTAATACCTCTATTATAAAAACTACAAAACATTGCTGTGTTAAATAATACATAAAGAAATGCACCATATTCATGGATGACAATTATTTCCAGAGAGATATACAGATTCACTATAATTCATACAAAATCGATCAGGTCTTTTTTTTTTTTGATAGAAATTCACATGATTCTAAAATCAGTTTGGAGATACAAAGGGCCTGGATAGTGAAAAGTTGGAGAATGTGCCTTGCCTAACTCCAAGATCTACTATAAAGCTACAGTAATCAAAGATATGGGTTATTAGCCAAAAAAAAATTCAGATATAGATCTATGGAACCAAATAGTGTCGTGAAACAGATGTACACCTATCGATCTAGTAATCTAGTAGGCAATTCAATGGTAAGAACAAAGTCTTTGTTTTTAAATGATGCTAGGTCAATTGGAAATCAAAATTGAATGCATGATGATTCTTACCTCACACTCAACACAAAAAATGACTCAAATCATAAAGGTACAACCTAAAACCACAAAAAGAAAACATAGGAGAAAATATTTCTAATTTTAAGGTAGGCAGTTTTCGTAGACAGAACACATGAGGACATGCAAAACATCATAGCTAAAATTGATAAATCTGACTTCATCAAAATATAAATTTTTGTTCTTAGACATCACTAAATAAACAAAAATGCAAGCTATTTTTAGGAAGAAAATGTCCTCAGCACAAAATCAGATGAAGGACAGGTTCAAAATGTAGAAAAAAACTGTTGTAAATTCAATAAAACCTCATTAAAAATAGTTCTAGACAGACACTTCACAAAAGATATGCAAACTGCCAAAAGGACACAGAGATTTAAGCATCATTAGTCCTCGTAGGAAAGCAAATTAAGTATAAAATGAGGTGATACTACACATCCACTAGACGGGCTAAAATTAAAAGACTGACCATACCAAGTACCAACAAAGATTTCGAGCAACCTGCACTCTCACTCATGGATGGCAGGAATCTAAAATGGTATTGCCAATTCGGAAAACTCATTGGGAGCTTCATAAAATGTTGAGCATACACGTACCATATAATTCAGCCATTCTATCTATAGGCATTTATCCATGAAAAAGGAAAACATGTCCACACAAAGATTTGGCAGCTTTTTTTTTTTTAACAGACATTAGCTGGAAAAAAAATTTCCAACAGATGACTGGATAAGCAAATTACGAAATATTCATCCACATCATGGAATACTACTAGGCAAAAGGAAAAAAAAGAGAGAAAATTCTTATACACACATTCTTCTTATACAAAATCCTAGAGGATGTAAAACTAATACATAATGGAGAAAAAAAGCAATTGAGTGGTTGCCTGGGGATGAAGTTGGAAGAAAAGAGGGAGGGATGGCAAAGGAGCTCTGAGGGAAATTTGGGGGATGAAAGAAACGTTCTTTATCTTGATTGTGGTGATGATTTCATCAGTGTATAAAGATGTCAAATTTGATCAAATTGTAATTAAATATCTGCAGTTTATTTTACTTCAATTATACCTCAATGAGGACGTAAAAAATACATAACACTCTTGCATGAAATCCACAAAACACAAACACAATCCAAAATTTAGAAGCTGCCAGTACATATTCGCTTTCAAGAGATTTCATCTAGCCTATTCTACCTCAAAACGACTGTTAGCTTTTTAAGCATAGAAACAAAATAATACATTTGAGAAGATGCCATTATATTTAGTTACATTATTGCCAAATTCCTATTATTTCAAAATGCAATACTGTACAGTGTTGCTTAATATCCATTTATTCTTGTCCCACTGGAACACTGACAACTGAAAGTGAATCTCCTAATTTATAACATATATTGAATATGATACTTTAGAATAATCTATAAAATGGTCCAGCATAGTGATGAGCATATTAACGAAAATGATGAATTTGACCAAAGGGACGACTTCCCCACAGATAAAGTGTTATCAACACATGGCTTTAGGAGTTCCCTTCGTGGCTCAGTGGTTAACGAATCCGACTAAGAACCATGAGGTTGCGGGTTCAATCCCTGGCCTCGCTCAGTGGGTTAAGGATCCGGCGTTGCCGTGAGCTGTGGTGTAGGTTGCAGATGCGGCTCGGATCCTGCGTTGCTGTGGCTGTGGCGAAGGCCGGCGGCTACAGCTCCTGTTAGACCCCTAGCCTGGGAACCTCCGTATGCCGTGGGTGCGGCCCTAGATAAAGGCAAAAAAACAAACAAACAAACAAAAAAAACATGGCTTTACAGTTATATATTTGACATAAAATCTTGGTATACATATTAAAATCCAGAAGACACCTTCTCTGAACAGAAATATGCATATAATATTTACGTGTGTCTTAAGAAATATCACCTTAAGACACACGTAAATATTATATGCATATTTCTGTTCAGAGAAGGTGCATTAATCAAGGAGATCAAAGAAGATACAAAGAAATGGAAAGATATTCCATGCTCATGGGCTGGAAAAATTAATATTGTAAAAATGGCGATACTACCCAAAGCAATCTACAGATTCAATGCAATCCCTATCAAATTACCCATGACATTCTTCACAGAATTGGAACAA
>PVHT021183524.1:18505675-18574664 GCA_004024745.2 Catagonus wagneri
AAAAAAAAAAAAAAGGATTGGTTTCATAATTCTATGATGCTTGGAATTTTATTTCTATATCTAAAATTCCCAGGATAGGAGCTTAGGAGAAAAAGGAATTCTCTGAGAAAATAAAATAACTAGCCATATCTCGGTATTTACCTTGCTATGATATTTAGTAAAGGTGGGCTCAATAACCTGACTATTACTAGCATCTTTTCTCTCCAGCGTACTTTTTGTCTATAAAAAGGTCAGTTGATTAAGAGACTGGAGAGTAGCCACGGGGGATAAAGGAAAGGAGGTTTCCTGCCTACTTCTCATTTAACAGATCGGCTCTGGGTGTCTGGATTTGGAAAGCAGTGCAGCAACACAGGAAAAATACGGATTGAAGGATTAGAGCCCCCTGCAATTTAATATGTGCTCTGTTGTTTAACAACTTTGGATTTTGAGGAATTAAGATTTCAGTGCCTTCACCTGTAAACCAAGATCTTTTCTATCCTTGGAGCGTGGAACAGAAAAATTGCCTGCTCCCTCAATACTCTATCAAGAATACATTTTTCATATATACAGAAAAGTTGAGAGAATGACATAATCAAAAGCCATTTAACTCCATCCAAATTCTAGAACTAGATTTCCATCCCTCTTTTAATCAATCTGTTTTTAATCTACTTCAAAGTCAGTTCCAAATGTCCATACACTTTACCCCTAAGCACTTCAGCATGCATGGCATACACAAAATCTTTCTAACGTTTTATAACACACAGTGAGATACAGAAACTGAAAATGCACCATTCATTAAGCATTGACAAATGTTGGATCTGTTTAACAACCAACTTCCATCAAGTTAAGGACTGTTACCATCACCCCCCGCCCCAATTTCCCTCATACCTCTTCTTAATCAATCCCTGCTCCTCTCTCTCTCCTGTTCTGATTTTTTTTAATAATCTTTTTCTTTTTTTCCTGATTATTTCCCATATAAATTAGTTTTGCCTGTTTAAAGACTGTATACAAATGGAACCACACAGTAGTTCTGTGTGAGGTTTTTCACAGCATGAAGGTCTTCAGGAATTCACCTATGTTGCTGCATGAATCAGTAGTTAGTTCTTTTTTAAGGCCAAAAAAGTACTCCACTTATGAAGCTTTTAATTTATCTAATCCCCTCTAGATGGACACCCAGGCTATTTCCACCTATGGCTACTCTAAACAACGCTGCCAGAAAAATACTTGTGCAAGTCATTTTGCAGACCTATGTTTTCCTCCTTGGAAAATGACAAGAAGCAAAACTGTAGGCATCAGGGAGTATATATGTTTAGCTTTATAAGAAATGTCCAGACTGAAAACTTGCTAAATTAAGTTATTAGTCCTCATAGTTTTGTAGATTCTTTAGTATGTTCTGTGCAATCAACCAAGTCATCTGAAAACAGAGAGCACGTTAGTGCTTCCTTTTCAATTTATATTTCTTTATTTCTTTATCTTCTTTTATACTAGCTGAGATCTCCAAAACAACTTCAAGAGGTGAGTGGACACCCTAGCCAGGTGATCAACCTTAAGGTGAAAACATGCACCATTTTACCATTTTGTATGATGTTAGTTGTAGATTTACCATAGATTTACTTGATCAGGTAAAAGCTCCCCATTCATTTCAAGATTTTATCATAATTAGGTAAAGCATTTTGTCAAATGATTTTCCTGTATTTATTTGTATTCATTTGTATCACCATATGGTTATTCCCCTCCATTTGGTGGCCTTGATGAATTACATAAATTTTCAAATGCTAAACTTTGCATTCTAGCAATAAAGTCAACTACTTTGTGATAGATCATCATTTTCATGCATTGCTGTATTCTATTTCATAGAATTTATTAAGCACTCCACTTTTTAAAACTTTTTTGTTTGGCATCAGAATTAAGATAGTTACATAAAATGTGTTCTCATTCTCTGTTTTCTGAAAGATTTTAAGAGTGGTGTTACTGTTTCCTCAACTGTTTGATAGAATTCACCAATGAAATCGCATGGGCCACAAGAATCTTTTTAATAGTCACTGTGTCTCAGGTATTATGTAAGGTAATTTAATTGCATTATTACTATTTATAAAAACACTTCAAGTAGTATAATACCTTGTTTTATATTTGTCAAAACTGAGGGTTAATAGAGATTAAGTAACTTACCCAAAGACATATAGCTAAGTCAGATATAAACAACCAGGTGTGAATAGCTGTGAAGTTTTCACCTTGCCATAGAAAGTCATGACAGATTTTAAGTTACACAGATAAATATCACTTAAGCTGCAGCAATATATGGTATACATAAAATGAGAAAGGGACTCTACCAGTCATAATTGCTTTTTCAAGACAAGAAAGAAGTTATTTCTCTAAAATGCATTAAATTCAAAGTCCAATTTCAAGCATGCCACTAATCTAATACTTTTATTTTTTCCGTTTTTTAGGTCCGCACCTGCAGCATATGGAAGGGGTCAAACTGGAGCTATAAACTGCCGGCTTAAGCCACAGCCACATGGGATCTGAGCCTCGTGCACAACCTACACCACAGCTGATGGCAACTATGGATCCCTAACCCACTCAGCGAGGCCAGGGAACAAACCCGCATCCTCATGGTTACCAGTCGGGTTCGTTACTGCTAAGCCAAAACTGGAACTTCTGCCACTAACCCAGTTCTTAAAAGAAGGCACATTAGATGATGAAGTCAGTTATATTTAATATTAATCATAGATTACAACATATTCACTCTATCCCATATCTGTTTTAAACATTTGATTATGCAACTGTGTGTACCTCCTAGAGGCTACACATATATGTCACTGGCTCAGTTTATTCCTTCACTAGTGGGTCCTCATCATAGAAAAGCCATGAGAAAATTAGGATGCATTAGACAGCAGAGGGCTAATTATAATTAGTAAATAAAAGAATCTCATTTTAAAAATCACACTTATACAACCTAAATTGCTCCCCAAAACTAACATTTCTATTTGATTGGACACTGAAAACAAACACCACAGATCTCTAGGCTCTTTATGCTTCCCTGGTAACCCAAAAGAGAGAGATTTGTTTCTCAGAATGGGATATATCGTTGCCTAATGAATTTAGATCATAAGTCCAAAAATAACCATATACACACTGCAATGGTACCAGGCGTACAAATTAATTGTACATTGCTGTGCATTGATTTTTTTTATATGTGAGAAAGGATATAGGCACATGATCCCAACATAAATATTCTAATTATTATTTCCTTCACTTAAACTCACCAAATCAGCAAAAAAAGAACGAGTCAGCTACCCAGTGTTTCTTTTAGCAAGTCAATTTTATCCATTCGATTTTCTCATTCATCTCATCAACATGAATTAAGAAGGCTGTAAGTTTCTCAGCACACAGGACTAAGGAAAAAATTAGGTTAAAAGGGTTCATTTTTGACTGTATATCCAGCTGTTTATAGCCTTTCATTTTTTCCATGAACCTAAATGGTATCACTATATGTAAAGTTTCTAACACTTCCAGCTAGGGAATATTTCACAGAAGAAAAATGCTTTCCTTGGAGTTTACAAATGCCATTTGGTCTAATTTTTCAGCATGGGTTTGTCTAGTTAGATTATGAGATTTTTCCTGGAGAGCAACGGCAAGAGAATGTCTCCCATGCTGTCAGAAAGGGAGAGTTATATTTTTGTTCCTTGGAAGAAACATATAATGTAATGGGCAAAATGTCAAGAGGGCGGGGAGCCATTAGCCCATATAAACCTCCAGAGAGATCTCTCAGGAAAAGGAATTCTGAATAAGACACTGCACTAGCACATTTGGCTCCAAAAAGTCATCCAAGAAGGCAGATAGGGGGCTGGGCTTTACAGGAGCGGGACCCCCACCAAATGTTCCAAACCAGACCGCAAAGATCGTGAGGGTCTGAGGGCTCCCCAAAGTCAGGAGTTATTTAGGAAAAATGGCATTTTAAACACTGGGAGGACTGACTGTAAACACCGAGCTCAGAGAGTCAAGACAGGATCAATAGTGGGACCCCAAAGATGTTAAGTTAGGAGCTGGTTCATAGAGCTCACACACATAAACAAAGAAGAACACCCTGGATCATTTCTGCAAGGCTTCCTGCCTGGATTTCTCATCTATCATCAGATCGGCATGTCTATGGCAAGTGTCAGAATGGCTTACAAAGCTAAAAGGAAGACTTAGGTCAAGATGCAGTTGCTCTACATTAGACCAGCTGTCTTGCCAGACAATATTCTATTCATTTCTTTAGTACAGATTTCCTGAGCAGCTCAATGCCCCCTTTTTTTTTTTCGTATAGATGACCTCTACTTTAGATTAAGTCTGATATATGTTTTTTAAATCTATATTTAAAAACTAAGAATGCTCCAATGCACATCATTTTACGAGGCTTCACTGGAGGGCTGCATTCTATTTCAAACACAAAGCATCTAATACGAGTGGATTTGTAAAACTTTTTTTTCAGGGATCCCTTCATCATGCATGTGGATATTTACTCAGCAGAGTGATTAAGAACAGGAACTGAGAAGTCAGGCTGCATGGGCTCAGATCCCAGCTTCACTGGTTTTAAGCTGGGTGACCTTGGGAAAATTATGAAACCTTTCTGGAATCAGTTATTCTCCACTCTATAGTGGAAGAAAGAGCAATAAATACCTCACGTGGGTGTTCTGAAAGTGATTACACAGAAAGCAATGTAAAATCATGCCCGGCCAGAGGAGGTGACAGCGAAGAGTCAGTTGTTGCTGCTGTTATACTCTGAGAACATAAATGCTGTGTAAATACCATTTCTTTTTCTTTTGACTAGATTAAAAAATGTTCTATTTCAAAAAATTTCCAAAACCAGGTGGCCCTATCTCACTATCTGACAAACTCCTTCCTTAAAAAAACTGAAATTACATGGCTCAAAGTCAAATTTAATGATTAAGACTTCATCTGCAAATCCAGCAAGACTTGGGAAAGGAATGGTCCTTAAATAATTCATAGTTACTATTTAAATTGCCTGTTTGTGCCTGGAAATAACGAATTGAGCAAGATCTAACTGCTCACACGTACACCTCAAGAACAACCAAGCCTCACCCCCCGAAAGAATCAGATGGGGTTACAGAAACTCTGATAACTCTCATCTTCCCAACCCTCACCTCCGCCTGCATCATATGCCAGGGCCACTGCTCTCTGGGCAGATCCCTGGGCACGCCACTGGGCACTCCCAGGATGGCATGGGAACCCCAAGGTGATAGAGCCACAACAGTGGCCTCTGGCAAAGGACGCTGCTTTTCCTGTGCCCAAGGCCATGAGGGGAGCCTGTCAAGGTGCTGCAAGTTCCTGTCTTAGAAACTGCAAACAGCTCTCTAGATTTTTACTGACAGGCTTTCTGCTGTTTTCCACAAACTCCCAAATCCCATTAAAAACAATTGCACACCCTGGTCCTGGGAACATCCTCATGCCTTGGGCTCAGCCAAAAACAAACAAGCCAAAAACAACAACAACAACTACTACTTTACATGTGAAGTGTTTTTGTAGTTTATAGAAACTTTGTTTCTTATGCAAATTCCAGATAACTGTGTCATGGGGGAGGGGACCAAATACAAGTAAATGTGCACACATTTCAACTGTGCAGAATGATTACTCATACACTGTACATACAGGCTGGGCCTTCACCAGCCTCCACCTCTGAATTCTGTTTGCAATAAATGACAAAGGACATAGAAGATTCCCCTCAAAGGGGAAGAAGGTGTGGTTCGTGCAGTCTTCAAGTCTTTCCAAATGACCTGAGAATCCATTGCTGAACTGGGGGCGGGGGGGGTGGCAAGAAAGTTGTTCGGCTGTTTTTATGTTCATAACCAGTTATCTACAAGCATACGAAAAACTTAAGTGGAAAAAATGCGATTTAAGGGGAGAAATACACTGAATTTTAGAAGTCCTCCTTATATTATACTTGGCTCTTCAGCATCGCTGATTACCCTAAGGACAGCAAGAAGGACTTAGATTCCATCATTTTCCATCATTTCTAAAGTGGTCCAGATCAATGATCTTCCAAAGAAAAAGCAAACTACTTTCACAGATAAGCTTAATTACAAGCAGGTTTTCAGCGTCAGTAGTGCTTTGGTAGAAGGACATTTATCAGCAGCAAAAGCTGAGCTCTAAACCTTCTCCACAGAGTTCCCGTGGTGACTCAGCGGTAATGAACACCACGAGTATCTGTGAGGACTCAGGTTCAATCCCTGGCCTCACTCGGCAGGTTAAGAATCCGGTGTTGCCATGAGCTGTGGTGCAGGCCACAGATGAATCTTGGATCTGGTGTTGCTTTAGCCGGCAGCTGCAGCTCCAACTTGACCCCTAGCCTGGAAATTTCCATATGACTGGGGGCAGCCCTAACAAAACAAAAAAATTAAAATAAAATAAAATAAAAAATAAACCTTCTTCGACACCTACAGACCTGCACTGTCCAATATGGCAGCCACCAGCTGCACACGGCCTTGGAGCATTTCACATGTGACTTGTCCAAACTGTAAAATACACTGGAAGTGAAAGGCTTCGTATGAAATAAAGAATGTAAACTATGTTACTTTTATACTGATCACATATTAAAGTGGTAACATTTTGGATACATGGGTTTAAATAAAACATGATTATTAATTTCACTTGTTTCTTGTTACGCTTTTTATGTGGCTACTAGAAATTTTAATCTTCTCAATGCTGTTTGGATTTGAGGTGCACATTACTCTCCTTTGGACAGAACTGGGTTGAATCAATAAGAAGGGGGGGGCGGAGATCTCAGAGCCAGCAGGGCTCAGAATAATTACCACGAGGAATTTCTACAGAACAGTCCCAGTTAGCCCATTCCTCAAAGCGATAGAAAAACCTTGCTATTGCGAACCTATGCACCTCTGGCTTTTAGGAGACAAGTCTTTTTAAAATCCAGAAACATGTATGAAATTATATCTATGGCTTTGAAGTAATAAGAAACGATACAGACAGATAGGGGATATGCACAGAACTTATCAACTGATGATCGCCTATACTGGGTGTGGAACAGGTGGTAGAACACTCATTACCAACTCACAGCTACAATTCAAAACCACTACGCAAATAGTCTACTCCAGTGGTTGGACTTACTGAAAAGGAAGCCAAATCCAGCTGCCATCTCTCTTTTTTAAATAAAGTTTTACTGGAACATAGCCATAGCCATTCATATTGCTCATGGCTGCTTTTGAACAAAAAAGAAAAAAAAATAGAAGTCCACGATCAATACTACCTGTCTTAAAGAGAATAAAAGCAGAGTCCTCTACACGCCCAAGCCCTCATAGCAATCAGCTCCTTGTTCTTGCTGTTCCTAGAATATACAAAATAAGCTCTAACATCAAAGCCTTTGCCTTTATTGCTCCCCCTACCTAAAGGCCTCTTATTCTACAGATTTACACAGTACCCTCCCCCACCTTCCTCACGTCTTGGGCATATGTCAGTGACCACTGGACAGAAAATAGTTACTTCCTTCCCTCTCCTGCTATACATTTCTGCCAAGTACTTACCATTAGCTGACCCACTGTATACCTCACTTCTATGTTTACTGTTTTTCTTCTGACTGGAAAGAAGCTCCAAGAGGTCACCTGTTTTGTTTTGTTTTGTTTTGTTTTTTTACTACTATATCCTTAACATTTAGAATGGTGCCTGGGCCATATATACATAAAAGAGTGACTAAAGAGTTTATTATTATTGTAACTGTGTATGAGAGACTGAAACGTGGGCAAGATGCATTTCCTGCCCTAAGTAGTAAGAAATATCATCAAAGAACTTAAAAGCATGTGCATGGGTATAAAGGAATAGACAAATGGAAATAACTATATTTCTCCCTCCTTCCTTTCACCCTTTATTCCTACTCAATTTAACCACCCGCCTACCTGGTAGCAGAAACATCTGTAATACCAGGGGAAGCATGATAGTCTGAGGAAACTACTCCAGCTATGATCATCATCACAATGCTTTTTGCAGGGCTGTACAATGCAGAAACAAACAATCATCCATGCTGGGATACTGGAGGAAGTAAGGCGTTGCAGAATTCATGGTGCCTAGACCAATGGTTTTCAAACTTTATTCAGCACATTTTTTTCTAAAAGGATTGTTATGAAACAGCAATATATTAAAGACCTGATCGAAGTCTTCTCTTTCTGAGAAGCCCAGGGCGATGTTACTTTCCCCTTCTCTAACCTCTGTCCTTCATAGTATCAGGGGTATCTTTGTACTTGAGATTATTTAAAATACATTTTCAAAGGGACCCACTTCTAGAAATGGGACCTCAGAGTTTTCAACAATTTTATTGTTTCAAAAGCCTATAAAAAGTTAGAATTAGGAAAACAAGAATTGGAAACCTGACTCGGTAGAATTAAAAGGCTCTGTCCCATCACAGACATCACAGGTGACAGACATCACAGGTGATGTGACAGACTCACTAACAAAGAGACAACCATTCCCAGCTGCGGTCCTAGCCTCACCTTAGCCATTTGCCTTTTTTTTTTTTAATTAAATGGCAGCCAAGGTAAATGACAATGTAGACACCAGCAGCAGTAACCTGATAAAGATCCAGATCCTAGTGCTGCTGACAGAGCAGAGAGAGAGCCAGGCATGAAATGAGCTCTCCATTCAGTACTGACTGTGATGAAGTCTCTCAGAACAATCCTCAGACCAGCCTGCTTCCCCTTCTTCTCTCCACATTACTAATATTTAGACATGTGCTTCTGGGAGAACAGAGAGGTCCACTTTTCTATTCAAGAGCTTAGTTCCTTATTATCATTTGAGCCCACTTGAAAAGCAAAGTGATAAATCACTGTCCTCTATTACCATCAATCAGGGCAAAAAGCAATCATGTAATTTATCAACATCATCCTACAAATACTGTGACATAAAGTGACATGTAGAACAGGAACACGTTTACACAAAGTTTGGGGATCCCAGAGTGTATTGATTACTTTAATCAAAGAAATTCAAAGACATACTGATATAGATTTACCACATTTATATCAGACCTGAATAATTCCTCTCTTTAAAAAAAAATCAAACTGAATTAAACTTGTCTCCATGGATCTTCTGGTCTATACCACATGTCCTTTTGCCAGATGGTGCTCTAAAAACCAACAGCATTTGTATCCAAGACTACACACCTTCATTTTGGGCTTTCACCATCACCACAGTGTTTAAATATTAAATTATCTACAAGATTAAGGTAATTTTACTGGGATAAATAGAGAAAACCTTTTTTTTTTTTTCCCTTGACTGCCTGCATGGCATATGGAAGTTCCCATGCCAAGGATCAAATACATTCAAGCCTCGGCTGCACCTAAGCGACAGCTGTGGCAGTGCTGGAGCCTGAACCCACTGTGCTACAGTGGGAACTCCCAGAGAAAGCTATTTTTTAATCTCTTAAATGTGAAACTTTGTACGATAAAATGTAAATACCATAACATAAACTGCAGTTACCAATACTCAACAAGAGAGCAGTTAACCTACGTCTAGAGGGGCAGCCTGGCTTCTCATCCTCAAGGTCCTATCAAAATAGCTTTACTCTAAACATCAGAGAATACACATTTTTATTTTCAGAATTAAGTGTATACAAGAAATGAAACTTTTCATTGATGCGAAGCTGACAAACATACTGCCTACAACCACATGGTACAGTATTTCCAACTGAGCTTTCTTGATCCAAAATATCCTGACAGCCAAATTTCAAAGCTAAAAAACAATTTTAGGGATGGAAACTTAGATATAGTAAGTACAGCCAATTATTAATTCTCTTTGGACGAACTGGATAGACTTTGTGTATTTTTGTGGAAAGCTTTCAGAGCAAAAGTAACACCGTGACAAGCTGATTCAGTAAGCTCCTCTCTGACGCCAGGTTAAGAATCCAAGTCTTCACACACGGTTCTTCTATTCCACATCAAGATAGACTTTAAACAAGTCATGAAAACTAATGTTCAGGAAGAAGTTCAAGAGTATCAACAAATGTCCACTGCTCTCCAAATCCTAACTCAACAGAAGTCACATTTACATTCTCTGCCATCTAAGAACAGGAGGTCTTACTGTTGTTAACATTGTCCCTATCCAATAATATATGTAACATACAGAAAATAACCCTACATCATCATAGTACTGAGTAGAAGATATGCAGAAAATATCCAGACACAAGTTCGACTAGATATAATTCATCTCCTATTAATAGTATAGGTGAGCAAGACTAAAGTTGAAGATGGAGAGAGGAGGTGAGGTCGAAGAGGAGAAAAAGAAAACATTTTCTGCACACAGGCAGACTGATTTATACATAAATGTCGGTGAATGATAAAAGGTAGCATAATAGCAATTAAGTAATTCAGCTAAATATTAAAATGCCACCTCGCATGCATAATAAGTTACTTGGATTTTCAAAATATTCCAATACCCATTGCTAGTTAACTTTCAGGAAGTTTGCTCTTGTGATAGATCAAATAGGGACATGATAGCAATAGTGCAGATGTTCCTATAAACAGGAATATGAAAATGCATATCAAAAGTAATAATCCCATCCAACAATTTGACTTTCTGTATCTCTCAGTATCTCTCTTTTGTATTTTTTATTAAAATACAAAACAGAAAAAACGCTGTGTGCACAAAAGTGTTCATCTTAGTTTAAAAAAAAAAAACTTTCTGGCTTAAAATGCCATACAGGATAATTCAGCATGTTTTCTAACCTCAGGATGCTTGGCTTTTTGTCTTTTCCTTCAACTTGACCATGAATTCCTTGAGGGCAGCAACTGTGTCTTGTATCTCTCATCCCGTATATTGCTGTTTAATATCATTACTAGTAAAGTCAAATTAGATAGCCAGTGAGCAGCTGGTGATACCTTTTTTTTCCTGAGTGGTCGAATTATGAAACAGAAGGGTAATTCTAGAAGTCTCTTCCAATACCCATAGGGGATTCTGACTTCATAATGTAGATCTTTACCGTAGATGAACTCCTGGCAAAATGCTAATGCTTTACACGCCACTATTGTAATGAATCTCAAAATACATGCCAAAAAAAAATAAAAAAGGTTAAAAATTGGTAGCTAAAAATCACTAAAGGAAAATATTAGAAGATGGAGTCAAAATCTCCCACAATATAAGGACAAGACAGAATGATGGAAAATGTGAAGGAAACATAAGAGATGTAGAGGATCAAACCAGAGGACTCAACATCTGACTGACAGGAGTTCCATTAAGAAAGAACAGAGAAAGCCTAAGGAAAACACATCAAAATAATAAAAGAAAATGGCCCAGGGCCAACTGGAGATGTAGTTTCCAGATTACGCCAAGTACCACTCAGTTAATAAGACCTGAACATCATTACAAAATTTGAGGACCACACTTAAAAGAGATCCCAAAAGTTTCAGGAGAGAAAAACAACACTGAATCTAGAATGAAAATTCCATTTTAAAAAAAGCCCTCTATTTCTTCTCCCAGAAAAAAAAAAGGAGATCAAACACTTTGGGGTTAAGAAGCTATATATGAAGGTTAGAGGTCACGTTTGAAGAAAATGAATGTTGTATGGTTTCAATGAATTGATACAATTAAATAAGGGGTCTTCATCCGATCCTTTCCATACAGAGGCACAAGGATCATGAAATTGGAAAAGAATGTAAACAGAACATCTTACTTGGTCCCATAGCGGACATTATTTGCATAGCTAGAGCATAAATGCTGATGATTAATTTTCAATTTTTAAGTATCTAAACATGTAACATGGGAGACTTTGTAACAGTTACAGAATAGTCAACTTTAGCAATTAGAAAACAAATGCAATTTATACATTTTGGAAAGCAGAAGGATATAAGGAACTGGGGTAGAAGATAAGGTGTCGATACAGTCATCTCATGGACTGGATTGTTTAAATATGCTGCTGTAAAACTACGCAAAGAAACCAGAAGCAGAGTTGTATTTTTTTTAAGTGATACACAAATTTAAAAATTTGTATTAAGAAAAATTATAGGACATGGAGAGGTATGTTGAATGAAAATGGTGTTGGGATTGTGCTTTATGTCGTTTTACATGCGATTCAAATCACTATATTAGTATTTGGGAATTAAAAAATCAAGCAGAAAGAAAAAAGCATGCTGTATATGAGTCTAGTTTCTCGTAGGCATTTTTAAAAGCACATGAAATACCACTTGGGAACATAACGTGTAGGAGACAGAAACCGGCATTTAATTTACAAGCCAGATAATACCATTTTCATCCTAATAGTATATCCCACAAGTGCTTTCTAAGGATCGTGAAGGCCCATTTTGACATGAGTTCATCTTTAGAGTGCCTCTGTACTCCACATGCACCTTCTCATTTCAAATTAACAGGACGCTAATACAGTGACTCTGCCAGAGGGTCCTCTTCAAAGTGTTGGCTTTGATGGAAATGGAACAGTTTTCTCCTAGTACTCTCTGGTTACCTGAAAGAGCTGGTAACCCTCCATTTTTTTTTTTTTTTTCAAACTCTCGTTATTGAATATAAAAGTCTTCCTTTATTTCCATCTACTTATATATTTGAAGGACTTTTCTTCCAAAGACTCAGGCTACTTTAAACATATCACTTTGACTGTCCTTGTGTGAAGAACTCATTTTGCAACTCCACAAAGACTGGAAAGGTAAGCACCGTTAATCTAATTTTTAAGTGGATAAACACTAGGAGAAGTTAAAATAGTGATGCTAGCATCTTTAAACAGTACCAAAATCCTATCTTATAATTTCTAGATAGCTTCTTTTTCAACCACAACAGAGTTATCCTCATGGCGTTTTAATGGTATTAGTTTAGAGGCTCACAAATTCAGACCAAAACAGTTTCCACAACCATGGCCGTGATGGACTTCTAATCTTGAACGAGCTTAAGTCAACCTGTTTGAAACATTGAAAAACTTCAGATCCAAAATTACATATATCTTCCTCTGGGTTTTTCTGAAAAGAAAACTGGGTATTTTTCCATTAACATTTGAAGCGAAGTAGCTTTTGCGTTAATACTGAAAAGAAAATTAAAAGAGGGGGAAGCAGGATTACGGCAACTATCATACTATTTCTCAAAAGGTTTTTCCACAAACTTCCTGAGTATATCATGAGCTCGTTAACACATGAGGAAAGCAGACTTACACAGGATCAGGAAAAGAGGAAATTTCAGTAATGAAAGTACAAGTAACTGAAAATAACTGCATATTCAAGTTTCAGGGCTTACACCGAGGTTCTAACATTTAGTATTTGCCCTTCTCAAGATTCTGATGGTTACAAAAAAAAAAAAAAAGTCAAGGGAAAACAACAAAACTCAAAAGGATGATGGGTTTTTCCTTTAGGGGAAAAGTTTACTGTAAACAGAACTGATGGATGGAAGGAACAAAAGGGGGGCTGAGAAAGTGCCTGTAAGGAGGCTCTCCTGCTAACTATGAGTGAAGTCGTCTCTCATCTCCAGCGGTTGCACTGGCCGTCCCCAGCCCTGCAAGAACCCTAAGTCCCTGGAGGAGGGGGTCCTCCTACCAGAAGAGCCAACGGGCCCAAACAGAAAGTGCAGCCTGGGAACTAGCCCCAGGAGAAGTGGGCCTGCTTACACTTCCTACCAGCCAGCAGGCAGGAAGCACTGTCAGCCTGACAAAGAGGCAAGCAGAAGCCAAAGCTAAAAGTAGATTGCATTTCTGAGGTTCTAACATTGAAAGAACGGAAACCATATGGGAATTTATTATTCAACTGAAGCCTTCAGGTGGCTTTAAATTAAAAGGAATATTGTCAACCACATCCCTAGGCCCTTTTCTTCCCCTTCTCCACCCCCTCCTCTTTTCAAATTTTACAAGCCCTGTGATTTAGCAGTGGAAATTCCCTAAATATAAATTAAGCATTATGTCCACCCAAGAAATTCTTCCTGGCATTCAGCCAGTAGTCTGGCATTAAAAGTTCTCATAAGACTCTTGGGAGGGTGTGTGTGTGTGTGTGTGTAAACACCCTTTCCTTTTTCAGAATTATTCTGCATTATATAAAGATACTTGTTGAGATGTCTACATGCAGCATCAGAAGGGATATAGGCTCCCTGAAGATATGCAACAACTACATGGAAATGCAGGCCATACCTCTAAGGGTATAAACTGGCCACTTGGTTTTTCTGTAACAGTAACTACCGTGCTTACAGCTGTCCTGCCACTGCCAGATCACAACCGTGAACATCCCCTCCATAACTCAAACACCAATTCTAAAGAAAGAGTGAGTGATGATGGCTGCCTTCACCAGGACAGGTTGATAACACTGCAGCAACTCAGTACCCTGAATCCTGACCCAGAATAACCAAAGCTTACTTTGTGCTCAAGCTCCAAGTCTGACCTAGGTCAGAGGGTCGTTCCATCAGGGTTCCTTCGAGACTGGATTGCAAAGGTTCCCACTAAGGCAGGTGGAAGGGGATGAAATCGAATCCCGAGGTGATTATTCAACTCCATCCAGGAAGTACTAGATGTGACCTCTGCTCACATTTCCTTGGCAAAAGCCAGTCACCTGGTCATGCTTAACCTCAAAAGAGGCAAGAAAGTGCAACTGTATTAAATGTCCCAAAAGGAGGGACCATGGACACATTTGTGAGCATCTGTGATGACCGCAGGTTGTATATTAAAAGAATATACAAACTTCTAGAGCCCACAAAGCTGGCAGACAGACAAAAAGAGACTGAACAATGTAACTATGATAGTTTTTACTCCTTTGGACCCCTATGTCAATTTGGCAGGTTAAGTAAAACATTTCTTTCTACTGCTCATAACAAAGATAACAGAATAAATGATTGATGCTATGTATATTCTTCAAGTGTTTCCTGGGTTCTCTGTAGGACAGGACGGGGGTGCTCAATCTCCAGTAAGACTGTTAAGACAGCAATTCACCAAGATATATGGAAGGAAATTCCTTGCTAGTCATTTAAAGAGGACCAAGTGAATATTTCACTCACCTGCCCTTCACGCACATGTAAATTTTCTCCCCGAAGCACTCAGGGACAGAGTATTCAGGACAAAGTATTTTAATATGAGTATGTCTCTCTTCAATTAGTACATACAGACCAGTACATACAGGAATGTCTGCATAAATCGTGCTTTCCCAAGAAACAGTCCAAAAAATGTGTTATCTCAGAGAGAAGCTGAAGGTCAAATGGGAAAGAAGACATAGAAGAGGAATCTTATTTTCTCTAGTCCAGAAATACATTCCTTCTCCGGTACATTAACCCTGCCCTACACCCTGAACTTTTAAATGGGGAGGAGTGACAGAAAGGTATTGGGAGCCTTTGAGCAATGTTAGAATACTGCTTACTGTTTACTAGATACATGGAGAGACTTAAATAAAAAATCCGTGCCAAACAGTATCTCTACAAGAGACCAGCTGTTCTTATTTATTCCAACAGACATGGCTGCACAGGACTCCAAGCTCTGTTATCCAGGCTCAGTGTAACTACTCCAGCAACAACTGCCAGGGCTTTGAAGTATCTCAGGTCACAGAACAAGGCGCTCATTTTACAGAGAAATGCATAAGACAGTTTTTTTTCCTAAGAAGAGCTCTAAATTTTACCTGAAAGCTATCAAATTTGACCATAAAAAAGTCTCACCGTAATGTAGGCTCGGCTCCTAAATCATTTTCCTTCTCCCCTCACGCCCAAGGCTTGCCAGCCACCCTCACGCCCACCTCACCACGCTCATCTTTGGAGACAGACGCCATCCCGTGAAACAGGACCAGAGGCTGATGATCCCAGCACAGCACTGTCTTTCAGCAAGAAAGCCTGCGTGAATTCACTCCCTCATCCTAGAGTGCCTTTGAGTACAGCCACCTCACTTAAAAGTTTGTGAGCACTCCTATTTCTTTTTAATTGTTGATCATCATCAATAAGTGACTGAGAACAGTGTAACTACAAGGGAGATGCTCTAAATACTACTGGCATTTAAGTACCGAAGGGGGCTACTAGTGCAAAAGCAACGAACTTTGGTCACAAGTTTTAATGAGGGTGTTCTAAGCGCCAAGCTGTGTCCTAAGAGCTTTATCATCTCATTTAACCCTTAAAACAATGCTATGAACTGTGCCTAGTGATCTCTTTCCAAAAAAGTGCAATATAGAAAGGGGGGGGAGAGCCATGATATAATGGAAAAGCCTGAAAACACGATCTCAGTCAGGTGACCCAGGTCAACTCAACAGTGATAAGCCTTGTTGATAGTGTACACCCTTGAAATGACATGTTGAGAGCAAACAATCTTTCAAAAACTCACAACCCAGTTTAATCATAAGAAAAACATCAAACGAATCGCCAATTAGGAACATTCTACAAAATACGACGAACTCTTTAAAACTGTCAAGGTCACCAAAAAACGAGTCTGAGAAACTGTCATAGATCAGAGCACCTAAGTACGCCGGATGGACGAATGTAATGTGGTATCCCAGAGTGAGCTCCCAGAAGGAAGGACATTAGGGGAAAACTAGTGAAATCCAAATAAACTGTAGAGTTAACAACAAAGCACCGATGTTGGTTCCTTAGTTTTGACAAACACTCCACCGTAAGGTAAGATGGTAACAGTAAGGGAAACTGGGTAAAGAATATAGGAATACACTCTTCCTATCTTTGCAACTTTTCTGTTAATCCAAAACTATTCTAAAACCAACTTGACTTTTAAAACCCTCTGAGGTCGATGCTCTTATCTCCCTTCTAGAGATGAGATATGATGGCTTAAATAGTGTCCCAAAGTGGCAAGCAACAGAGCGAAAGAACTTGGTCGGGCCTACTCACATTTAAGCACCAGTGGAATAAGGCCGCAGCACAAGCCCTTGCATAAGATCTATAAAAACGATTTTATGCCAGATACATGCTCAGAAATTCCAACTAAAGGAATGTATTTCACTTACATTCCTCATCATAGTACACTTTTATTTCAGTACACACTTTTATATAAAGGGGACAGAACATTACTTTCCAAATATTTCATTTTAATTTTCATCACACATTTCCCAGTGACTCCGTCAATGCTCTGTGATGACTACATTTAAACAACATCAGCTGAAGGTTCTTCCCCAAATCTATTTTTTTCTTCTTTTATTGAGGTATAGTTGACATTTAATATTACACAAGTTACAGGTGTACAATATAGGCATTCACCACTTCTAAAGGTTAAACTGCATTTACAGCTATAAAATATTGGCCGTTTTCCTCATGTACAATATATGCTTATGACTTATTTTTTATTTTTTTTAATACACACCTCCTCCTCTTTCAGGTCATCATCCTCTTCCAACCCCTGGTCCTCCCCGCAGCCCCTCCAGTGAGCAATCGAGGCTGTGCTCCACCTGCATCTTAGGGACCCTAGTCGCGGACAGCGCACGGGCACGGGCGGGCGGGGCAGCATGGCTGTGGCAGCACGCAAGTCACCTGCGATCACCACCGCATGCTGAGATTCCCTCCAAGCCAAGCCGGGGTATAAACCCGGTCAGGTGAGGGAGGCACCGTCTGGAGAGCACAGAAGTTTCTCCCGCCTGCCGGAGCTGCCAGGGCGCAGACGCAGGAGGCCTGCAGGGCAGCTCCCTGGTAGTTTATTAAGCTGAATAGTATCTCTTAAATCCCCTTCGCCTATACTGCCCCTTCCCACTGGTAACCACCAGCTAACTATTCCCGTGAGTCTTCTTTTCTGTTGCCCTCACCAGTTTCTTGTATATCGTAACAGTATCTGCCTTTCTCTGTCTGATTTATTTCACTTAACATAATGCACTCAGTCCTTCTATCTTGCTACAAATGGCAAGAATTCATTCATTTTTATGGCTGGGCTGTGGACATATACCATATCCTCTTTAACGATTTCTCTGTTGATGGACACTTAGGTTGCTTTCATGTCTTGGAAACTGCAAATGATGCTGCTAAAACATCAGGGTGAATCTGTATTTCTGAGCCTGTTTCTGGTTTTTTTGGCCATATACCCAAGAGTGCGACTGCTGGGTCATAAGGTAGTTCTGTTTGCAGTCTGAGAAAACCCCATACTGGTTTCCACAGTGATTGCACAAGTTTCCCTTCAAAGGTGTGCAGTTTCCTTTTCTCCACATTCTCGCCAACACTGGCTATTTGCATTCTTTTTGATGATAGCCATTCTACTAAGTAGGAGATGATATTGCATTGTGATTCTGATTTACATTTCCCTGATGGTTAGCCAATGAGCCTTTTTTTCCTGTAAGTACTGGCCACCTGCATTTCCCCTTTGGAAAAACATCTATTCAGTTCCTCTGCTCACTTTTTAACTGGGTTTTTTGTTTGTTTCTTTTCTGATGTTGAGTTGTATGAGCTGTTTATATATGTTGGATATTAACCCCTTATCAATCATATCATTTGCAAATATTTTCTCCTATTTAACAGGTTGTCCTTATTTAGGGTTTTACTTTGCTGTGCTCAAGCTTGTAAGTTTAATTAGGTCCCTTTGTTTAACTGTGTTTCTATTTCCTTTGCTTTAGGAGACAGGATGCAGAAAAATACTGCTGCAATTTATGTCAATGAGGATTCTGCCCATGTTTTCCTCTTGGACATTTAACTGCGGTGCTCTGACATTCCCTAAGGAAAAAAAGCATTAGCCCATGGATCTCTCACCCCATAATGCCCTATCTTTCACCCACTCTCACTTGTTACCACCCACATCTTCTCCTCTGACACTGGATATTTTAGGGTTGGTGAGCTCAGCCTGTTGCTCTAACAGGATGAGGGGGTTAGAAGGTAGGGCACCCTTCAAAGGAAAATGATGACATCAACATAAGCAAAGTTTAGCATTCACTTTTTTTTTTTTTCCAGATCCTGAGAGATGTAAGATCAGCTGTGGCTGCTCCAAAACCTAAAGAAAACTAAATGACCTCTGAATATAAATTCTTACAGTGTTATCTATTAAACCAATGTTTCCCACAGTGTGAAGCCAGCCTCGCTGGGAAAACTCCAACATCCTCCACGAAAAGCTCAAGCAGTCCAAGACATATTCTTTTTTTCCTTGGGATTTGCCAAAATCAGACAGTAGGATTCAACAAATATTTCTAAACACTACTTAATATATTGTTCCCTATGAGAATATATAGTGGAAGTGGTCCAGCAAGTAAGAAAGCAGGCTGCCTTCTGTGTGTGATTAGATTAGCCTGCCTAAGGACACGATTTTCACAATCTTGTTCTATTTACATGTCTTTTGCTCTTTTTTTTTTTTTTAAACAGGCAAGTGACTCTTTAAATTATTGATTTTATCATTCTGGGCTTGTCTCGGAATCGCTCTAACTCCACACTCACCCCCACCCTTTATGCTTCAAACAATCCCCAGGCAATTAGTTAAAGACACCATATCAGTTTTAACAAGAGAAGGGTGGAGAGAAAAAGGAGGAAGTGATGATGACAAATTTTCCCACAGCAGAAGATTAACAAACGGGGCCGTCTCCTGATTCACTGGACAATGGAAAGAACCAGATCCAAAGTTTAATGTCTTCCCTTCGCCAATGGGAAAAGACATGAACCAAGTTCAAGAAGCCATAATCATTCCCTGAGACACACACGCACACACACACACGCACACACACGTGCACGCGCACACAGCAACTTGGCAAACTGGTACTCATCCAAAACAAACGCTTCTTCTCAGGAATCTTTGCTATTTTTATAGCTGAACTCATGGAAACACGTTTCATTTTGGAGCCCTCAGTGACTGGAGCTGGAATTCTTAAACTTCTAATCTCAAACTAGCATGAGAGGCCAAGGTGTTGAAAGGCCCCAAGAAAAGGTTACACTTCTAGGACCATCACGATGAGAGAGAAACTGGGCATCAGAAGCAGACTGCCCTTTGGGCAGCATCTTAGGAGCTCAAAGAAGCACTGAAAACCTCTAAATGAGTTTCTCCAAGTCCGTCTGCATCCTGATCCTCCTCCCAGCAGACATCCCTAATCTAAACCCCTACTTACATCCCCCACAGTCTCGGCGTTCCAGATCACAGACACTGGATTCCTCACACCCAGCTCCCGCCTTTCAAGTCCTGTCCTAACTCCCCAGAGGACACCTGCTTAACATTAAAGCGAGATGGAGTTTCAAAGCCAAAAAGCTACAAAATAAGGACAGGTCAGATTTTTCAAAGCACTGGCCAATGAGCTTTTCAGTGCTAAGGTTTTCATGAATGGTGTCAAGTCGTCCCAGTGAATTTGCTCTCTGCTTTTGGCTCCCAGATGTCCGAGACTGCCAACTATCCACATGGTAGGAAAAGTTTAACCATATGAGAACCACAGAGCAGATAAAACATGTAAAGACAAAGCAAAAGGTCACTGTTTAATCTTAATGTTTACATATCCATATTAGAATCATCGCAATGGTATTATTAACTTCGTTAGTAAAGCCACACATCAGTCAGCATATCAAAGAGAACTGATTAAGCCATTTGCCATGAGAAAGCACATAGCAATATGGCAGCGCATTGAACAGTACCTGGCACACATGCGGCGTTTAATCAATCAATCAACAGTCTTTGACACTGGCTAAACAGGCAACTGGAAGAGAAGTCTTCCCTTCCTGGTCGTCACAAATATTTCTAGATATTTCTAGATAATTAAAGTGCTGTTTTCACGATTGTCTTTTGCTGTACTTTATACGTAGGTAATACATATGATATTAGTAAGCAGATAATATTTAATTATTCTCAAATCACCTAGAGATAACAACATTTAGGTTTACATATAACCTCCTGAACTACTAATGATGCCTACCCATTCACACAAGCATGCAATACAAGTTTGGTTTGGTTTTTTAAGTAAGAAAGCAGTCTGCAGCACTGTCTGAATGCCTCATTTGGCATTTTACTGTATAGTTCTAATAGAATTTATTTGATCACACTAATACTGTTTAGGTATCTATAACAAAATACATCAAAAATAAATTCGTGCTCAAGTATTCTTGCAGTAAAATTTTTTTACACACATTCGATCACTGTCTTAGGATAGATCTGCCTGGAAGCTGCGCTGCCAGAACTATGAATAAAAACATTTTCTGACTTTTGAGCTTATATATTGCAAAAGAATCTCCATATAAAAAATCCCCCCCACCCAGTATTTGGCTCTTTCCCATATGTGTAGTGACACTGGATTTTATAATTATTCTCAAACTTTGCCAGTTTGGTGGTTTAAAAAAAATATGTCTTGTTCTGCTTTCCATTCCTTAGAGAGACAGGGATTGTTCACATATTTGAATATAAATACACTTAATATTTTGAAGCATCTCAGTAACACATTCAAGAAGCTTTGGGGAATGAATAACTATTTAAAAGGTACAACATATACTGAGGTCCTAGGGTTAAATGTTTCTTTTTTTTTTTTTAAGATTATGCCAAACTTTTGTAGACATTTCCTAAAGCTCACTATGTATCAGGATGGTGCAACTTGGGATGAGAAATGTGCCTTTTTAAGATTATCACTTTCTCTTATCATCAGATAGTGAAGAAATGTCTTAGATCTGCATATTCTCTTGTTATCTCCTGGCCCACTTGCGTTTTGCTTTCAAATGGCACGTGTGTGCCTGCACACACACACATATACACGTATCTACATGTGTATGCTTACATCCATATACAAACCTGTATTTGCTATATATTAATATATGTACACACACAGATTCTAGACCTTGCACTTTTCCCCTTGGTCTCAGTACATCAGCTACTGAGATACCCCGAGCCACACTTCCTCTGCCCTCCAAGCACGACAGGCTTGCCTTGGCTCTGCGAGCAGCGGGCACTGCCCCCCACGGCCACCATAACCGACATCTGCGGGCAAGACACTGAGGGGCGCCTCAGTCACGTGCGCCTGCTGGAGAATGCTCACTCATGCACCTGCTTCAACGGTGTGAGTTCAGCCTGTGGGTTTTCCTTGATTGATGTTGGTGTAACTGCTTCACGGTCTCTGAGGGTGAAGGGAAGTGGGCTCTGCTCAAAGCAGTTTGTGGTGCTTCGCACTTCCACCTGATACTAAGCGAGGGACAGCAAGTTACAGAGGTGGGTGCAAGTGCCTGGAGGCTCACCACGCCCTCACCGACAGACCCAAAAGGCACCCAGCCTTAAAATAAAACAGTAGGGAAAAAAAAAAGAGGCTTTGAAAACCAGGAAGCATCTGTCTCTTTCAGTCTGAACCAGTCTCCCCCAAGAATCGTGCATATACACACATCCACACGCCAGTCCAACGCCACCCCCCGCCCCGGACCATTGATTTCACTACCTCCAGGCTTTCTCAGGTACTTTTCATTTTTCTTGTCTGAGTGGATGTGTTTCTTGCCCAAACTCTAACACTATTCACGGAATCATTCTGAGTCACAAAAATAGAGGGGAAAAAAAAATATCTTCTTGAGCAAACTTCACAACTTTCAACAAGGGTCAATCCACCCTAACATGGACATGTAATAAATCATGTCTGTGTGCAGAGCTTTTCATCCTTTCGCATCCATTTCTTACTTTCAAAACAAAACAAACAAGAAATCAGCTACGGTCAAAACCTTTGGGGCCCCACAACTAAAGCCAGTCTGCCACTCACGTCCCCCTCATGAATGAGAGAACACTGGATCAGCCCCCCTCACACTGCTGCTCTTTCAGGCTCCTCTACCACGAGATCTGAGGCAGTAACTATTATTTCAGAACAAATTCCTAAGAAAAATCCAAGCTAGAAAATACCTGTATATTCTAGGAAAACACATACAAAATCATCCCCGATTGGATGCCAAAACATTTCTGGCTTTTAAAACCGCTTCCTACACCCAGCTAGGGGACCTGTAGGAATTCTAGCAAAAATGTAATAACTGTAATCAGTTGAACTATGCAAAAGTGTCCTCTTTGTAGAACTGAAATACCGATGATTTCATATGGATCAACTGCACTATTTCCTTAGATTTAAACATACCACCGAGTTCCCACTGTGGCACAATGCGTTAAGGACCCAGCATTGCTGCAGCTATGGCACAGGTCACAGCGGCGGCTCAGATTCGATCCCTGACCCGGGGATTTCGATATGCCACGGGTGCGGCCAAGAGAAGAAAAACAAAAAAAAATAAACATTCCACAATATTTTTGGTGATTTGGACAGAAGGTTTATAAAGTGTAGAGAATATTCATTTTCTAAATTCTCCCATTTTCTTCCCTCCTCCCCTACCTTCTTCCCTCTTCCCCTGAACAATGTCAGATGGAGGCAGGAATGAGAAGGGGGCTTGAGTAATCACCTGGGACCAGATCTGGGTTTGGGCCCAATTTCAAGGTCCAGAGGTAGACCTACATGTCCATTCACAAAGCTTTTAAAAGTAATGTTTTCTTCATTCACACCTTTTGTTCAGGGACCATCTATCCTAATAACGACATTCACTCATCTAAGATTTAAGACAGCACATGAAACGTAACTGGTTGTACACAGCACACAGCCTGAATTCTGAACTCTACAGCTGACCTAATTACAAAGCATTTTTTGCCTTTTATGCAAATTTTCTCCCACGGGTCCTAGACCTGCCTTGATATTTTCTAGCCCCCTTGCTTTCTTCTAAGAAGCTTTTCACTGGAATACAGCAGACTTTTCCAGATACCTTCACAAAGTACACTAAGATTTCTGCACTGGTGTCCCTCACCGTTTTGAAATCGGAGTATGTATTTAAGGGAAATATCCACACTTAAAGGAAATCCATCTCTACAGGAAGTAGAAAAACTGGTGGGAAAACCTGTACTTTTAAACTACATATATAATTACCAGGAAGCCCACCAAACGGGGCCATCAAATGTGTGCTAGAAGCTTCTGATAGATCAAAGGTCAGGGGCTAGAGAGAAAAGATGCCAACTGAGTGCAATAATGCAGGAAAATTCTGTGAAATGTAAAAGAATCAGTGAGCCCAAAATGCTGATAAACTGTCTTCCCTAGATTACAAACCTAACCAAGACTGAAGTCAGCTCCCACTTTTAAGAAAACATATTGACTGACACAGTGCTCTCATTTCTGTACCTTTCCTTCCATGAAGATTCTCACCATCTTCAGTACTCAGAGTTGTCATGAACCTGATTTTAAATGTTATGTCTATGAGGATGGGGATGGGAAGACAGAAACTTCAGGAGGTTAGACCAGTCAAAAGAGAACCCACTGTCCTACCCAATCTGAACTAAATAAAAAGCTTTTTCTCTCTTTAAATAACACCGCCCCTAAGAACCCGATTTCTACTGTATCCTTTCCCCCCAGAGACACTGTAAATTCTATACTGCAGGACAGAAACAGAAATACAGGAAGCCCAGACGCTCCCCTCATGGTCCTGAGTAATATAAGTGTCTGTCTCATTTTATGACATAATCAATATGACTCTAAACAACTGGTCTCAAGTCACCTCTGATACAGAGCAACCGAAAATTACAGTGAGAGCTAACACTGTAACATGACAACGTTCCTACCTAGTTGGATGTCCCTGTGCACAGCCTCCTGCTGGACGTGGACACAGCTCTTTTGAAAGGGTGTCAAATATCCTATCTCACTGAACGTTCCTTCCAACAACCATGAGGTGAAGAATCCTATTCCCCCTTTACACAAGGGGAAACAGACTCAGAAAGCTAAGAAACTTACCCCGATAGACAAAGCTGGCAGCGAAGCCAGAAGTGAAACCCAGTTCTCCCCTGTCCCAGAGCCTCCACCTGCCCTCTCCTGATCTTCCCCTGCAGAGTCCCATCGAGAGGTAAGTGCATGGGTGTTAGGTGGGGACTCTGGTGAGCTGCAAAGCCCCTGCCTGGCCTACGCAAGCCAGGTCGCGGGTAGCTCTTCCTCAGCCTCAGCTGGCATTTACCGGAGGAGATTACAGTTCTAGAGAAGTCAGATCTTTTAGCTTCTTTGGCAAGATTAACCAGATTTTCATTATAATTTTAAAAACTACTGGCAGCTAGTTCCTTAAGAGTGCGTGCACGCTTGCACACACATGCACACACACACACTTCCTTGTACAGACAACCATCATCTTTGAGGGCTGGAGGGCTGGATCTGGCTCTGTGGGCCACCAATTTGTAATATCTGCCATACCTCACAGTGCTGACCATTTATTACATCCACCAGGAAGCCACAAGACAGCCCGAGTCCAAAATTCCAACGGAGCCTTTATTCATTTCTATGGGTTCCGTACACTTTGCAAATCAAAACTCTCCTTCAAACTACACACAGTTACAGTGGACTAAAGAAGGGTACACGCTTTAACAGAAACCATCTATCTAGGACATGTTCGGTACCTGCAAATGAACAATAAAATACCATCCCAGCCACTAGCAGGCAAGTCCAGGAGCAGTGACAGCAGCCCCTGGGTTCAATTAGTCTGTGCTTTGCCAGATCGACAAACCAGTGCAAAATTTCAAAAAGGTGGATCACAAAGGCAAAAAAGCACCTGCAGGAACCACTCTCCCTCTAACCTTTCTTGTCCCTCTTTCCCCTTCAAGTTTGATGATTTGGCGGTTCTGGAACTGTTCCGAGAGGAGTCAAGACTCTCTCTGCCAGCCCCAGCTGTTCAAAGCTCAGCCCAATCTGTTCCGTACAGTTGGCTGTATTATAACAATAATGCGGCTACAGTTCACCTTCATTTGCTGCGAAGATCATTAACTATCCCTCAGAGAGACGCGGCATTAAAGAAAGAGCGCCTGAGGCATAATAAACGGAGGTCTCTGGGTAGCACAGTTCCCCAAAAGGTAAGAGGATGCCAGCCAGGCCACCTGACAGTTTCCATAGTCAGAGAGAAGGAAAGAAAACAAGGGCAGGAGGGACGGAAAATAAGAGAAAAAAGAAAAGCAAGAACGTGCCTGGCAAACATGTATGCTCATGTGAACAGAGAATAAAGAGGGAAAAAATGTTTGAAAGAATGACAGCAGGACATTTAATGTTAAATCACAGTGGAGACATGATTCTACTTGTCTGGCAGCTCTAACATTTCTAGTACAGAGGGAGAAGTAAATTTGGAGGGTAGATTGAGAACAGAGCAAGTGAATCACTATCCTATACAGGAAGAATGCAATATTCTGGACAAGTTCAGCATGCAGAGGATGGCAAATTGAGTGCAACCCATCTTTAAATTGTGTATCTGACCTCCTGTTTGTAAAACGGAATTAAAGTGTAGAGGGGGGCGTGATTTGTCATCTGATTCATGCATTGAGTTCAAGTTTTACGGGGGAGCCGCATTTGAATCTTATTCACCAACCAAGAAGCCAGCCCTCTGAAAGCACCCAGGGGTCAGGGTGTCCCCTTCAAAGAAAGCACCGCATGATATATAAATACTCGGAAGTTCCTCAGTTGATAGCAAGAGCACCAAAATCGATACTTGTTCTGAGCTGCCACTGTTGCATTAATCTAAACCAATTTCCAGTCAATAATGGGTAGATAATTCCTGGTGAGGGAGGCATCTTACTGGCAGATTTCATCTGCTAGAGAGGTACTTGCTTTGGAGCTACACAGGTGATATACTAAAAAAAAAAAGGCTCCATGTTCTACATCTGCACAATTTTCTTCACCTTCTTTTCCTTAGTGAAATATGTCCCTAGTGCAGTGGTTCCCAACTGGGGGTAATTGTGTTCTGCAAGGTACTTCTGTGGCTGCACACTGGGGGAGGGGAGCGCTACTGGCAATTAGTGGGTAGCGGCCCCGGGGTGCCACTACATTCTACAATATAAGGGGAAAAAATCCTACCATACAGAATTATCCAGCTCACAAGGTCAGGAGTGAGGACGTTACTCTCTGTGCCCGTGAGTGTCTGAGCGATTCAACTCCCCTGTTGACATTCTATGTGGATTTTAGGAGGAGCAGAGCAGAAGGCATTTCTAAAGGACATCTTGCTGTCATTAAAATCCCTTCTCGCCACCTAAGAGTAACATTAAACACAAAGGAAGAGGAAGGCCAGGGACAGAAAGGAACAACTAATTTAGAATCACAATGGAATCTTGATGAATCCTGTTATAGCACCAAACTCCGGGTAAGGCTCCAACCAGTGATTTCATTACCAAAATGTTAAAAGGATAAAAATAGCATAGTCTGACTCAACTCACCTAGAAGGTAGCTGCAAAACATATGGATCCAAACATAGCAAAAAATACTAAGATTTACTTTTATAAAGAGGAAAAACAGCCTCAGCCACCTCTTGTGGAAAGAGACACACACCCCACCCACAAACACATCCACAACTATACATCCCCAAACCGGGAGACTCTGTGAAAGCTCTCCTACTGGCTTTGCACAAAAGAACCTCCTCTGAAGGTAGAAAAAAGCTGAGATTTAACCCCTTCCTGAGAGAAGGGGAACAATCCCCCAGGCACACCTGGAAAGGAATCCACCACCTCTGACGCGTGCATCTGTTCTCAGCGGAGTCACCCTGACGTTTACAGTGCCTGGCCAACAAATAATCCGCTGTGAGGTAATTCAGTGTAAGCTCAGGTCAGAGCCCCATCTTGCCAAATAAACAGAACTGCCAAGGATCCTTTCCTGTCGCTCTAGCCTTCAGACTGATGTGGTTGCCCACCTGGTTGGCCGTCGCCTTCCCACTGGACCTCACGCACTTCCTGGGGGATTGACACGTGTGTGTGTGTGCGCGCGCATGTGTGTGTGTTTCCGCCTCCAGGAAGTTCTGACCCACTATGTGTGTGTGTGTGTGTGTGTGTCTGTGTGGTGTGTGTGTGTGTCAGCCTCCAGGAAGTTCTGACCCACTATGTGTGTGTGTGTGTGTGTGTGTGTGTCTGTGTGGTGTGTGTGTCTGTGTGGTGTGTGTGTGTGTCAGCCTCCAGGAAGTTCTGACCCACTATGTGTGTGTGTGTGTGTGTGTGTCCTCCTCCAGGAAGTTCTGACCCACTGGAGCTCTCAGGGCTTTTCGGGATCCCACTTGGCAGCCACACTTGGCCTTAAGAGCTCCGGGGAAGGGAACGCAGAGGGGAGGTGTGGCCTTGACCAGGGCTAGAGCTGTCAATCCCAGCACCACGCCCACCCAGAAGGAGAACACGTCCACCCCGCCAGGCCTCCGCAGTGCAGACCATCCACGAGCTACTGTTCGGGGGCCCAACTTCCACTGGACGCCATAGCGACACGACGACAGAGAAATTCATTCACTGACGACTGAATGCTCACAGCACCCAAGGTCGTGGGAGCCGGGGCCGTGGACTGGGAAGGGCACGTGTCCTCAGAGAAGGAGGGAACATCCCAAAGGCAATTTTATTTCAACAGGCTTTTGGAGCAAAAAAGTTCTCCTTTTAGGTGAAGAGAATACAGAACGTGAATTTGGTAACAATTTATGAAACCGCCCATGGGTAACTTAAAAGAAAAACATAGATCTCGTTCTGTGACCATCCGAGTCACTCCCCAAGCCTAACCCCACCGCTGCTTCTGTGGTGACAGAACCTCTCTTCAAGAGCTGGAGGTGACAGCAGGTTATCCATCTCCGGTTTTAAAACGGAGAAACAAGGGGCTGGGGGACTGGATTATTTCCACTGTAACCAGGTCAGCTGAGGAAATCTTTACTGGCCAATGCACTTAGACCCATTGGAATGTATTTAAAAACCAAAATCCTACCCCAGAAGGAAAACCTGAAGACGAGCAATTTTCAGGAATGGACACAAAGTACTCTTGAGTTTGGGCAAAATTCTAGATATTACTAAATCAGCCAATGACGTTATCAGAGATCTCATCCTAAGGGCAATTATGTTACAGTCCCTAAAGATTTCTTTCCTCAAAGTGCTTGCTTCTGATCAAAGGAGGTTAGGGTGAGAGAAAGGACGTGTGGATGGAGCTCAGAGACGACAAGCAGGAGGCGTGCGGAGGCTCCCCCAAAACCCACATCCAGATCCACAGTTCAGCGATTCATTTTTTAAAACGGTAGATCAGTCATGCACCTTTTTTACTCATAAAACTATATTTATTATCCAACACTACAAGGTTTATTAGATTTACTGAAAAAACGATAAAAATTTAAATCACAAAATGTATTATATAACAAAGTGTGGGGTTTTACGGCATGCCAAGAAGGTACTTTCTCGGGTGAAATTTTCTGGAATAAATGTTAAGTTGATCATGATACCTCCAAACAGTCTTCAGGTTGCCCTGAACTGGAAGGCCGTGAACAGTATATTCGACTGTGAGTACGCGCATACGTGAGCATGTTTACGTTTATCCTACACAATCGCGCTTGGGACACCCAGTTAGTTTACTAAACAAAGTTAGCAGCTGGATTTTCTTTTCCCCCAATGGCTTCAACCATGGCATATGCGCGTTCCCAGGCCAGGACTTGGACCTCTACCTCAGCTGTGGCAACACTGCATCTTTAACCCACCGCACTGAGCATGATCTCAGACCTGTGCCTTTGAGGGGACCCAAGCCGCTGCGGTGGGATTCTTAACCCACTGAACCACAGTGGGAACTCCAGCATTTGGATTTCTTTTTTGTCTTTTTAGGGCCACACCCTGGACATATGGAAGTTCCCAGGCTAGGGGTCAAATGGGAGCTGCAGCTGCTGGCCCATGCCGCAGCCATAGCAATGCCAGACCCGAGCCAGGTCTGTGACCTACACTGCAGCTCACAGCAACACCGGATCCTTAACCCCTGAGCAAAGGCCAGGGATCAAACCCGCATCCTCATAGATACTAGCTGGGTTTGTTACTGCTGAGCCATGATGGGAACTACAGGAATTTTTTAAGATGCTTAACCACAGCAGCCAGTGTCAGGATAATTTTACTTAAGAATATATTTTTCTGAAAAAATATGGTGGACACCGCATTTTTGTGAGTCCTCTTGGAGAATATAAATAAATTGTCTATGGGTACCTGTCAATTACAATCCTCCTCTAGTTTGTGTATTTGTGATTTACGACAGGAAAATCATTCATTTCCCTAGTGATCGTGGAGAAGCCTGCTGCATTTTATATAATGTAATTGAAGAGACAGTAAGTCAAAACATATAAAACATCCTTCATACTTATCTTAGCCATCTGCAAAGTTTCTTTCAGGCACCAACTCTTTAACATCACGTCAGGCAGTTTTATGTGTTTCCCAGGAGTTGTAAGTTCTTTAAACATGAGCATTTTGGTGTCCCAGTAGGGAACCCCAAATTAGCAGATCAAAGGCGCTAAACAGAGAAGGTCTTCCCCACTGTCACTGACGTGCCGCTGATCCAGGATGGCTCACAAAAACACCAAGAAAAGCAGTGATACAGGCACTTAGGGGTCAAAGACACATGCTAATGGCAGAGCATAAAAATAGAATTTTCTGAGAAAAATATGAAAATGACATAGACACAAATGGCAGAAAACCTTATATTCTGCTGTGTGATAAGAGGCAGCTTGCTTTCCTGTGACCTACCCTCTCAACCCTGATGCGGGAAACACCTATGGCTGACTTGTTATCTACCAAGCTAAGCAGAGAAAGCAAAAAAAGCGGAAAGAAAAGCATAGCCCAATTTTACCCAGTAATGTAGGAAGACTGGGTGGGGGAGGGTCCTGAACCCTGAGGGCAGGCGGCAGGTGCTTCACAGGTAAGCTGAGCAGGTTACAAGGTTCAGTTTTCTAGCTGTGAGATGATGATGATAATGCCTGTGCTTTTACTGCTTCAGGATTTTCAGCAATCCAGCCTCCAACACCCTCCTTGCCCACCTTGGGCTGCCCAACCCTAACATTCACAGATCTGGCTCCCAAGTCTGCTGATACCATGGCAGAAACCACTTCCTCCGTGTCCTTACAGAGTTCTTTACCCTGCTTACATAGCGCTCCTCAGTCTGCACCATGACTAGCTGAGCAGGGACATTTTCTCCCACCACAACCCAGATGCCTTGAGGCCAGATCAGAATTTCATCTCTTACCTCCAGAGTCTCAGAGAGGGTCTGAAGTACAGTGGATGTTCAATAAACATCTGCTGAACAACTAGCCACTGAACAAAGAAACATGTAAATGATCCCAAAAGACTAAAAAAAGGCTAGAATGAAAAGAAGCTAGTTAGCCTGTTTTCACCCTCTAATCGTTACAGCTAACAGAATTCTAAAGAGAGGGTAAAAATAGAAGGGAAAAATATATTCCCAAACAGAAAAAGATAATCTCACACAAAGTAACAGAAGGATCGTGGACATTATAAGTTACAGCTGCGGCATTCTAGTCCTTTGAAACCTACGTAGGATTTCCTTTCCTTCTAGCCTTTCATCTTTTCCAAGATTTGTTTTTCCACCGTTGAGTGGTTCAGGCTGAAGACCAAAATGACGCAGGGACACTTATGTGCAAAGACACAAAATTTCCCCCGCTCTCTCTCTCCAAACCTTCAGGATCCCTGGGTCCAGCTCAAACCCTGGACAAGAGCCCGGAGAGCTTTCCCTAAACATTCCTCACGACTTAATCACCCCCCCACCCTCTAACGATGGCTTGGAGTTACATTTTACAACTGCTACCCTAAAAAGTGTATACTACTTACAATTAATGAAAAAAATATGATTGCCCTGGAAATACACACTTACAAAAGCATTTCCTACATCAACTGAGGCCAAATCAAGGCTTTCAGAGAGCCGTGGCCGCCAACTGATTCATCAGGCTAAAAAAAAAAAAAAGGTCACGTTGCAGGGCAGCCGTGGAGCCAGGGGGCTTGGATTTGCCACACTAGCTTCAGGACTTTGGCCAGTTAGGAATCCTGCTATTGGGCCTTGACCTCTTCACCTATAAATGGAAATAATAACAGCGCCTACCTCACAGGAGCATCATACACAACAGAGAAGTCAATACAGATAAAGCCAGCACACACAAACCTGGCATACATTAAGCATTCAATAATAAAGTTACTGCTGTCTAGTCATCTCCAAATGTTCTTCTCTTAAAAGTGATTACTGTAGAACATTCTAGAAGACCAGAAAAAAAAAAAAGCTCCCTCTCCACACATGTCTGCCATAAAGTCATTGCCATTTGGGGCCTAAGGCTTAGACCAAAGTATAAAAACCTGATCCTAAAATATTATGTTCCTATAGGGCATGAGATCATTGAAGGTTTTAAAAGGAAATAAAATTGTAGTATTAGTTTTACTACAACCTATATGATTACACACTAAAAAAAAATCTTTTTCTGCTACATACAACGGAGTCAACAAGGAAAACCCTATGATGCTTACTAACAGCATGTTTGGGGCCAAGTTACTCCTCTCTCTGAGCCTGCTTCCTGACTTGTCCAGTGAGATGAGTCAATGACACAATCATCTTCACCAAAGCTAATGCTTTTGATAAGAATGGATGTGTGTGCAGGTATAAGTGAATCACTGTTGTTCAGCAGAAATTATCACGACACTGTAAACCAACCATACCTTCAATAAAACTTTAAAAAAGGAAATAAAACCCTCAATTCTGTATATAAGAGCACCTAAATTACAGATGACCCATGCAGTCTATATTTTTATTCCCCCCAATTGCTCTCCACATCTGTGAAATTGCTGTGATTCACATCAGTTTTCCAAGATTCTCCTGTTTTTCTCTCACACCCCCCCTCCCATGTCAGATCAGGTCTGAAAGAGGAAAAAGAAAACACTAAAATGGCAAAACAATTTTTGGTTTCTGACAAAACCCAATCAAACATTCCTGGTGAATGAGTCCCCCGTTTCCTTGAGCCAAGAATATCTGCTGCAGTAAGTATGCAAGGGAGCCAAGAAAGGGTGAAGAGCTACCTAAAACTGTACAAAGAAAGCCAACCATGAAACATGAAATGTTAATATCAAGCCACTTGTGAACAGAATAAACAGTGACCTCTTTCCCCTGAGTTTGGACTCAGCAAAGAGAAATAAAGGTATAATATGATGCTCGTTTTTGACTTTGAAAACAGATGGTGAGCAGTATCTGAGAACAGCAAATTGTATATCCTCCTAGATATTTCTGCAGGATTAGATAAGACTCAAAAAAAAAATGACACTGAGCATATAAGTAATCCAATAAAAATCAGCTTTTATGTTCTCTCTCCTCTGCATAACTGAGCAACATATAAAAAAATTAAAGACTGGGCATAAACTTCAAAAAGATTGGTGTATAGCCTTTTTTTAAACTTATAAATAGCTTGTTTGTACCCCAAATCTATTATTTAAATTATTTTTGTTGGTGGCCAAATTATTTTGACATTAGATAAAAGGAAAAGAAGAATTTGCCACCTAAGTAGATGGTGAGGAAACGGTGTACTTTTCCAAGTGTCCTTTGTGCATATCCTGCAAATACAAACTAGCCACAATGCGTAGTTCGAGAAATGTATCTAAATTCCTGAGACTACATGCTATTTACTTAACACAGTATCATAGATGAAAGCAAAGTCTATGTGGAGTTTGTTCGGCTTTTAGGAGAACAAGATTCAGTGAGGTTCTGTGATTTGAAGAAGTTCACCCAGCTAATAAGTACAGTATAGGGATGTAAGCCAGAGTTTTCTAAAGGGAGCATCTCCCCCCTCCAGCAAATGGTGCCTCCTCTGTGAATACACATCCACAGTGGGGAACTGTAGAGGCCACTACTGGAATGGCAGATTAAAGTCAACTAGCGGCCACTGAGTGTTTTTGCTTTTTTATTCAGTGGGTATAAGGAGACATTAAAATTGTTTATTAGGAAAATGACATGTTGAAGAGGAAGAAATATGTTACAGACATATAAATTTAAAAAAAAAATGAAAACATTCTCCTTCTAACAATTGCTTCCTGGTCACATGCTGATCTCTCTGATTATACTGTTCAGTGAAAGGGTGGGCAACAAGTCACTTTTTCCAACCTTTTAAAATGTCTAGGATATGTCATATTTATCATGATTATCTCTTCCATCCAGACCCTCTCTCCAAAAAAAAAAAAAAAAAACCACTCTCTGTCTGCTGAAAATTCAAGGTGAACTTTTGAGAACTCTACTAAAGCATAAATAGAATGAAATAACCCAGAATATCCAGCACTACTGAAGGAGAATAACAAAGAGCAAGGATTAACACTAGCCCAACATTTTGCACTCATTATAAAGCTACAGTAACCAAGAAAGTGTGGGACTGGCAAAAGAAGAGGCAAACAGATCAATGGAACAGACTAGAGAGCCCAGAAATAGACCCACAGGAATACAGTCAACTGATCTTTGTAAAAGAGGTAAGGCAATACAACAGAGCAAGAACAGCCTTGCTGGACAAATAGACATACACACGCACACACAAAACGAATCTAGATATAGACCTCACACCATTCACAAAAATTATCTCAAAATGGATCCAAGACCTAAATATAAAACACAAAACTATACAACTCCTAGAAGATGACGTAGGAGAGGACCTAGATGAACTTGGTTTGGCAATGACTTTTTAGATACAACCCCAGAGGCAGAATCCATGAAAAAGAGTTGACAGGTTGGATTTCATTAAAATTAAAAACGTCTGGTTTGCAAAAGATGCAGTCAAGATTATGAGACGACAAGTCACAGAATGGGAGAAAATATTTGTGAAAGATGTATCTCACAGAGGATTTTATATATGCAAAGTACAGAAAGAACTTTCAAACTCAACAATAAGAAAACAACCCAATTTAAAAAATGGGCCAAAGACTTTAATAAACACCTCATCAAAAAAGAGGCACAAATGGCAAACAAGTGTGCAAACAGATTAGCCTCATCATCAGAGAAATGCAAATTAAAGTAACCATGAGATACCACCATCTCTATTCTAATATAGGTATTATTTGGTCACTGTAAAATCCAGAATATTGACAATAGTAAATGTTGACAAGAATGTGGAGCAGCAAAAATGCAACCATTGCTGGTGTGACTGCAAAATGGTATAGCCACTTTGGAAGACAATTTGGTGCTGCTCATAAAACCAAGCACTCTCTTACCATTCAGCAATCATGTTCCTTATTTATTCAAAGAGGCTGAAAACTTCCATCCACACCAAAACCTGCATGCAAATATTTACAGCAGCTTTACTGAAAATTGTCAACACATAGAAGCAACCAAGATGTCCTCAACAGGAGAATGGACAAAGAAATTACAGCACATTCAGATAACAGACTAGTACGCAGCACTCAAAAAAGACATGAGCTGTCAGACCTTGAAAAGACATGGCAGAAACTTCAGTGCATATTACTAAATGAAAAAAGCCGATCTGAAAAGGTGACATACTGTATGATTCCAACTCTGACATTCTGGAAAAGGCAAAACTAAGGAGACAGTGAAAGCATTAGTGGTTGCCAGTGTTTGGGAGGATGGGAAAGGTGGGGAGGGATGAAGAGATGAAGCACAGGCGATTTAAAGGGGAGTAAATATACTCTAGGATACCACAGGGATGGACACATGTCATCATATATTTGTCTAAACCCTATAAGACGTACAATGCCAAGGATGAACCTTACTGTGAACTATGAACTTTGTGGGGGTAATGACATGTCAGTGTAGGTTCCCTGACTGTATCAAACCTACCACTCTAACGAGAGATGCTGATAATGGGGCAGGCCATGCATGTTTGCGCAGCAAGGGATATATGAGAAATCTCTGTAGCTTCCTCTCAATTTTGCTGTTAATCTAAAGCTACTCACAATAAATGGGCTATTAGAGAAAGAGCCAAAGAAGAATGAAATATAATTTTCTTTTTTTTCGGTTTTTAGGTCCACACCCAAGGCATGTGAAAGTTCCCAGGCTAGGGGTAGAATCGGAGCTCTAGCTGCTGGCCTACACCACAGCCACAGCAACACCAGATGTAAGCCACGTCTGCAACTTACACTACAGCTCACGGCAACGTCAGATCCCCGACTCACTGAGTGAGGCCAGGATTGAACCTGCATCCTCATGTATACTAGTTGGATTCATTTACAGTGCATCACAATGGGAACCTCTGAAACATAATTTTCTGATATTTATCTCTTTGGAAAAAAATGTATAGCACTCCTTTGTCCTTTCAGGCCTAAGAAATACAAAATACACTGTGGGCAACCAAGCTCCATAAAATCCTCTCCAGAAACAATTTCAACTGGGTAGCAACAACAAATAGTAAGGGTGGGATATAAATGAATAAAAACAACTTCCTGGTTCCTCAATACAAGCATTTAAAGGGGCTACTTGTATACCCAGGCAGAAAATTGAGACAGCTTTAAAAAATTACTGTCTGTGAGCCCTGGTTATGATATGGTAATAAGTGCTATTCCTTGACAAGGGTAAAATAAATAGCTCTGGCTTATACCAGTTTGGAATGTAAAAAGTTAACTTGGCAAGACACCGTCAGAAGATATGCATGCCTAGCTAGCAATTCAGATCAGACAAAAAGTCAAAGAAAAAGCTCTTACATGATGTTATATATAAACTAATATAAAATGATTTACTCGGGATAGTGTTTATGTTGGAAAGGTAAACAGCTTTTATTCCGTTGGTTCAATACCAGTGCAGGACGTATGCCTCAATGGTTCCATGAATGGTCTGTCAGAAGCCAACCGTAAGTCAGAAGCCAACAAGAACAAGGACAGGCTGGGTGATTGTTCATACATCTTTCTGAGGAACAGGTTTTCCGATAAAGCTTTTTACATGAACACAGCTACCTCCCAACTACAGTTTTCTTGGGTTCCCACAGTACCTGTATCTTTTTTTTACCTACATTTCTCCTGAAAAGAATCCACAAACTAGCAACAAAGGCTTATGTTAAAGAGAAGCATCCAAACACCGGGGTCAGTCTTTAGAAGGCCAATTAGAATTCTCTTGTCTTTAGAATGATCTGACTGTCCCATTTTCAAAGGAGCTATTCCAAAAGCAAAATATATCTAGTCTTGGATTCAACTCAGCAGATTTTTTAGTTATATAAGTAAGTCTCCTTTCCAAAGACCCAATAAAAGACGACACCAAGCTGCGCGCGGCTCACTTTCTTTGGTTGCTGTGATGTGGTAACTGTCCTTGACCACTCTCTCCTGGGGGGGACAGAGTAGTTAGTCATAGAAACTCTATTTTTTCTCCAATGTGCTTTGAGTGTCGAACGTGTTAATGGAAAGGACTGATCTTGAATAAAATATGATATTCTTCAGGTAATCTACAGTACAAACAGTGAAATACTTAACGAAACAACTAAACTATAATCAGAAGGCTTAGACTTAAAAACAACCATAATGCTGAGAAAGGTCTTGATTATTCAAATTAAAATATGATCTTATAAATTCAAGTATGAAACAACTTCAATATTTGGATATGAGGTTCATAAAAATCAAGTTACAGTTACTCTGCCAGCTTCACGATGCAAGTCTGCGGCAAAACCAAGACTAGCTCTCTAGTCTCGATGGCTATTTCTTTTTATTAAGTCACTGGAATGAAGTGCTCTACTATCTCTATCACTTTTAATCAGATTGCCAATTCACTCTTTCTCACTGGATGTTAATAACTGGTGTTCAGAATTACCAAGGGTCCTGGTACCACAGAGTATATGCTTGGGCCAAGTCTGGGACATGCCCAGGAGAACTGATGGCCCTGGCTGTTGTAATGCAGGGGAGGCTTTCAGGGCACTTGTCCACTGCATCCCATCCCCAACTCATACACTGAAAAGACAACACTTTCACATTGGTTTAAACCAAAAACCGTGGCAACACTGTTGGAAAAGACATACTCCTGGTAGATTAGAATATGACAAGACTGATAGAAGGTAGAGATAAATTTCCTTGACCTTAGTTCCAGGTAAAACTAGGTAGAACAGAAACCGAGAACAGAGACATTGCAAAAGCCCTGAGCTCTCAGACTGAAGGAAACTGCCATGGTTCCATTTCTTTCCCCAAAGTTCCATGTTTTGTTCCCTAGGCTATCAATGTAAAAGAAGCCAATAGTGGGAAGAAAGAAATCCCCAGCTCTCCCAATTTATGAAGAGGGAAACTGATGATCCAGGATTTCCAGAAAGGGTAAAGAAAAACTCATTTAGCCCCCCAGATTAACAGAACTAGGTAAGTATCTCCCCCGGCCCCTCTCCTTTGACCGTGATGGATGGGGAAGAGTGAGGAAGAAGGATATGGATGTGGATCTTGGTTTTACTGATTGCTGCCTTATCAAGAGCAGCCCTTAGGCCTGGGGCAATTACAGCTGATGGTGGTCACACAATGAAGACTGTTGGTCTATAGTCCATCCTTGATCATTCAGGGTGAATGATACAAAACATTCAACTCAGGCTACTGGTTGTAAGCCTACACCTCACCTCTATCAAGTGAAGCAAAGTCAAGTATGAAGAATGTCTAACAGTTTATCAACTGTCAGATATATCATATCTCATCCAATAGAACCATTCCAAAAATCAAGCACTGGTAAATATCCCCACTTGACAAATGATGAAAGGAAAACTTAGAGAAGTCACAAAATTTTCCCAGAGTTTATCAGGTAATTGCAAGAGGCTGGTTTCTCATCCAGATCTCCTGACTCCAAGTGCCCTCAACCACGGGCACTGACTGAAGACTTCATCACCCTCCCTCTTCTATCCTTTGCTTACATTTAAAGGGCTGAGCAATAGAAAGGTTTTTTGAAGGCTGTGTTTCCAGAGAATTTATAGATTTCAATTCTCCCTGTTCTTTCCACCCCCAAATTATTACAGATTACGTAAAGTTGGCTTCATATTATCTCTTGGCTCTTTAGATGGAAAAATAAGTTTTAGAAATATAATAAAATAAGGGCTTAATGTACATTTGGGTGGGGTTAGGGGAGGGTGGGGCCAGTGGTTTTTATGTCTCTCTGCTCTAGAATCAAATCTAGATTTGGCTCTAGGGCCAAATCTCCAGTAGAAAAGTCAATCCTGTCTTCCAATCAAACAAATGAAATCATCTGTGCTAATATTTACACAAAGGATACAAAGAGAATATACAGAGTATCACTTTGTAGATGTTGGGAAAAGACACCACCTGTTCATTCAAAGCTGAAGAGTTTGGTTCCACCTAGACTTCAGGGAAACTAACATAAACCTTTCTGAAAGAAGGATTAGTCATCCAAAACAGTAATATTCTCTCTCCTCCCTCCAAAAAACAATCTTCAGATAATTAGGATTTGAGAAGAAAGGGGTAGTGCGCTACATCTTGTGGCACTGTGAACATGTGATAATTAACATTTGCTGCTAGAGAGCTACAAAGCAATCCCTTTGCTATGTTATTCAGAAGACTTGGCTCCTTCTTCTCCAATTAAAATGAAGACTGCGAGACCTAACTTCCACCTTGTCTCAACGTCTGTGGGCTCTTTTCCCCCACAAGCAACCACCTTTCCTAAACTCCCAACTTGTAAGCTGCTAAAACCATGGAAACACTAAGAATGACCCTCCTTCATCAAACCTCAACTTCCCCTCCCACTTGCACTTTTGACCGATGTACTCACTTCAAAGCAAGCAACGGCATCCTGTTCAGTTACTCAGTAGGGCCTCTGTATCTTCCCCTAACACCTTCAACCAAAAGCAAACCAAAAGCCACAGAAGACCTCCATCATCTCCACACTGCTCCTAGTCTAGTGACGGCACTTACGTAACCTCTGTTTTTTGGTTTTATTTTTTATTTTGTCAGTTGCCATGGGAAAGACTGGGCAACTCCTTCTGCAAGGGGTAATTACTGGCCTTCCAAACACACACACACACACACACACACACACACTCACACAGCAAAGAAGCATGCACAGTTAAAGACTTGTTCAAGGAGACCAAGCAAAGATTAACCAATGTATTACTTTGCTGCTGGCACGCATATAAAAAGGCAGCTGTTTATTACCAACTATACTCCATATTTTCAGCTCAAGTATTCAGAATAGAAATTAGGATATCCTCATAATTTACACTTGATCTCAGCCAAAAGGCCAAGAAGCGACGTATCCTCACAATTTAAAATTTGTCAGGCACTGTGGACTAAGTGGATCATCTTCACACAAAGAAGAATCATAAATAGAAATTCACAGTTCTGACTTTACAGGATGCCAATGAGGTGAAGAGAGGCTGAGCAACTCTCACAGGACTGATTCACAGTGGAATCAAGATTCAAGCCCAGAGCCCACAGTCTTGCTGCACTGGCCACTGCTCACGGTGCCTGACCGCAGCCTAGGTCACAAGCACAGCTGGCTTCTGATCTGATCTCCTGACAGGCTAAAGGGACTCAGACTCTCGCCCAACCCATCCAGTCAAAGTGAGAAACAAAGTTCTTTTGGTACCAGAATGCATATGATCACAGGCCACAGTAATAACAACGGCCCTCTCTTTTGATTCCAGCACAAAATAAATATGCATGTGTGACTGACATTCAAACAATGTGGCCTTTTCCATTTTCTTCATCAGTTTCCATTTTCTGGAGTTAACTCCTTAACAGTTCTTACAAATCTTGCCAAAACCATGGCTACCTGCTGCTGTACATGATAAAATCAGCTTTGAGTTTTTGGAGATTTAAGAGTGTGGACTAGTAAGAGCAGTTGTTCTACTGTCATCTATTTTTTTTTCCCCTGGGAGAAGAACCATTTACGCTTTGGCCTCTTCTTTAATTTAGGTAATTATTTAGATTGTTGTGATTGTTTTAATTATAGTTAATTTACAATGTTCTGTGAATTTCTGCTATACAAAGCGACCCAGTTACACACACACACACACATATATATATATATATACACATTCTTTTTCTCACATTATCCTCCATCATGTTCCATCACACATGGTTAGAGTTCCCTGGGCTGCATAGCAGAATCTCTTTGTTATCCACTCCAAATGCTACAGTGATCTTTAATCTTTACCCTTTGGATTTGATTCCTAAGAGTGAAAAAAGTTTGTAGAATTCCCAAAGAAAACTCTCTTAATAGTGTAAAGTTTAAAATACAATTAAAAGAGATCAGGTGGTGTCAGAAGCAGTCTTGCAGACGAGGCTGGCCATGTTAATTGCTCCATTTTTAAGACGTTAACCTACACCTAACCTATACTGGTGGAGTCTCCGGAAGGGCCAGGCCTCCCTTCAAAGTCCTGTCTACCCCCCTTGACTCCACCTACCGGTGGAGGCATCAGACAGCGTGGAGTCCCTGCTTCTCCAACAGCACAGCACGCCCGGCCGTCCCAGTGCTGCCTGAACGAGTTTGGTAAGACGCTGGCTCCAGTCCCTTGGCCTCATCTGACCCTGTCCTCCTGCCATATCACTCATCTCCTGGAAAGGAACATATTTCCAAGCCTCTTCCCCATCAGCAGTAGGAAAGGAATTTCAAGTCCCTGAGTGTTAAGTGAAATTAAGCGACGCGGGTAGGGAAAGAAGTCCAGCCTGGCTTCCTTGGGAGGGAGATGAGAGGGAGTGGTAGGGAAACACAACGCTATACTTTCGCTGTGCCAAATTCCCGTCCCTTTTTTGGCCTGAGGCAACAGCAGAAGAGAAAGCCAAGGGGAGGCGGGAGGACGAGCGGAAAGCGCTCCTCCTCCTCCCCGTGCTTCCTGTCTGTAAACACGGCTGCACCACCCTTCCCCACGCAGGGCGCGGGGCGCGGGGGAGACGCACGGGCTGGCCTGACTGCGGGGGCCCCGCCGCTCACACAGGCACTGCTGCAGCTCCCTGGGAGGCTGGGCACGGAGGGTGGTCAGGGTGGGTCCAGGGAAGCCCAGCGGGTGGCAGCGCCCTTTCCATTAACAGCCAGAGTTCTCGGGGCTGCTTCCCACAGGTGAGCAGGGCAAGGCGATCAGAACGTTTTCCTCCTCGCCCTCTCCCAGCACCACACTCTACCCTTGCCTGGCTGCTGCAGCCCACAGGAGTGAGGGGGGAGGCCTGGCCGGCGGCCAGTCCCACAGGACAGGTGAGCCATCCTACCTGCGGGAACCAAGGCAGGCCCCAGAGCAGAGAGGCCGTGGTGCAGAAAGCCCAGCTCACAGACCCAAGGCCAGAGCAGAGGCTGTAATTAAACATAAACTTGCCAGCAGCTCTCTCTTAACACATGAGGCCAAAAGTTAACGTCTGATGGTCTGGGGCCCACGCCAAGCACCAGCCCGGTGCCTTCCCCACAGGGATTAGTGCAAAGGAGTGCGGAGCGGCGGGGGCAGGACACCGGGTGGCTGCAGGGAGCCCCTCTTCCATGCTTCTGTGACGCGCTAACCACCATCAGTGGTGCTTTGTGGATGTAACTTGCCCATCAGGCAGAGCACAGAGCCGACGACCTTTCCTGGACTTCGTGCCCTTGGCTAAATATGTGAGGTCCATACTGCCAAACAAGGTGGCCACCAGACACGGGGCTCACGGGCACTTGAAACGTTCCCAATCCAAACTGAGAAGTGCTGCGCATTTCGGATGCACAGCAGATTACATGAACATGAAAGTGATTACATGTACATGAAAGTAATTACATGAAAGTAGACCATCTTCATTTTTTTAAAAAATATCCATTACATATTAAAATCCTAAGAGTTTGGCTATATCAGGTTAAGTAAACTGTGTTGTTAAAGTTCATTTCAGTTGCTTTTCTTTTTCAAAACATGACTTCTAGAACACTTCAAATCACATTATACATTTACATGTATACAAACACATCTGCATTATAGTTCTATTGGACGGCATGGCTCTGGGTACGCCATTAATGCTGCTGAATGAATGAATATTGACTGACGAGCACTATCAGTATTTTTAAATCTGCATAGAGATAGTCCATAGAAACAGTTAAAAAAGGAGCAAGCCATAGCTGTTTTTTGAAATAACGTTTGTATCTGGAGCTACATTTCATTCTGAGTCACTTGCTGTGAGAAAATGCTTACTAATCACTCAGGACTCCAAAAGAATGAGAGAGCGACAGACTGTCGGCCAGGCCACACCACCAAGGCCAAACAACCTTCGGTCCTATGGTGGAGACTCCGTAGAGCAAAAGACCCAGCACACACACTGTAAAAAACTGCCAAATGGAAAGAAAACAACCCATCTGGGAACCCCACAGTTTTCAAAACTTCTCTTCATCCTAAACCTAACTCTGTTCTCGATCCAACCCTCTGCTGTTAATATATTCTGTAAGACTGTTTTAAGGCAATTCACTGCAAATCAAAACCACTATGAGATACCAGCTCACACACACACACATCAGGAGAGCCACTATAAAAAAAAAGGAATAATAAAATAAAAAGTGTTGGTGAGGAGGCTGAGGCATTAGAACCTTTGTGCACTGTGGGTGGAAATGTAAAATGGTGCAGCTGCTATGGAAAAAAGTATAGAGGTTCCTCAAAAAATGAAAACTAAAACTGCTATATGATTCAGCAGTTCCATTTCCAGGTATGCACCCAAAAGAACTGCAAGCAGGGTCTCTAAAAGATCCCTGAACACCCACTGGTCATGGCACCATTAATTACAACAGCTAAGAGGTGAAGGCAACCCACATGTCCATCGGCAGATGAATGCATCAAAAAAAATGTGGTGTAACTTACTTTGGAAAATTATTCAACCTTCAAAGAAGGAAGAGCTGCCACATACTACAAAATGAGTGAGTCCTGTGGTCATTATGTGAAGTGAGACAAGCCAGTCACAAAAGGACAGACATTGTATGATTTCACTTATGACTTATCTAAAGTAGTCAAACCTGGAGAAACAGAAATTAGAATAGTGGATGCCAGAGGCTGGCAGGAGGGGAGACTGGGCAGTTGTTTAGTGGGCACAGAATTTCAGTTTTGCAAGATAAAAAAGGTTCAGAGATCTGTTACTCAACAATGTCAATATACTTCACAGAACTGTACAATTTAAAATGGTTAAGATGTTAAGTTTTATGGGTTTTTTTTTAACCACAATAAAAAGAACCAAAATGTATACCATGACCAATTTTACTGCTACAGGAAAGTCCACAGTGGAGACTGCGACCCAGTATAACATCTCAGCATCTCTTGCTATAATAAAAGGGGTTCCCTGCTGGTGCGGTAGGTTAAAGATATGGCATCGTCACTGCTGTGGTATGGGTTCAATCACACACTTTGGGTTCAGTCAAAAAAAAAAAAAAAAAAAAAAGGAAAAAGAAGACAATGCACTCAAACAGCTATTTCCACACCCATGTTTATAGCACTATTCACAATAGCCAAGAGGTGGAAACAACCTAAACATCCATTGACAGATGGCTAAACAACCATACAATGGATTATTATTCAGCCTTAATAAAGAATGGAATTCTAATGCAAGCTACAACATGCATGACCCCTGAAGACAGTGTGCTAAGTGGAATAAGCCAGCCACGAAAAGTCAGGCACTGCATGACTCCATGAATAGGAAGTGTCTAGCGCAGTCAAATCCACAGAGATGGAAAGCAGAATGGTGGCTGCTGGGGACTGGGGGTGAAGGCAAAATAGCAAGTTATTGTTTAATAGACAGAGTCTTAGTTTGGAAAAATGAAAAAAGCACTAGAGATGACTGTTAGGGATGGTTGCACAACAATGTGCATGTATATAATGTCATTGACGTGTATACTTTAAACATGGTCTAAATGATATATTTGATGTTAAGGATATCTTACCACTAGTTTAAAAAAAAGAAAAAGAAAATACGACAGGAGAGGGAGGGAGATGAAAAGGCAGAGCGGAAGATCAGAAAGACCTTTGCATGATCCAAATAGGAAGTCAAGCATCTCCCCTGCCTTGAAATGTCAACGGAGCACCACTGCTTCTAATCAAGTGGTCTCTATTGCACTTGGCTTCCAATAAAGTACATCCTCTTCATTTTGTTGCTTAAAAACTTGCAATGAGAATCAAAAACCAGACCTACTGTATATGAAAGACAGAATCAAAAGGACAGTGAGTGTACACACCATTTTTGGTAGGAATGATCTATTTCTTTTAACCCACAGTACATACTCTAAGCCCACATCTATCCTCATCTATGCCGAAGTCAGTAACAACAACAGAAATCCCTAATACTGATGGCAGAATATACTGTCAGATGCTATAAACGGTATTTCTAAAATGGTCTAGTAAGGTAGTAACAACAGATATTATATAGCAGGCATGGCACAACATACTTTAAAAGTTATAATACTTTTGACAGCAACTTTATATTATCAACACTATTTCACAGATGAGGAAACTGAGATGAATGAAATTGTTTGTCCAAACACAAGGGAGATGAGATTTTTCACTCAGGTCCTATTGCTTCACTAGAGGTCCTGATACTGACAGTGAGGGCACACTTAATCAACAGAGGCCACCCATAGAGAAGGAATATTAACAAATTAGAGAAAACAGAAAAGACAGGAGGAGGAAAGCTAGGCAGGCACCGGGCTAGCTAACTCCATGGCCAACAGGGAAGTGGTACCCAACGGCACTGCCCATAAGGTTGGAAACCTGATGTTTCAGGGGGTCTGGGTACCACGTCAATTTGAAAGTCTTTTTTAAAATCTCTGAAACTCGGCCTTAAACAAGAATAGAAAGAAAATTACTCAACCTGTGGAAGAGAAATTCTGGTTGGGGGAGAAGGTGAAATATCTGCTCTCCTACAGTCTCTTTCTAAATTATATATTTAAGGAGCTGAAACAGAGAGGAAACAATAGGGATGAAAACAAAAAATATCCTTCAGCAAGCATACTGAGCCTCAGGGGATGACAACTTCCTCAGTTATCTGTGCCTTCCAAAACATTTCACTTTACATGAAGGCAAAGCCATGATGTAAGAAGCATCAGCAGAGGACGCTGCCTAAACCCAGGTTACAGTCAGAACATGTACACACGAAGCTCGGACTGGACAACCTGGTGCAAACAGGACGAAAACCCACTCAGGAGCATCAGCTTCCTGAATCTTTTCTACCTGTCTCTTCTCTTACCAGAAATCCAGAAAATCCCCGGCAGATGCACGCTAGGACAAAGCCTTTCCTTCCACGAGAAGCTTCAAACTATAGACTTTTCCATTTGTTCTCCTCCCTTCACAGGTAATATTTTCTGAAACTCCCAAATTTCCAGCCCCCTCCAAAAAACTCCCAAATTTCCAGCCCCGTCCAAAAAACTCCCAAATTTCTAGCCCCCAAAACAAAACTTTCTCACACACATTCCTGCCCACCCCACCCCCACCCCACAATCTCTCCATATCCATTTTTAAGTGTCTGAAAAACATAAGAAGGGGAAACAGAGGGCAAATGCCAGTCTGTGACCTCTGTCTGGATCCAGCCAAGCATGACCTGTGAATCAGGTGTGTGGAATGGAAGTTGCCATGGCAACGAGACGGCTAGGCAGCTGGGGGGGGAGCGGGGGGTGCATTCTCTCTCTACCAAGGTAACAGTGAGGCCATCAAGGGACTTTGAAGGGGGCATGACAAGTCCAGAGTCATCCAGAGACTGTAAGACCTGAGTCCACAGTGACGCCTTCCCCACCAGCAACTTGGGATAATCATCTCTCTTTTGGGGGGAGAAAAAGGAGAGGGAAATTAAAGAAGTATTCTCTCAAGGAAGTTACTCATGAAAAAATGTAGGAAGAACTACAAAATTGTTTTCTTTATATAGAAAAAAGTAGCTCTATCAGCCAAAATATTTGGCTACACTGACCAGCTGGACCCACCCCGCTACCCCGCTTCGCTGCCTAAAAATACAACAGAAGCACATTTTCCTTGAGCTTTTTTTTAGGGCCACACCCAAGGCATATGGAGGTTCCCAGGCTAAGGGTCAAATTGGAGCTGTAGCTGCCGGCCTTCGCCACAGGCACAGGCACGAGGGATCCGAGCCATGTCTGCGACCTACAGCACAGCTCATGGCAACACCGGATCCTTAATCCACTGTGCGAGACCAGGGATCGAACCCGCAACCTCATGGTTACTAGTCGGGTTCGTTAACCACTGAGCCACGACAGGAATTCCATCCTCGAGCTTCTTTGCTTTACCCTGCCATGTGCTATTTGTGAGCCCAGGCTGTAAGGAGAAGCTCCTGAGCTGCATTTTGTATTTTATGGATTTTAAAGTTTTATTTGCTGTAGATAGATATCTGAACATTATTCTAAACATTCAGGAAGACCTATTTTGAAACAGCTTGCTTTGTATACCCCGGACTCAGAGACAAAGAAAGAAGTATACAAGTTTAATGAAATCCAAGCTGGCCCTTGGTTATCTAAGCTGGAAAGAGGCAGTGCCAGGGCTATGTGGACGTTACGGCTTCTAAGGCATTTTTCTAACTTGAGACTCACAGATGTTAACAAGAACTGGAACAAGGCTTGTGCCTTTGGATCGCAATCCTGTGAGACAGCAAACCCCTCTGTCTGTCTATTTGGCTGTGCTGGGGAAGAGGCCAGCATCACCGCGGGTGGCCTCTAATAGCTCTGCTCCAGCAAGTCGTCCTTCCCACCGCATCCGGGGGGCACCTTCTGTACCATCAACTTGACCACAGCACCCAGGCTCCAAAACTTTCAAATGTTTCCTCACTTTGCAAAATTCAAATTTCTAATTATGGCATCTAAAACTGCACATGATCTGGCCTCCTCAGGCATCCTCCACCATGCTCCAATTTACACTCCACATCCTGGGCAAATTCAATTTTTTTTCTTTTTTTTTTTTTTGCTTTTTAGGGTCACACCTGGCATATGGAGGTTCCCAGGCCAAGGGATGAATCAGAGCTACAGCCGCCAGCCTCCACCCACCACAGCCACACAGGATCCAAGCCTTGTCTTCAACCTACACCACAGCTCGTGGCAACACCGGATGCATAACCCACTGCACAAGGCCAGGGATTGAACCCACATCCTCATGGATACTAGTCGGATTCATTACTGCTCGGCCACAATGGGAACTCCATTTAAGAGCATTCCTTTTTATCTTTTTTAGGGCTACACCTGCAGCAAATGAAAGTTCCCAGGCTAGGAGTTTAATCGGAGCTACAGCTGCCAGCCTACACCACAGCCTCAGCAACGTGGGATCCAAGCTGTGTTTGCAACCTACACAACAGCTTGAGGCAACACGAGATCCTTAACCCACTGAGCAAGGCCAGGAATCGAACCCACGTCTTCATGGATACTAGCTGGGTTCATTACTGCTGAGCCACGATGGGAACTCCAGGAGCATTTCTTAATCTCAGTGATCTTCCAGTTCCTACTTTTAAATCAGGGTAACAACACCTGCCCGAGATTATTATATGCATTAGATGAGACAATGGGAAATTCTTCATGAAAATTTCAATAAATATAAATGATGTCGTTTCTATAGCAGGTGGCTTAAAAAAGGAGCAGAAAGGAGGGGAAACGGCAGGGAGGACTCTAAAGAAAAAAAGCATGTGACAGGTCTAGTAAGGGGATCCAGATAGGCTTTCACACCTGGGTATAGATTAACTTCTTTCTGTGTCTCCTTCTGGTCCATTTTGAGCCTAACTGTCCTTATTATCCTCATTTCCCACTAGTATATCATGTTCCTCTCCACCAAATACCACCACCATTACTACTACTAGCAGTTCCTGGGAGTTTGTTTATTCTTGTTCCAATTGTCAAATACCCTCTGTTTCCCTGTATCCCATGTAAATCTTACCCATCCTTCAACATACATAAAAAAATCCCGCCTGCATCTTTAACGCCTTTGAGTAAACCAGCTCACATCCCTCCTTCTCTTCTCCAGGCCACCCCCTAGTGCATTAAGAGTTCATAGGTCGTTCATCAGTGCTTCATCTCCAAATTCTTCACACACGTACCCCTGGCCTCCTATCTAGAATGGGGGAGGACCGCACACCTTAGAGGAGCCAAGACTGGGATATAATAAAATATGAGGGGCTGACAGAGAAAGGGAGTGGGAGGAAGTACAGTAAGACAAGGTAAGACTGACCAGTCTGCCAAGAAAACAAAACCGTATGATGAGAGATGATACGAGAAAATTAGCCAATCGATTTCTGAAGGCTTGAGGATTCTGTAGTTGTTGAACATGACACAGGATGAAGAGGGCACAGGGTAATGTTTCAGAGATGGGGGGCAAGTAAGGAACCCGGCTTCCAAAATGAATATACCAAGTGACTATTACTGAATGAGAAAGTCAAGAAGAAAAAAGTGGAAAAGCAAAAGGAAATGGAGACCAGATGGGAGAAGAACCGCCCAGGAGATCTGACAACATTTTGCTGAGCACTCAGTTCGTCCTTCTTTGGGAACTGTTCTAGGTGTGTGTTTGGGGTACACAAGGTGGGGAGGGGGTACACAGAGCACTAACCAGCACCAGTGCTTGCAAGGCTTGGCAGTCCACACAGAGCGACGAAACACACGTGACGATTTAACCACAGATATAAATTTGCTTATGACAAGTGCCAAATGAGCACTGCAAGGCAGATGGAGGGAGACTGCTGCATGCTGACATAGTGGGGGCGGGGAGCTTTCTCAAAGAGAACCTGCTCTTCTAAAGGACAGCAGAAAAGCCTGGGATACCAGGTCAAGGGGTAGAAACCTGCACAGAGATGGAAGTGAAATCTGCCAGATATGTGGGTGGGACTACCAGAGAAATCTTGCTAAAGCAAGATTGGCTGGGATGATGGAAAGGCATGGATTTGCAAAAGCAGACTGAAGAGGTAGAAAGAGACTGCACAGAAAAGAGAAAAGTTTGAAGGGAATTTGGGTGGAGCGAGAGAAAAGGAGAAACAAAATGAAAGGAAAAGAAACTTAGAGGAAAGAAACATGATGTTACCAAGCATTTATTCATGGTAAAACAGTTAAATTTTAAATGTCTGGATGGGAATTAAACGTAACAAATACAAATTATTTTTTCCTGATTAAGGAAGTCTTTAAAAAAAAAAAGGAGGTCATCAGTGCTGGCTCAACTGCAGCAAGAAGCAATATTAGCATTGGAAGGATACGTCTTCCTTGGGAAGCAATTTAGAAATATGTACAGTGGTCCTTAAAAAGGCACAGTGGTTCCCATATAGGATGCTAACTTGATAAAACCATCAGCAAGATGGAAAAAAAAATTCATGCTCAAAGATGCTCTTCGTTGTACAGCTTACCTAACACAGTAAACCACTACCAACACAATTAGTACAGCAGAAAACCCATAGGGAGATTGTGAAACAAGCTGAGATACAGCCACATCAAGAATTACAACTTGACCATTAAATACAATGTGTATGTTACTGTTACAGAAAAAAGTCAGGATTCAAAATGTGCCATAGAGTTGACCCCACTTACATAAAAATGCACATACACACAAGCACACAGAAATATTAAAAGGCAATAAATTCAAATTTTCTCTACGTTGTACAACTATGGGGTGTTTTATTTTCATTTGGAGGCGTTTTCTCTATTTTCCAAATTTTCTACAATAAGTGTGAATTGCTATATAATTCAAAAGTATATTTAGGTATTGAAAAACAAAATAAACATCTTAAGCACAAACAACACTTGGAGAGAGCTGTCCATACAAAGTGAAAAACAGTTCCCACTCTGAGCTGCCTGAGTCCCCAGATGTGAGCACATTTCCCTTCTAAGCTTGAGACTGTGCCTGACTCTGAAGATGACGTATAGGACTGTTTCCCCTCACACTTCATTATCTACGAGAAGGGAATTTTAGAAGTCCTTTCAGCATCGCTTTTTTCCGGAGAAGGCAGAAGGGTAAATGTCAGCTTTACTTTGGCTCTTGATTTCCCTAGAAAGCCTCAATTCCAGGGAATACCCTGACACGCTTCTCTTTCCTCACTTCTTACCCTCCTCTCGCCAATCCCCCCTTCACCATCTATCTCTCTCCCTCTCTCTCTCTCTCTGTAGTACACGCCTGCCTCTTCCATACTGCCCTCAGACCAAGATGGTAGCACTGCCTTGGATTTCTTCTGCACTTGATGGAAGAGTGGTACCCTCCATTCAAGAACAACTGAAACATCTTAAAAGTGCAACTCAACTGGACTTGCACATGTTTGGGGTATTTACAAACACAGGAAAACAACTGCATGTGTGGTATCGCAGAGAAGAAAAAAGCCAGGATGTCAGAAGTCTACATGATACTCATTTAAAATGACATGTGATGAACTGCTTTCTCAGAGCAAACACTCAGTGCACGCCAGGGCTGGGGCAGGAAGCAGAAGCCAGCAACAGCCCACCACTGGAGAGGGGAAAACGGTAGTGATAACTCTCCATGAAAGAGAGAGGCTTGACATTTTTCAATGACCAAACCAGGCAATTAAAACATGAAATGTGAAATCTGAGGCACTGGAAATTTCCTAATATGGGAGAAGGGCTGAGTTTCCCAAATGGTGTTTTCTCATCTTTCAGCATATCAAAGAGCATGCCAAAACCCCAAAGAAACATTTCCATTTTGCAAACAAAAATAAACCACACATTCTATTAATAGTGTTGTCTTGCCTTAAAGACCTTGCATCCTTAGGGGGAAAAAAAATCACAGTTTAGACAAGTTTTAACATTAGTGAAAACTTCCATACAAAATAAACCGGACCAGTGGGGGTGGGTTAGGCAGGACTGGGGCAAAAGTAATCAAATCCCTTCTCTCTTTTCCTTCCTGGAGACCAAATGTTCTGCTCCTCGAGGTCACGTCTCAAGACTTTGTCAACACGTTCTACATCCTCAGCAGCATTTCTTAAGAGTGTAAACAAGGAAAGCTGGCATTAAGACACACAGGTTCGAGCCCACTCCACAGCGTTTGGAGATCCAGGATAGAGGGGCCCAGCTTAGAACAGAAAACCCAAGAGACTGTCCAAGAAGTGAAAGACACATCAAAGTTTTCCAAATCCAGACTATAAACTCTTGACCCTGCCCCCAGGAAAAGGAAAAATGCTATCCGGTGGCATTTTATGTTTAGAGACAGAAAAATGCCACTAAATGTGGTTCTTTCCTGCCTCCACTCAAATACCAGGGGCTGCTGCCTAGGTGCTCAGCACAGCCCACCGCTCAGGGTGAGAGCAACACAAAGCGTCGGACACAGACGCTGCCCACAAGATGCCTCCATTTCTGAGGGGAGAAAAGAACACAAAACAGTGGAGGGAACAACAAAGGATCACTTATTCTCTCCTGATAGGGTGACCACGCAGGTAAAATGTCAGTTCAACCCCAAGTCTTCTGGAGAAAGGAGTTGTTATTTCCTGCCTGTGTGGACGGGCTTAAATGTCTGTTTAAGAGAAAAGGTGGAGGGTGTCTCTATCAGGGAGAAAAGGAAAACCAGAGCCAGACAGGGCCCACAAACCCACCCTGACCAGGTGAGGTGAGGCGGAACAGAGAGTATGGACTTGGGACACCAACTCTGATGAAACTGGGAAGAAACGAAAGAAGTCTGGTGGCTGGTGAGGTGAAAAGATCACCTCTCTTACACCAGCAGATCCAAGTTCAAAGCCTAACCCCATGAAGTCTAGGCACCGGGTGTGTTCATTGATGACCTGTGTTTCTATTTCCGAGCACAAGCATTTATCCCGTACTCTCTGGCAGAGGCTCCTCTAAGCACTTTACGGTTCTACAAGCGTTTATCACGACAGCACAGTCGAGGTGGGTCCTGTTATTATCCCTCACCCCTTACAAAGGGGGAAACTCAGGGGCCAGGTGGTCAGACACTTTGAAGGTGACAAGGTTTTAACTCAAACCCGGGTGGTCTGGCTCCAGCATCTGAGTTCCGAAGCACTTCACTGCCTCATCTACAAAATGCTTTCTTTTCCAGGCTGTGGTGTTGATGCAGTGACATGTGGTAACGGCGCCCAGCACAGTGCCTGACATTTAGCAGAGGCTGAGTCACCTCCCTCCTCCCACTGCTCCCCGACTCCCTCTCCCCACACTGTGGGAGGCTGGAGGCAAGATCCTGCACACAGATAAAGGCAGCTGCGGCAACGTCAGTGTGCAAAGGACCAGGGGCTGCAGGGCAAGCTAGCAGATAACCTTCTGTCTTTATGCCCTGAGGCCTGGAACAAGAGCCCTCACACAAGCAGAGATGCCCAGCACTTCCAGACAGAGGCTGCCTCTATTTATTACAATCTGCATTCAAGGCACGGGCTTTGGAGACAAGCCTGGGGGGAGTGAAAGACTTTGATCTCTATACTAGGAGCTGTATATGTAGATGTCAACACAAACACCACACCACACCACACACACCCCACCTAACACTTATACCATACCCACCGCGAGGGAAAATGATCTACTTTCCAGAACTTTCCATTGCCTAGAAACTCTCGGAGTGTCTGTATCAAACTGCAGCTTGCTGTAAGGCAGTCCAGACACTGATGGTGAGCTACAGGACAGAGTTCTGAGTCCCTTTCAAAAATTATTAAGAACAAATTAGGCCCAGGGGCCCTGGGGAGCCTGTGTCGTAAAACATGAGAGAATTGTGTTTTCCAGTCCTCTGGCAGTATTTTCATGAACTGATGACAATCAAATAGAAGATAGAGACTATTTTTATATCTTGATCTTAGTCTAAAATACTATTGCGAAAGGTGCACGCTACCAGTTAAGGGACTTATCTAGTTGGGAAAACAGTGACCCACGCAGTATAGGGAATTTAATATATTTGAAAAGTTCCAAGGGCATAACCAGTGCAAGTTACTAATGTAAGAAGTTTCACAGGCTACCAGGAGGGAATGCTGCCTACAAACTTGTTCAATTTTTCTTCCATTAACAAGCCTTATTTTATGCCAAGTCAACATAAGAATATTATTTTATTGCAACAAAAATACCACCACCACCATGAAGCATCAGAGCTCTTGTTCTGACGCTAAGAAGGAGCTAACACGGTTTGAAAGTAATTAAGAAAAGCTGAATTTCTGTTTTCCATCTCGGTCAGCATGGCTGCTGGGTTCATTGCACCCTGCCAAAGTTTGCAAAAATGACAGTGCGTGTAACCACCCGGTTTCTAAAACATAAGCTTCCATTGTGAAGAAGCTTGATTTTCTGCTTTAGAAATGCATCACCTGCCAGTCGGTCCCCGTGGCGTATTGCTGAGAGACACAGCAAAGGGCCCAGGTGCACGCACGGGGAGTCGAGTCCTTCACTCCTTTTAATTACAGGTCGGCACCCCTGACGGGGGGATGGCGAAGAAACTGCCTCCGTAAAATGTTCATTAGAGACAGCCATTTTCTATCAGGGAAACAAAACGGCCTCCTTCAACTTACTCATCTGCATGAAGTCCCTCAATGTGAATTATGCCCCTGTAATCAAGCACTGGCCACACTGAGGCTCCAGGCTCAGCCCAGAACGTTCCCAGAGGGGAGGCAGGGACAGCGAAGCGGAGTTCACAGCCAAAGAGGAAGACGAGAAGAAATCTTTCAGACTTTCAAGAACCTGTGCGAACAGTTCCTTCTACTTCCTATTTAAGCTGTTCCCCACACCCCGGGAGGGAGAGTTGTTATCTTCTTAGTAATTTCAGAAGCTATTAAGCGAGGATGAAGGAGAGAGCCAAGGAAGTGGGGTGGGAGGGAAGGAGTTTTTCTGTTTGTGTGTGTGTGTGTGTGTGTTGTGAGTCAGCAAAAGCCCCGGAAGCCTTACAAAAGGACTTCAAACAGCAAGCTGGAAAGGAGGACAATAGCTTCCACCCCCAGACAGTGAGAAATTGCATTATCCTAAGGGATCACGGCCACCCGTGTTCAGTGCAGATAAGTGCGGAGCTCTCTGTTCTGGCCAATAGGAGCCAGGCCGCCGCAGCTGCTTGCAGAAGCCCTGGGTGGCCTCCATCCCAGCCGCTCCAAATGGTTTCAAGGCAAAAAGCACTGCAGCTGGGTGGTGCTCAGAAGCGCAGAGGGTGGGAGGCTGACAAAGTGGAGGCTGGCAAGTTGCACACACACACACACCCACGCCAGGTGCTCTAAATCCCCTCTCCTGCTCAGGGAAACCACACAGAGGTCCCCGGGCTGATTCCTCAGGCAGCTGTGCCGGAACCTGCCTCGCCATCATTCCACAGCATCAACTGCAAAGGGTGCCTCGGAGACGGCCGACGCTGCGGGGAAATCTCACCACCACAAAGTTCTTCGTGCTCCAGGAGCAAGAGGATAATCAACGCCACTCGGCCAAAGTGAGGGGCATGCCAAATGCAGTCGTCAAGGGGACAGAAGCCTTGTCACACACCCTCCACCGCAGACGCAAAGCCCTGGAGACAAAACAGACCTGGGCAAATCTGATCAGAAACTTCCATCTGCAGGAAAAAGGTGAAATTCAAAAGGATATTATTAACCACTCTGAGTGGGAAAAAAAAAAAGTAAATCTTAACCTTTGAGGAGGAAAAGTATGTGAAAGTTACATTAAGGGCTGGCTCACTCCGGGGATACTGTTATTTGTGGGGGAAGAATTTAACACATTAATGTATTTAACACATTAATGTATTTAACACATTAATGAGTACTTGCCATCCAATTTTATAGTATTACTTGTCACAGGTTATAGTTTTAAATGTTTTCACATCCATGGCTAATATCTATGCAGAATGTTCACCTGACAAGTTTGTTAAAAGTACGAGAGAAGCTGGTGATGCTGAAACCCCATATTTACATGCAGCTCCCAAACCAGATTACCATTGGCAGGCCCTAATTTTGTATATAAATTCTTTTGAAAGAAATATAGGGGCTCCCATCATGGCTCAGTGGTTAACGAATCCGACTAGGAACCATGAGGTTGTGGGTTCGATCCCTGGCCTCACTCAGTAGGTTAGGCGTTGCCGTGAGCTGTGGTGTAGGTCTCAGACGCGGCTTGGATCCCGCATTGCTGTGGCTGTGGCGTAGGCCGGCAGCCGTAGCTCTGATTAGACCCCTAGCCTGGGAACCTCCACATGTCGCGGGTGCGGCCCTAAACTGACAAAAAGACAAAAAAAAGGAAAAGAAATATACACACAGGTAATTTTTAAATCAAACACATATACACACACACAGGTGTGTGTAAATGTTAACAAATGAGAGAAGGGGTAAAGACAGAAAAGTATTAAAGTTCAGACCCTGACGGCCGCACAAGTGCTGTCAACAACATTCTGTGCAAAGTCAAAATGGGTAGAAGTGTTAAAAATTAAAATTAAGTCATCTGGCTTCTCGATCACTGCAATGGAGGTTGAAAGACCCAGGAGACATTTTCCGCTCAGTCCTTGATTTGCTATGGGACCTACATCACGTTGTGCTAGGCCTCTGTTGTAACATCTGCAAAATGGAGATAACGCTTCACACTACCCACCTCAGAGAGCTGTCAGAAGATTAGATACCAAAAAAGAGAATCCTCAAAGCCCTTTGAGTTTCTTATAAGACATGCAACTTAATAAAATACCAGCACCCTCGACAAACTCCTAACCAGCTCCAGGCTACAGAAACAGGAAGCAAACACCAGGAATGCAACAAGGCAGATGCCACACAGGGCACACCATTTAAGCCCGGGAAGGCGGTAGGCTGTGTTGCCCCCAGCTTCTAGGGAAAAGGTGGGGGAAATAACTCTGAAATTCATTATCTACTCAGACAAAACAAAATATCCAGATAAAGGGAAAAAAATACAACAGTATTTCGACAAATCACCAGTAAGTAAAATGAAGCAACCCTGACAAGTAAACCCAAATTCTTCCTTCAAGGTTCAGAGCTACACAAAGACAATCAAGTAACATTATTCTGGCAGTTTTTCAATGTTAGTCAAGTCTCTTATTAAAGTAAATTGGTTCCACGGAGGGGTACTCGGAATGAGGTCCTCGCATTGAATGAAATTTAAGCCCAGAATACATAGAATATTTTTAAGCCGTTTGTAATAGAAACAAAGACAAAATGGACTCTGCATTGCCACCTCAAGAAAATAATTATTTTGGGGTTCACAAGGAAATCAGGAGAAGAGTATTAAATGCTATGGAAAATTTGATATTTGAATGGATTCAATACACATTTATTCTATTATACAGTATTACATCAAGCACTTATTGTGGGCCACATGTCAGGTTCAAATAAAAAAGATAAGTCATATCCTATTCCTGGCTCTAATGAACCTCAAAGCCTGGCAAGGGGGAGACAGACACGATAAAGGAGAAAACAATGTGGTAAGGGTTAGAATCAAGAATAAACAAGAGCGCTTTGGAGGAACAGAAGAAAGAAGTAATTAATTCTGCATGGAAGGTTGGGGGAGGTTCAGGAAAGCTTCAAAGAATATGACACTGGAACAGGACCTTACAAAATGAACAAAACTGCACCAACTACAGAAGAAGGGAAAAGGGCTTTCGCAATAACAAACAGCAGCCCCCATGTCAGGGCATGTCTTAATATGCCCTCCTTAAAGGAAGCACAATGGAGACCGTCTGCGAGGGCCTGACTGCGAGGGCTTTGTGGGAGCAGAAAAAGGGAGCATCACAGAACATTTCTGAAAAGGGACTTGGTATTTTCTGTAACTCGGTGTACAAGACTAAGGCAAAACAGACAGAAGCAGGAGAGGTGGCGCCGGCCCCTGGCCTGAGGCAGACCCTAGGGACGCTGAGAGTATTGCTGAGGCCAATTCTCTTGGTGAAGAGGAGATGGATAAGGAGACAGAGAAGCCAGTGGGCTTGGCAAGCTTAACCATGACTCAGGAACGCTTGGGACCAGGGCCTCTGGGAGAAGGGGCAGGCCCAACCAAGCCAGGCGGGTAAAGCACAGTGTCACAGCAGGAATAACAGCCTCCAGAAATAACAGGCCCTTATTCCTGGAAACTGTAAGTGCTACCTTGTATGGCAAAGACACTGCCGATGCAATTAAATTAGGGATCCTGAGATGCAGAGATTATTCTGGATCATCCAGTTGGGTCTTAAATGCAATCACAGGTATGCTTGTAAGAGGGAGGTAGAGCAGAATCTGACCACAGAGAGAAGAGAGGGAAAGGCACTGGGACCTCGGAGGCAGATACTGCAGTGATGCGGCCTCAAGCCAGGGAATCTCAGTAGCCACTAGATGCCGGAAAATACAAGCAACAGGTTCTGTGCTAGGCCTCCAGGAATGTGGCCCTCCGAACACCTCAATTTGTTGTTTTAAGCCACCAAGCTTGTGGCAATTTGTTACAGTCACAGGAAACAAAAACACAGTGGGCAGAGTCATCTCCCAGGTGCTCTTAGGTGTCACAACCACCGGTCTTGACTGGAGTAACTCAGATGGAAGGCACCTCAACCATCAGGATGTTGCGGTCCAAGCTGAAGCCTCAGAGGAAGGCTAGATTATTCAACCGGGTAGCTAGGTAACGAGATCCCAGGAAAAGCCCAGAGCAGGTCAAAACAAGATGGGTGGAAAAATCACGGCCACCAAATGATGAGACATGGGGAAGGAAACTGGCCACAAGGGATAGTGGGGGTGATAGAGATAAAGCAACTCAGAGGTCATCCATAGGCCATCCAGTTTCTGGTCTAGGAGAGTCACTTAATTTTTAGTACTCACTGGACATAGGAAGATGTAAGAGATGGAAAACATTTACCTGCAGTGGGGACAGCTCAGGACTAGACTACCAAATCAAAGACATTTGTGGATCCAGGTATAAGAGGATTTGGGAAACGAGATGAACAGGACACAAAATGCTAAAAAGTTAACTGTGCTCTTTAGTCAATAAGGGACATAACTCAGCGTTATCTACTTCAGGAAGGTGGGAGCAATAGATTAGTGGCCCGGCAAGAAGATGCTCGAACCAGCCAACGCTGGAGATGACAGAGACCGGATGTAAGAATGCGGAAATGGTAATGGATTAGAAAAATATTTGGAGCACATGGCAAGTTACTTAAATAATGAATGAGTGATACGTAGGGCACGGGAGCAGCAGGTAAATGATAACAACCATCTTTCAAGTACAAAGTCAAAGCAAGAACACACAGCACAACAGACAGTATGGGTTTGTCTCTGGCTATATTCAGTTTAAAGTAATGGTGGGTCAGGCCAGGGGTGACAGCCAGAAACCAATGGAACACTGGGATCTAAAACTCAGAATGTCAAAAATATTTGAATATTTGAAAAACTATCCGGAAAGTGCTCTTTCAATCTTCTTCCTCCTGTTCTATCCTTTGGAAAGATATCCAAAAAAGGTTCTGAACATTTTAATGTCCTAAAAACATTTCTGAACCATAGTCATACCACCCACTCATAAGAAAAACCTTGCCTTGGCAGCACTTAAAAGTAAGCTAGAAATTTCTAAGAAGGGGGGAAGATCTTACCGTCAGCCATTTCCCTTTTCTGTTAGTTTTAAGGCATCTAGTGAAACGGACAACAGAACAGCTATCCACAGATCAGGGCGGTTAAGGACGCTCAGTGATGACCTCAGGGACGACCTGACGGTGGAAAAGAAGACACACTTTTTACATTTTCAGAGAACATCAAGTTAGAGACTGCTGAAGCAATAAATACAGATCCCACAAAGAAAAACCAGCATGTTTACTAATATGAACCACCTGGGAAAAGAGGGAAAAAATTAAGGCACAGATTGATCTAGGGAAGAAGAATGGGCCCTCACCTATCCCCCGCCCTCAACCCTGCCACTACACACACACACACACACACACACACACACACTCGTGTCCTGCGGCAACAGACCGCATACTGCTCCTCACCAGAATGCTCAGGGCAGATCTGCTCCACGGCAGAATGCAAGCATTCCTCCCCTCTAGCCTGCAATTTGCCACGGCAGGTCCTAGGTGAAATTTTAAATGACTTGGTGGAAGCAGCATCTGGAGTTCCAGATTAGTAGTCTTGCGGGGGAGACAACATGGGAAGGTGGCAAAGCGGGATGCCAAGATGTAAAGGACTTTGACAGAATCCCAGTCCTTATGCAACTGTGTGTGTTCAGGTAAACAAGGTTCTTGTTCCTACAGGGGAGAGACCACGGCAGAACAGAAGTGGCAGTAAGACGGCGACGCTACCTTAGTAAGTTTTATAGACCAATAAAGCCAGACCAATGAATGAATAAAAGTGAATCAAGTGAATAAATAAAAGACCAAGTAAAATATATGTAACTAAACAAACATGAGCGAACAGGGTCTTATTGGTAAGACCTATGATGGAAAATGCATTATTAAAAAAAAAAAGAAAAAAGTTAAAGGTCATAAAAAGTCCAGGCAGAATGTTATTATTCCAGAAGAAAAGAAATATATTTTTTTTCTGTCTTTTTTAGGGGCTGCACCCACGGCATAGGGAGGTTCCCAGGCTAAGGGTCGAATCACAACTATAGCTGCTGGCACACCACAGCAACGCGGATCAGAGCCACGTCTGTGACCTACACCACAGCTCACAGCAACGCTAGATCCTTAACCCACTGAGCAAGGCCAGGGATGGAACCTGTATCCTTGTGGATACTAGTCAGATTTGTTTCCTCTGCGCCACGATGGAAACTCCAGAAGAGAAGATACTATCAGTAAAAACCCAAAATGTACCCAAAGCACAGCACCTTGTATCTGCCTAGTACATACATACATACATGCTGTTTCATAAATAGCTCATCCGGTCCCTGGCACAGTTGTGCATATGTTGACTTCATCAAGTTTTGACCACGTATTCACTCCACATTTTTTTTTATTTCGTGTCTATCATGTCAATCCTACTGAGAGGACATACAAACAGCAGTAATAGTATCTGCCCCTGGGAAGCCAAAAACCAATTACATGCAAAATATGAAATATGGAAATATAAGAATGGACACCATGAAATGGAGACAAAGAATAGACAGGTAACAGTTAAGTGTTCATCAACGCAAGAAATAGAAGAAAAAAAAACAGGTTCTACGTCTTTAAGTGTGGGGGTATATACATAAAGGAGAATGGAAAGCTCAGGAGGAGGGGATGAAAGAGACCTGAGTAGAAATATGAGTGAAGGTGATTCCAAGCGGCTGGATCAAAACACATTAAGAATAAGCCTGATGTGTTAAGTTATGACACTAAGCTTAAAAAAAAAAAAAAAAAAAATCCTTGCTCTGGAACAGAAGGTGTTAAGTAAGGGCAAATGACGGTGGGGCCAATGAAGACTAGCTGACTGCTGAGTCTGAGTTTAACTCACCGGAAGTTTTACATCAGGAGTGAAGCATCGAGTACGGGCTTTAATCAGGAGGCTACACAGCCAAGAGGAATGAACACCTGTGTCTTAGAGACTAGTTAGGAGGCCATTACAGTCATCCACGGTAAACTCTAGTCATCCACTGTACAGTCAGGAAGCTGTTAAGTCACAGAGGGCATGAAGCTGCGAGCTCCAGCCCAGAGAGGAAGCAGGGGAAAAGCTTAGAGAGAGATGGTGGAGGAAAGAAGAGAACTAATGAAGAATTAAAGGGGTCCGGTGACTGTGTGGATGCGGCGGATAAGGAATAGGGAGAAAAGTTAAGAATTGTCTGGCATTACACCTCTGACAGGAAATTGAAATAATAAATATAGCTCAGAGAAACCATTGAGATAAAGAATTCAAGGGCTATGGGATGAAAAGGTTTGGGAATTTCTCAACCACACATCATAGCTTCTGATTTTAGTGGCAAACTGTCAAGGGAAATTCTCAAAGAACTTGGAAATACTTCAGAGATGAGGCTGGACTTACACAGGGACCGTAGTTTTCAAAATGTTTCAAAGACAAACATCTAACAACCAAAAGTCATCCCAAAACATTCAACTCTCAACTCTATAACGATTTCAAAATTCAATGACATTAAATCGAGTTCTATGGAATGTAACTATGTAAATAAACTACGGTTATTGCATTGACTTTTGGTCACTTAACACTGTGACCAAAAGCAACACCACCACCAACGTCACCAACAGGTATACAGGGTCTGGTATTTTTATTAACTCTTGTTCCCACTGCCATTGACAACACATGAGCAACCACTGACATAGATGGTTATGGTTTCTTAGGACCCTGAACATTGTGAATTTCCGCAAAAGGTTTCCTAAACTAGGAAGGTGTACCAGATACTCTCTTGGATCGTCTCCAAGCTTCTAGTAGAGAACTCAAAGCTAAAAGTGATTTCCACAGCTGCAGTACACAGAGGGTTCTGGAGCTCATCATTAATTACAGGTTAAAGATATGGCTTCTGCATACTTATAAAAACACTTCACAACCAGGTCCTAGCGTCCAGTCAAAGATATTCCAGTGATCATATTACCAACAAAATATGTACACTTGCCCTCCTGTCTCATTTCTAACTTCCACCTGCAGAAACACACCAAAAACAAGAGGAAAATCACTTGTTCAACACAAAATTCTAAAAATAATGACTAGCATTTTTTACTAATTTACTTAGTAATCAATGGCCACCATGTACATAAGACTTATTATATACCTGGCACTACTCTAAGCTCTTAAATAGCCACAAAAACTGAATGCATTAGGCACTGAGAATACCAACCCTATCTTACACAAGGAGAAACCAAGGCACAGAGAGTCTAAGTTGACCAAAGTTACATCTTTAAAAGGTAGCAGAGGCAGAATTCGAATTTAAGCAGAATCCCAGGGTCTCACAGTAAATAGCCATGCTCTCTATTCTGTTTCCCAAATAAATGAGCAAATATCGCATCTATTTTTTTAAGTAAATTATTGTTTAAAGACAGTAAACACTGTCTATGACATAAGTGTTTTTTGATTATTTCAAAAATATCCCAGAGTACCAATGCAAAGAAACCAAGAGAAAAGAGCAACATACATATCCACACTTTATGAGGAAACTTTAAATAAAAAAGATCCCAGTTGGATGTGAAGAAATTTTCAACCATTTAGGGTGGCAAAAAAAAAAAATGAATAAATAAAATTAACTATACTAAAAGTCAAGTTGGAAGCATTCACTCCTGAAAAAAAGGGATTCTCCCACAAGACTCACATTTATCTACTTTTAAAAGTGGAATTTGGACTAAATGCACTTACTTCCTTTAAGATGATGTCAGGATTTATTATGCACTTTACTCTAATTTTCTCCCCATTTTCACTGATTGCAGTCTAAATCTGAGTTTAAAAGAATTACACAAGCATCTGGCATATGATCCTTGGTAAGCATGACAACTTTCATTAAAAATTGATGTTTCAACCTGTGTTTCTGAAGAATAGATTTTAATTGAAGGCCTTTACAGCTAACAATCAGGATAATTGTATTTTGATTCTTACATTTCTCTGGATCGAATGTTCTCATTTGGATATTTTTCTCCGGGACATTTTTTTTTTTGCTACCTTATTTCAAAGTGTAGGAAATGATCCTGATGAAAGGCAGAGTAGATAGCAACCCCAGGATTCTTGATGAAATGCAACCTTCTCTGGGATTCTATTTCAAACATGGGTAAAGGAGAAAATAATTTCTGGATTCAAGCTTCCATGAGCCTGTGATAATCCAGAGCTGACAACACAGAACGCGGGTATTAGATACCTCATATGGATCTGCTAGGCCAAAGCATCCGAATAGAGTTTTAGAATGCAGGTGCTAGAAGTGGCATTAAAAGCTCTATCAACAGCTGCCAGGGAGAGGGCACACGGCCCCCACCCCTGTAAGGATGGTCCTTATCCATCACACCAGAGCCTAGTGAATCCCTCCTTCAACACCACGGTGGTGGGTGGTGTGGACAGTGTCACAGGAAATGTGGGTCGTCATGTTTCTCTCTCCCTGACCACACACCTCTAACAGCAACCAATGCCCAAACATAATGCTAATCCAATGGATAAATAAGATCAACAAAGGAAAAGGCTTTCAAAAACTCAGTGTCAAAAACTGTAACAGCAGAAGCCAGAAGTTCAGCATTTAAATTTTTAAAAAACTTTAGTCACTAAAATTTTAAGGACTTCCCTGGTGGCACAGCAGGTTAAGGATCTGACATTGTCACTGCAGCAGCTTAGGTCACTGCTGTGGCGTGGGTTCGATCCCTGGCCTGGGAATTTCCACATGCTGTGGGTGTGGTCAAATAAAATAAAAAAGTTAAAATACCTTGAAATTAGTTTTTATAAAAAAACCTGGGGATTCCACAAAATGTTAGGACTTTTCTGTACTTTCTAAATCCTAGTGGCTTAGATGTATGTCCCTGAGAGCAAAAAACTACAGGCAGGCTTAAGCAGTATGAAACTTTAAATCATATTTTATTATTGCACTCTTCAGAGATGTTTCTTAATGATTCATCTTATGCACAACAGTCTGAGCCAGCTTTTCGTAAACAGCATAAAACAGAGAACTAGCATCCAGGGTAGCTGTTCATGGGCGTTCTGGGAAACAAAATCTGGGCTCAAAGTGAAAGGCACGTGGCACGCCACGGGTCTTCCTTCTAGAGGATGCATGGTATACATCAGTGAATTCACTGCTCTGAGGAGTTCAGAAAATCTTGGTTAAGTGTCGCCTACATGCACTCCTTCATGGACTGCATCTTCACAGAGCATTTCTTGGGCTATCAGGGCCACATAAAATGCCATTTGAGAAAGGTGGCTCGCACCTCCAGACCTTAGCGCTCAAGACTTGAGAATCTGACCCCAAATTACCTGCAATCATAATCAACGACATACACTAACAAGTCTGATGACCAAGGCAGCTCTCTCATCCCAGATTCCGCCCCTGGGAACTTCATCTCCCATCCTCCATAGACCTGTGCTCCCCTATTCGTTCAGACCAGTCCTGCAATCAACTCATTCAATTTCATCCCTTGACACGTGAGATCAAAACCCACCTCTTACGTCTCTTCCAAATGATGTCAGCTTTCCTTTCCCTGGAGTAGGCCACCACAAATAAAGTGATACTTTGTTAGGACTCACCTTCTACATCCTTTATGAGCCCATATTTGCTGCATAAATGTACCTGGTCCCCCAACTATCTCCAACAACTGGCAGAGAAAAGGCTCTCAGCTCTTCGTTTTTACTACAATATCTACTACACAGCATTTTTGCAACAGAGCAGAAACTCTATCCATAAATGCTGATGACTTAGAAAACTCCTGCCAATAGGGCAGCAGGGGCATCAAGCCCCTGGCCAGTCAAAAATCAACATACAGTCAGCCCTGCACGTCTGTAGGCAGTGCCTCTGTATCCACCGTTTCTCCAAATCCACAGCTCCACATCCATGGATTCGACCTACCTCCATCATGTAGTACTACAGTATTTACTACTGAAAAAACAAAAAACTGATTAATAAGTGAACCCATGCAGTTCAAAGCTGTGTTGTTCAAAGGTCAACTGTGCAATACGTATTCACCAGCATGACGTCTGAAAAATGGCCAGCCTCAGAGTCAAGTTTTACATTTTCTTAACCAAGTGAAAAGAACAATATACCATTAGATATAGAATGGCTCTAACACTATAAAAGTGGTTCATCATGTAATTCCAGAATCAGAATTATTGTTCTGTGCCTCAGATTAGGAAGCATCCAAGGGAAGCAGTCAATAGGACTGATTAAGAGCCCTGGGATAGTCTGGTTTAAATCCTGGCTCCATTGTATCTAACAACATATTTCTCTGAGCCTCACTCAGTTTTCTCATCTGACAAATGGATGTATAATAGTATCTACTTCATTGGAATACTGTGACATTTCAATGCGATAATACCTATCATACTCTTACAGCATTCCTTGGTACAAAGAAAACACAAAATACACGCTAACACTATTACATTCCTGGGATCTCAGTAAAAGATTTACCATGAAGGCTGGCTCAGCAATTACAAGATTAGCAAATACACAAACCTCCGCACTGCTCCTATTAATGCTACTCCGTGCTGCTGCATGGATTATTTCAAGAAGAACAGAAAAGGTTTGCTGTGGGGGTTATAATTATCTACATTCTCTAAGCCCTATCTACCTCCTGGAGGGGTGGTAAAATTACAACTTTAAGCAAACAATAATCTTCCCTGGGAAATCCATTAAGCAAGCTAAATTATAATTCTGATATTGGCATATCTGTCTGTGGAAGTCTATGTTGTTACATTGTCATTCATTTGCATATTATGTAACCATACTTTTTACCTGCATAGTTTTAGCAATCTGTAGAATCACTTTCAACGTGAAAGATAACATTTCTCTCTTTCCTTGATCAGAGGGAGAAGTCAGAAAAGAAAAACCCAGGTTTTGTTTGTGTCTTCACTTCATTTAACACATTAATGGCTGCTTTATGGGAAAAAAAGAACACACACTTTTACCATATTGTTGAAAATCTCTAAAAATAACATTCAGAAATTCCTTCATCGTCAAGTAAGTGTTTACAAAATGATACTAAATTAGTGTAACAAAGTCTTAATGGGTGTCATTTGAAGAAAGATCTGAAACTCAAACATTCTTGATAAAATTCCAGTTACTTATTTTCTTTCTTGTCCCTTCAATCTTTTCCTATACCTCACACTCAACATTGCGTTTTGTCTGTTTTCTTTATATCTCATACTTCTTATATTTCTTCTAAGATAGCTTTTCATTAGGTGACAACTTTTTGTAGTTAATTTCACAAATATATTTTTAGCACTGTGACTCACTTTCTGTTAAGTCAAATCTCATTTCTTTTTCCTTCCCAGCCTGCTCTTTCCTTTGAGAAGGATTGCTTTCCTGTATTTGATGCCCACATAAAGTGGAAGTGACGGAGTGTAAGCCGCCAACTAAACCCAGCTTCATATCCCTTTGCAAGTCCATACTCTGGAAGAACATGCTTGTCCTCCTTCTCTGAAGATGGAAAAACTTGATTTCCACTCAAAGCTCTCCCCGCAACAGGGAGAAAACATGGCAAACACACAACATGAAAACAGTTTTGGACACAGCACATACTGCATGTCTTATCATAACATGCAGGCCTCAGAGATAGCATGGCATTGATCCCCGGCTACCACAGTATAGCCAATAACACAGTGAAGTGAATCCACTGATCTTTTGGTTTCCCAGTGCATATGAGTGTTATGTTTATACTACATTGTAGTTTAATATGTATGCAATATCATTATGCCTAAAACATGTACATACCTTGATTAAAAATCTACTTTAGTGCTAAAAAAATCCTAAGCATCAGGGGTTCCCGTCGTGGCACAGCAGAAACGAATCCGACTAGGAACCATGAGGTTGTGGGTTCAATCCCATGCCTTGCTCAGTGGGTTGAGGATCCAGCATTGCCGTGAGCTGTGGTATAGGTCATAGACCCGGCTAAGATCCCGTGTTGCTGTGGCTTAGGCCAGAGACTGTAGCTCTGATTCAACACCTAACCTGGGAACCTCCATATGCCGTGAGTGTCGCCGTAAAAAGCAAAAAAAAAAAAAAAAAAAAAAAAAAAAAAAAAAAAAAAAAAAAAAAAAAAAAAAAAAAAAAAAAAAAAAAAAGTCCTAACCATCAAGTGACAATGCAGGGTGGCTACAAACTTTCAATTTGGAAAAAAATGCAAAATGTTCTGCAAAATACAAAAGCACAAAAAAAATGAGGTACGCCTGCACATGCATCATAGAAGACATATGTTTCCCTCTATATGATGAAACATAAATATTTACACACAAAGGTAGGAAAACAGTTTCCAATCTCCTCTTATGTAATATGGTGGTAATTATTTGAGAAAATAAGATTCTGCAATTTTATTTTGGTCTGATTAGCGCATTTTTAGTATTATAAAAACTCCCAAGTTTTGCAGAATACATGTTTACCAAGGACGTTAATGGGCTAAAAAGCCCAGAAATCATAAAAACTCCATGCTTTACTTTGTGCCGTCACTGTTATTTCCATTGCAGTAGTATTTCAGAGAGAAAATCAGCCATACGTTAACTTTCCAACCTATGTTTAAAAAAACTTTAGGATTTCTATTTAGACAGAGGGTTCTACCTCTATTAAAGAAAAGAATGTAAGGCCATTTAGCCCAGGCTCCTCTCCTGAAAATGTGGGTCAACCATAGGACAACCTGGGGCCACAGGTCCCTTTCCAGGAATTTGATGGAAAGCTGGTTCATCTTTGAATCCACCCAGAAGCAGAATTAGTTAATGAAGAACTAAAAAGGACATAAAAATCCACTGTTTTTACTTCAACAGTAGTTTAAACACAGGAATTCAGCCAGGAGGCTCCACCACTTTTAGGGGGGGTGGGGGTCGGCTCTCTCCGGCCATCCACGTGCCCCCCTGCCCGCCTGCCTGTGGCTGCCCCCACCTGCTCTCCTGTGCAGGCCTAGGACCCCACATTCGGCCTGTGGACCCACCAGTAGCTAAATGGAAAGGGACTGACACCACTTCACCTTTCTTCACAGAGGTCACCGACCTCAATTTTCATAATGAATTGCTTTCTAAATGCATTTGTTTTGTTTTTTTTAAATAATCAGAAAAAGAGAGGTGTCAGAGTTTTCTGAGATAGCTCTTCCATTATTTAATAACACACCCAGAGTGCCAGCTGTAGGGCAAACTGCAAAGTCAGTCAAGGTTTAAGACGACCTTCTCAATTTCTTTCTAGTGTCCCTGTATTCAACCAGGATACCTACACAAGAACCTACCAAATCTTCCTCCTCAGGCATCCAATCGCCCATCCTAACCACCCCGCCTGCCCATGGTCCCCCTAGGGGCCTTCCTTACAGGACTCACCCTGCCCCATGTTCCTCTGCTGCACGTCAGCCAGCACTTTGAAACTTGAATCATCGACACAAGTTTCCTCCAAATCCCAGTGTAACCCTGAATTATTTTATTAGATTTTCACAACATGTCTACAAGCACAACTAGGAACATACTCCTTCAGCGTGACTCCTAAACAAATCTAAAGCCAAAATGCACTTGTATGAAAAATTCAAGAAGAGCCACAAACACACCATTTAACCATATTAATTGAATATGATGGATGAGGTTTTGCAACAGTTTGTCGCTTGCAGCCTGACTCTGGCACTGATGTCAGAGCCAAGGCTCCAGTGCTAAGGGTGCTGGTGTTACTGTGGGCAGCAGAGTAGTTCAACTCTCCCACCCCTTTTTCTATTAATCTCTATCCAAAAAGGAGGTCAGCCAGCCTAAACCTGCTAGAAACTCATTCATAAACCACTTATTAGCCAGCAACTAATACCATGACTCGGAGGCAGGACAAATGTAAACACAGGTGCTGAAATGTCAGGGGATAGCCTGCGATGACAGCGGTAATCCAGATGATTCAGAACGTGTGTCTATCAGTTGGTTATTGTTAGGAGAATGGAAACGCAAAGCTGAAACGCTTTGGTGGAGAAACACAGGACCTGAGACTATCTGGAGAGAGGACTCTGGGGCCCAGCAGACAGACACTCCCCACAGCCAGACACTCCTGCACCTTCCCTCGTGGGGCGGCTACCACGTGGGAAAGCAGCGACTCGGCGCCTCGGGTGGGGTGTCTCACAGATAACCATCGCGTGAACGTGCATCCCCGGAAGAGAC
>PVHT021183524.1:18574764-18649576 GCA_004024745.2 Catagonus wagneri
AGTTGCGTTCTCCAGCAACGGACCTCAGTACCGTTTCCCAAGGTCTACCACGCGAGCGGCACCTCGGAGCCTCCACCTTTCAAGAAAACTAAACTGCCCTGAAATCAGCACAGTAAACGCCAGGACGGACGAGGAACGTTCTGTCCTCAGGCGTTCTGTGCCAGGCATGTGTTAACAAGGGTGTGGCATAGCTTTTCTTTAGCCTCACAACGCCGAGGTACGGAAAATTACCACAAACAGTGCTGTCATAGATTTCTTTTTTAATTTTTTCCTTTTTTGGCCACACCCACAGCATGCAGACGTTCCCAGCCCAGGGATCGAACCCGCATCACTGCAGAGACTCGAGCTGCTGCGGTGACCACGCCAAAGCCTTAACCCGATATGTCACAAAAGAACTCCAGTGCTGTCACGTTTTTAAATACTGACACACAGCTATGCCCGTAAGTTTCAGCATTAACGTGGAATCCTGGAAATGTAATTAGCATGCTCTGACACAGAAGCGCAACAAGTAGACTCCATAAGATAGTATTCAATTCCTCACTCAAATTGACACAGAACACAGGACTCAAAAATATTTAAGACGTGTGTAAGAACAAAGATTTTCTTTTTTAATAGGGACACTGTATGGGTCTGCCAGGGCTGCCGTGACAAAGTACCACAGGCTGAGTGCCGTAAGAGAAACTGATTTTCTCATACCTCTGAAGGCGGAAAGTCCAAGATCAAGGTGTCAGCAAGGTTCATTTCTATGAGGGCTCTTTCCTTGACTTGTCAATAGCAGCGTTCTCGCTGCCTCTTTGACAAGGTTGTCCCTGTGGGCTTTCCAGTCCCTGTAATCTCTACTGTGTTCCAAATTTCCTCTTTTAAGAATTCAGAGATTAGAGACCAATCTCAAGCCTCATTTTAACTTAATCACCCTTTTAAAGACCTTATCTCCAAATAACATCACATTCTGAGATATTAAGGGTTCAACATATGAATTCAAGCCAAATCAGACACCCACAGTCCCCAGAGGTTAAAGGAATGGAACATATGTAGCCCTTCTGTGGGTTCTTGCCAAATGACAACCTTCTTCCCTCAAGGGCACCCACACTACTAATTTTCATTTTGCAGTTCTTTATAGTTTTAACCAACTGCATTTGATGTCTTAAAAATCTTAAAGCTATAAATTTTCCCCTAAGGGGTCCTTTAGCTGCACCCCACCCCCACATCTTGATATACTGTGTATGTTTTATTACCATTTCAAGTTACTCTTTGACCTATGGGTTATTCAGAAGTGTGTGGTTCGATTTCCAAACGTGGGGGCATTTTCTATATGGCTATTAACCTCTGATTTTGCTGTTTTCGATGAACACACTTTGTATGATTTCAATTCTTTTTTCTTTTTGCCTTATCTGGAGCCGCACCCGCGACATATGAAGGTTCCCGGGCTAGGGGTCTAACAGGAGCTGTAGCTGTCGGCCTTCGCCACAGCCACAGCAACGCGGGATCCGAGCCGCATTTGCAACCTACACCACAGCTCATGGCAACGCTGGATCCTTAAACCACTGAGCAAGGCCAGGGATCGAACCCGCAACCTTATGGTTCTTAGTCGGATTTGTTAACCACTGAGCCATGAAGGGAACTCCAATTCCTTTTAAACTACAGAGACTTACTGATGTCTCAGCATATGGTCTCATATTTCGAATTAAAATAAAATAGCAAAATTTAACATAGCTTCATTCACTGTGGCTAAGTTGATTCAAAATATCATTTATAAGACTACTTAAGTACAAGCAAGCCAAAAGCAAATATTATTTAATTAACTGAAATTTTGGTTGCTACTTGTGAAAAATGGACAAGATATTTAAGTGACATAAGTGCTCTTTTTTTTACCCAAAGCATTGACTAAAAGAGGCTGAAAATAGTATAACCACATTTCAGCATTACACCATGTTTAAAACAGGCCATGTAATTTCAAAATCAGCTAATAATCATATACATAGTCTACCTGTAGAAGTACCAGAAATCTTAAAACTTACCCAGGAAAAACTGAGTTGGACTGGAATTTGAGATTTAGGAAATATTTGATAAAATGTTGTCCAACATCAAGCTTTATATATAAAATTTATATACAATGAAAATGTAAACCGGAGTTCCCACTGTGGTGTAATGGGACTGTAGCTTCTCTGCAGCCCTGGGACATAGGTTCAATCCGCGTCCAGCACAGTGGGTTAAGGATCCAGCATTGCTGCAGCTGTGTTGAAGGTTGCAATTACAGCTTGGATCTGATCCTTGGCCCAGGAACTCCATATGCCTCAGGGAAGCAAAAAAGGAAAGGAAAAAAGTAAACTTTTCTTCAAAGGCTTCCAAATATATCATAGGAGAAACCAGCACACAAAACTACCCTAATGCTTCTAAAAAGGATCGCAATTTTAAATCACTGAAAAAAAAAATTTAATGAAAGAAACAAATCCTCAATGCCATTGTCTTTCTTTAGGGAAAACCATTTTGTTAAGTACAGTTTCCCCAAAGCTGTTTAAACACTGAGATCTGGAAGCAAACCTTATTTAAATGAGTTTCTAGTCAAGGACTTGACCTACATAATGTTAAGTTGTAAAATCAAAAATCGAGGCAGTATCCTCGAAGGAGGGGACTAAAAGTGGTTTAAAATTTTTCAGCCTAGGGATAAACATGAACTAGAAACATAAATGTTTCCTGAATACTTGATATCATATGGTTTAAGTACAGAGGATTTTTAATGTCTAATTTTTAAACTGTTTTACAAATGAATTTCCACAAGTCCTATGGAAAGAGCATGCCTTAATTTTGGCCATAATCCTGGTAACTAGTCACATGTTTTCAATCACCTTTTAAATTAAGACTCTACAGATGCAGCTTCTGGGGTTGCTGCATCGCAATATGCTATCAGTAAAACTGTATGCCTAGGGCTGCTGGTTTGTGCTCACACTGCTTCCAACATTCCTCTGGTGAGCCTGTGTTAATGAAAATTCTCCTTTCCAAAGATTCTTTTGGACCACTCTTACAGAATCCTTGTATCAGAGCCAGCCAACAGCCTCATGAAGATCTGCAACTGTACATTTTTCAGGCATTACACTAGATTTTCTTATACAGTTCCCTATTAAAATGGTTTAAATTCCAAACCAAGCCTTGGGAAACAGAGTAGACACTATCTTGAGTCTTTCTACAGCATCTGGCAATGGAACTAGAGTGCTGAAATGAAGAAACAAAAATAGTTTTCAACTCTTATGTCCGAGAGGCAAATAAATCCTTACTATGGGAACAAGGGGCAAAGCCTTTGGTTATCATGGACTAGGAAATAGTCTTAAGATGATTTTGATTTTACAAAATTAGGTTTTGGCCTTAGCCTGCAGGTATTTCCCTATTGCATTCTGGACTAATCCACCTTTAGAGCTAATTCCTGTCAAAATGACAAAGGAGAATTGATTTCTTTTAGTGAAGTATCCTTATCAATGGAAACTTCTATGCATTGATTGATGGGGGTGTTAGAGGAAAGAACCATTAATTGATTTGTAATAAATAAAGCAAAATCTCCACTTATGACCAGCAATTGATAAAGGCAGCTCTTTTCTCATTGGTAAATTTCTTTAATCAAAAATTTATAAAGCAGTCCAACTCAATCACTCAACTTATTACTATAACACAGCTTCATTAAAGCAATTCGCACTGACACGGCCCAAGTTAAAGGTCACTCAGCAAGGTCATAATATTAAATCAGTAAAAAAAAAAAAATAAAGTCAAACGGAAAATGTCCTTTAAAGTTATGTTGTGGTATAATGGGAAAAACTTGCAGCTCTGCAATCAGATGATCTACATTCAAATTCCAGCATGACACTTATTAAGCATTTTACTCAAGTTGCCCGAGTCCCATTTTTCTCATCTCCAAAATGTGTAACTCCCTACCTTGCAGAATTAATTCTTCTAAATGAGTTAATAGTTGTAAAATGTCTGAAACAGAGCACTGAACATAATGGCTAACTGCTTAACAGTGTTTTATTAGTAGTATTTTTTAGAACAAAACCATAAGAGCAAATTATTTTCTCATCTGTGGAGTTCCAGGGTGTCCAGATGAGTGACATTTTGTTACATGGTTGCTCTGAAGTATTCAGCTCAGTGAGCTGGATGAGGGAGTAAATGTGCTAATCCAGCCAAGCTACATTCTATACCGAGAATAAAAAGGGTCATGGGCACCCTTCTCTCTGCTGGTCTCAATCCACGTGGGCAACAGCATTAAACGTTTTGAGAAGACTGTAAGGGTGATAGGAGATAGCTGGAGAACAGTTACCAGGATGCTAAGAGGCTAGGAATCATGTCATCTAAAGAATATCTGAAGGAATTATAGGTGTTACACTAGAGAAAAGGCAACTCTGGATAGGAACCAATGGCTGCCTTCAAACATACGTCACATACGTGACTGTGTCATGAGAGGGAAGAAACAGAACAATTCAATCATGCATCAGGCAGAAATTGACTAGGAAAGGACATACGTCACTATGAGTTTTATAAAATAAGGGGTTTATTAAAGGAATTACCTCTAACACATAGTAGGAGCCGTGTCTGTAGTCTGGTCTGGAATTGCCATAGTTCATGCAGGCAGGCAGGCAGGTGAGAAGGGGAACCAGAGCTGAAGCAAGGCCAAACAGAACCATGTCTCTCACCACCTCCTGGATGAATGGTTAAGACCTGCAGGAGAAGGTGGTGCCCTGGCCGGAGACGCACACTCTGCACACTCCCCGGACGTGGAGATGCCCACAGAGAAGACACGGCAGGAGGAGACCCACAGGCTGCCCCACACAGTCCTGGGGCCGGAGATGAGCAGCAAGGTGTGTGAGCTGCACTGTGCCTGGCCTCCTTCGCAGATCTTCAGAAAATGAAAAAGCTACTCCTTTTCATCTGCCTCTGAAACTTGCATTTTTCTCTTACGCTCAGGCCCAACTAAGAAGCACACAAGGGGACTGTGGGAGAATGAGATTCTGGGAAATCAGAGTTTCAGCTTCACAAAGCGGGTGCAATATCAAGTTATCCATAAAGGAAACTTTGATTTCTGGCCAATACAAGGATGTGAGGCACCCAAAGATTGAGTGGACTCCAGAAAGTATGAACTCTACGATCAGCTACACTCAGTCTTGGCTCACATAACATTTGGAAGAAAGGTTATCAGTAGAAAAAGTGATTCACCCCTTTTGGGCGTGATATTCAAGATCCTTTCCCACCCTGGAAATGCAATTATTCAAGCATAAGGCACACAATAGTTGCAGAACCTATTTTTAGAGTAAATGCTTACAGTTTGGGCTTGTAGCCACCATAACATTATACAAGAAACCAAATGACAGACCCAGAACTGAGGGGAAAATGAGGGAACCAGAACTCTCAGTTTCAGAGTTCATGCAGGGGTGATTTTTAAACCTCAGAAATGTTCACAATAGCCATAAAGGCATATATATTTTTTCCGTTCTAGTGTTAATGCACTCCAAACTCAACTACGTAGGTATAGCACCTGTGAAAGCTATATTGTTGCTGAGAATATAATATGGAAAACCCAAAAATACCTCTGACACAAGGAGGTAGAAAGGGTAAGATCTTTCCAGGCTTTCAGCTTGCTGGGGCCTGGAGAGAAAGTCCTCCTCTTCCTCTTCTACTGCCTTCAGTGAGCCTTCTCGGGCGACGCCTTATCTCTCTCCCTCACTAGTCCCGGCTAAGCTGGAACTGAGAGACTGGTACTGCAATGAGAGGAGGAGTCAGGAAGGCTCTTTGCACCTAGAATGTGTAAATCCTGTTTCTTGTCCTCATTCTGATCAAGTGCCAATTGAGCTTGGACTTCCAAGAAGCAAGGCAGAAGCTACCTCAATCCAAGTCAACCAAATGGGGGGTTATGGCTGCCTACCAAAAGAACAAAAAATGTGAAAAGTTCTCCACGAAGGAAAAATCCATATTTCAGCATATGTTCAATTTCCTATGCCAATAAACTTCTAAACTTGTAAAACCGTACCTGCCCTTTGGCATCTAAATATCATATTCTTAGTTCAAATTTTACATCAGTTTCTCCACGCTGAGGAATTCACAGCTACTGAACTTCTCGCCTCACCATAACTTTACAACTTTTACAAACGACTTTACATGTCAGATGCCATCTTGCTTTTTTCATTTTAAAGCGTATCCCCCTCTTCTAGTTCTGACTCTTCCTAGTAGTTTTCTTTGTTCCAACTTCCCAGGATCAACAACCAAAGGCAATACACACTAGGTAAACAGACTTGCGGAGGTAGACGAGGTAGGGGGCGTGGACACGAACTTAAATTAACACTACCCAAGCCTAGTAGTCGAGAGTTTTCAGGATTTTTCCAGGAGATGGAGTCTAACAGCTTACTCTGGAGCAGTTCAAGTACCTCCTGCTAGTGGCATTCCACCAGCTCATGCCATATGTATGGGAGGCGGCAGCCAATGCATTTGATGCCAGGAAGAATCTGCAGATTAATGAAATTCCCCACCAGGGCTGCAGACATGCCCACAGCTTTATTTCTTTTAACATAATATTAATGCATTTCAGGCTCTGAGTTTATGGCCTGTGCCTTTTTTTTTTTTTTGGATGGCTGAGTTACGCCCACCAAGGCAACATAACATCCAGACAGCAACCCCAAAGGCAAAGTGAGGAAGATTTTCTGATTATGTCATCAAACAGGAAACCTCATGGAGACTCTGGGATTAATGTATTTTCCACTGGAGCTGAAAGCAGGCAGGATATATTCACTGGAACAGAGAGAGGGAGAGGAAAGTGCTGGTAGGGGTGGAGGTGGTGTCTTTAACATGACATTTAAAGAAATCACTCATGTATTCACATCTAAAGCCTCCAAGCAAATAAAGACTTTGCAACTTCAGTTGACTGTGGTAATAAGCAAATTGCAGAAGCATGGGGTATGCACCCCACAAAGCGCTTCTCTAAACCATGGCACCATTCTTGCTCCAGATGGCATGGAAAATAATTTATAAATGACAAAAGTTCATTGGGTGTGTGGCAGCTGTTCAGTTCGAGCTCTCTGGCCACCCACTTCAGTAGAACTGAGAGCTTTCAATCAACTCTTGTCTCTCAGAGGGCCTTCAAACAGCGTCAGAACATGTGTACAATATGCTCTCAGTAAGTCGCTGGCCAAATATGAAAGATTAGAAAATCAAGTTAAACAGAAATGGAAAATACAAATACATACCATTTTCTCTGAATTCTATAATACCAAGCATGGGCTAGCAAGGGACTTTAATTTTCAAAACCTAACTTGGCATGATCTTTCTTTTTTGTCCCCTTCACATGTACTCACAGCTTCCTTCCCCATCAAATGAGAATATCTCACCTTTGGCAGGTATTTTAATAGCAGTCAACACTGTGCTTGTCTCTCTCCCTTCATTCACTCCAGCAGCCCCTTACATTAACAAAGCACTCCAGCTTAGCCATGAACCAAATGCTACTTTGAAACATGCCATCACCCACTTTATCCTTCTGTTCTGAGCCTCCAAACAAAGCCCACAAATTCTAAAGGACCAACAAGTCACAAAATTTTCTGCCCGTTTATTTGGGAAGGGTAGCTCAGTTGCTATTCGAGGCTGGATAAATCATTGACCAAAACAGAAAGGTGAGTAAAAATGATTACATTAACTTAATTATTTGAGTTACTTCAAACCAAAGTGAATCATAACGACAAATAAAATCTAAACAATTTGCCGTAAGAGCCACTTTCAAGCGTGGCAACCACAACAAGTGATCATTTAAGCAGAGAACATTTTTAGGAGAGTAAATTTTGTAAAGCCATCTGCCGGACAGACTCGTCAACATGCACTGTCTACAGAGGCTTTCCAAGTGTTAATCTGATCAGGTTGGAGCTGGATAGACTGTGGAAGGATGATGAACAGCCGACACTCTTTTTAAACTACCCAACACAGGAAGCCAAGATCCTATCATTGTAGGCACCAGCCCACCCACTCGCTCCCCACTTTTGTCCTCTCCAAATATCATTCTCTTAAATGAGGAGGCTTGCTAAGGCCTGGGAGGTAGCTCTTCCTTCACCCTAATAATATGCCTAGGAAAAAAAAAAAAAAAAAAACAGAACAGAACCAAAAAGCAAAATGAATCATGTTGAGCTAACCTACAGCAAACAATTTTTGGTAAAAATTTTAACAATCAAAAAAGATTTTAAAGAACATCAACATCATTTAGAAACAAAAGCAGCCTTCAAGTTCACATTCAGTTTCACAGAAGCCCTTGGAGCATGCCTGTCCAGTTTATTACCATTCACTTACCTGTGCAGCTTATGAAATATCTTTTATACACTGCTCTACTCATTCTTCTAGAAATGAGAAACACAAGAATTACCAAAAGTTGGTCAAATATAGTATGTCTAGAGGGAGTAAGATCAGGACACATGTTAAAAACCCAATCATTTGCTCTATCTTTTTTAAAACATATTTTCTACACTTTCCAGATGTTACTAGGGATGAAAAAGCAGAAATGTAGAGTTATCTTGTTCAAATAGCAAAGGCATTTGGACACCTACCCAGAGTTGAGCAGTAGAGAGAGATCTGGCAAATGTTAAAATTATTCTGTAGATACGGTAAGGATTACATTTCATATCAAACAAATTTTATTCGCTGTGCAAAATATCTGTAGTTAAAGAAATTATTCCAAACTTGGGACTGAATACACTCAAGCTGTCAAAGAACAAGGATCCGTTGTCTCTTTTCTCTGCCTCTAGGAACTTGGACAGACAGCCACCAGTCTGCTGAACTCTTGTGGACCTCAAGGGTGAATTTCTGTAGGACAATCTCTAGACTACAAAATGAACTTCAACAAGTAGTTCTGTAACTTTAGACTCCCTGTGCTAGGATATTATAGTCAATTTGTTTGAGTCTGTGGCTGCTTCATATCAAGTACACTCGCCACTGATACAACCAATCAAAAGCAGCAGTGCCAGGTAGTTAATACAATTAGAGTTCTTTAGAACACATGTTCTGCAACAAGGTTAAACAACTGTAGCCAGTGCTCTTACATATGCTGCAGCCAACAACCTAAGCAGGGGTTGCTCTTGTGGAATTGGATGTATCTCCCCGAATTTCCAAAGCACACTACACATACCAGAACTTCATCCAACAATAAAATCTGGCTACCTTTTATGGCAATAACCCAGTTCAAAATGTTTTAATCCAAATAAGCAGATTATTAAAAGCAGATGATCAGTACCTGACTTTCAGATTTACCATACAATGACAGTAATCAAGACAGCGTGGGACCGGTGAAAGGATAGACAGCAGATCATTGGAACAGAATAGAGAGTCCAGAAATAGACTCACACAAATATAGTCAAATGCTGGTCTTTGACAAAGGAGCCAAGGCAACACGTTGCAACAAGGGTAGTTATTTTCAAAAAATGGTGCCATGACTGGACACCCACAGGGAGGAAAAAAAAAAAAGTTAATCCAGGCATAGACTTTACACCCTTCACAAAAACTAACTCAAAATGGACTAGAGAGGACCTAGATGTGGAGTTCCTTCCTGGCTCAGCAGTAACAAATTCAACTAGGATCCATGAGGATGCGAGTCTGATACTGGCTTTGCTTAGTGGGTTGCTGCAAGCTGTGGTCTAAGAGGCAGATGCAGCTCAGATCTGGCATTGCTGTGGCTGTGGTGTAGGCCAGCAGCTGCAGCTCTGATTTGACCCCTAACCTGGGAACCTCCATATGCCGTGGGTACAGTCCTAAAAAGACCAAAAAAAAAAAAAAAAACCTAGATACCTAGATGTAAAACACAGAACTATACTATTCAAATCATAGTGGAAGATGATGTAAGAGAAAAATCTAGATGACCCTGGAGGTGTGACAATGACTTTTTAGATATAACCAAAGGAATAATCCATGAAAGAAAGAGGTGATAAGCTGAACGTCATTAAAATTAAAAATCTCTGCTCTGCCAAAGAAAATGTCACATGAATGAGGGCAAGCCACAGACTGGGAGAAAATATTTGCAAGAGACACATATGATAAAGGACTACTCTCCTAAATAGACTTCTTAAAACTCAGCAACAATAAAACAACATGATTAAAAAAATGGGCCAAAGGTCTTAACAGATGCTTCACCAAAGACATATAGACAAATAAGCATATGAAAAGATCCTCATCATATGTCAAGGCAATGCAAATTAAGACACATCTATTAAAATGGCCAAACTCCAGAACACTGACACCACCAAATGCTGACAAGGATGTGAAACAACAGGATCTCTCATTCACTGCTGGCTGGAACGCCAAACAGTATGGCTACTTTTGAAGAGTTTGACGGTTTCTTACAAAACTGAAAATTCTCTCACCCTACGATCCAGCAATCATAGTCCTTGGTATTTACCCTAGAGAGCTGAATGCTTATGTCCACACAAAAGCCTGCACACAGATATTTATGACAGCTTTATTCATAACTGCCAAAACTTGGAAACAACCAAGATGTCCTTCAGTAGGTGAATGGATAAAGAAGCTATGGCACATTGCAGACAATGAACTTACTCAATCCTGAGAAAAAAGAAGCTCTCAAGCCATGAAAAGACATAGAGGATGGTTAAATGCATATGCCTAAGTGAAAGAAGCCAATCTGCTAAGACGACATACTGTACGATACCAACTCAATGACATTCTGGAAAAGGCAACACTATGGAGACAGCAAAAAGGCTAGTGGTGGCCGGGGATGTGGAGGAATCAGTGGGAGGAAGGCAGAGGATTTTTAGGGCAGTGAAAATACTAAAATAATCATATTATGCGATTACACAGATACATGCTACACATTTGTCCAACCACAAGCAAAAGGTACAACACCAAGAATGACCTGCGTAGTAAACTATAGATTGAGTGATTATGACGTGTCAGTGTAGGTTTATCCTATGTCCCACTCTGCAGGAGGATGTTGATTAAGTAGGAGACGATGCCTGTGTGGGGTTGGGGGTATATGGAAAACTTCTCAATTTTGATATGCAACTTAAACTGCTCTGAAGATGGTCTGAAATTTTAATTTTTCCTAAAGACAAACAAAACTCTTTTCTAAAATATCATGAAGATGACTCAAGATCATTGTTGTCCAATAGGACGTTCTGTGAAGATACAAACCATCTGTATCACTTTCAGCCTTGCCGTGACCTGCTACTAAACACATGAAATGTGGCTATTATAACTGCGGAACTGAATTTTCAGTTTTATTTAATGTTACTTGATTTTATTTTAAATTTAAATAGCCACATGTGGATAGTGACTACCATATGGGGCAGCCTGGTTCTAGAAAGCTCCATCAGTAGGAAAAGAAATTCATCACTTGTGCCCCAATTCAAAAATCTAGAAGAATGATTTTGCAACTAGAATTACAGTTCAGTTTCAACAGATCAAATATGTGATCGACTCTCAATATCTCTGAGCCAATTACCTTAGGAACCAAGATAAAAACTAACAGAGGACACCGATCTAAAAACTGAATGTGTCTTTCAATTTTTTTTGTAGATATTTCTTAACCAATATTAGGATCTGTGAAAGAAGAAGGCAATGAATTATTATAAAAATGGGAATCAGGTTGCCCCATGAGTATTTTAAGAAGATAAAGTTACATTGAAACAAATATTCATTTCATTCTGTCAGTATTATTAGCCCCTAATTTTAAGAATGAGAAGACAGAAAAGGCCTTGGTCTAGCACTTTACAATTTGTATTCTTGTATCTTGATAGACATAACAGTGAGTTGATTTTGTCAGGTGTAAACAGTGTTTTCACACTTTCTATAGAAAGTGTGCCTTCGTTATTATTCAACTTTAATTAAGTCATAACACCAAAAAGATCTGGTAGTGAGTTTCAGCACAAATGCTACACATAGCTAACTACAGAAACAGAGCTGGAACTTGAGTCTGTAAGTAATAGTTCAGACAGAACATCTGATATTTATAGGACTGAGCACAGGAAAACTACCTAGGATCAGTGGCCAAGCACATGTAGACACACTGGATGGCGGTTCCAGCACTGTGTGCAGCCAGGGGGAAGTTACACAGCCTGTACCTCAGCTTTCTCATCTGAAAAGTGGGGACAGCAATGTGACTTAACATTAAGCCAATCACGAGTACAATGTCCTGTACAGAGAAAATAATACATGTGTATTTTATGACTCAGACTATTTTTGGTTATTTCAAGTCACAAAAACTCTGGGACAGCTACCACACAAGTTCAAACTCACTCTTGGCCAGGTCTGGACAGGTTAAAAAAAAAAATCCTGATAGCAGGAATTTAACTTCTTTATTAGCACATAGGACCAGGAGTCCTGTTAACATATCCTGCTCATTCCCTTACGTTCAAGACACGGCTGTTTGTAACACAAAGTGAAGGAAATAACCACTTCATTCCAAGAGTCTTTCCAATTCTTATGAACATGCTGTTTCTATTTCCTCAGACTTTGTCAGACATTAGCTTTTCTTTTGGAGGAGAGACTAATGAGGCAAGAAGTAGAGCTAAGTCGTAGATTCTGGAAAATTTTTTAGCTGAGGAGACCCTAGAGGCCATCTAGTCTAATCCTCTAACTTTGTTCTTTTGGAAACTAAACCCTGGGAGGGTAAATCGTCTGCCCCACTTTTCTGAGAAGTTCTGTTCTTGGGTTCTTGTCATATACCACTGCATCAGAAGTTGACATCAATATTTACTGAGAGCTCAGTGCTTCTGTGATCACGGTATCCATTTATTGGGACTCAAGTGATGACAGCAGTAATTATAGCAATGATAATGTGTACCTAGAAAGTGAATACCAATAACAGATTGCTTTTATAAAGGTTATATAAGGTTTTTTCCTTAGGACACAAGTTACTGGCCCAAGTCAATCACTTAAATGAACACATGGAAGAATGTATACCTTCATAAAAAGCCTAAAAATAATACAGGAGGAAGTATAACTTGCAGGATATTGAAGATAAATTTAATCCCAACATTGTTTAGCAATTACACTTACAGGGCTCTCCTTTTCTACTCGATATAATCTAAAACAACATTGACTTGCTGTAAAGCTAATGTTTCCTTCACTAAACTGGCTCTCAAGAAAGACTAGAATAAAAAAAAAAAAGGTTCAAGAACCAATAGTGTTATTACTTACAAAACATCACTAATGTAAAAAGTTTAAAGAAATCTTGAAAACCAATGACAAAAATACATTTCAGATCATATCAATGATATTATCTTATCTACTTGTCAATATTTCCCATTACCTGATTCAACTGAACTGACTGCCCATTCATCTTCCAGTGGAGAAACAAGGATAAAAACATTTTCAAACAAAAAAGAATTCCGTGCGTGTATGTGTGCACGTGAGAGAGAGTCCAACATACAGACTCTGAGTCTTTCACAGCCTTTATGATTCCTTCTCTTTGGTAGCCGGTTCCAGGGCATTTAGATCATATTAGAACTCTCATTTTCCTTTCAAATACATACCACTTTGGACCACCAACCACTGAATCATGGAAAGGAGCACAAGCTTTAAAATCAGACAGAACTCTGAAACTAAACCCCACCACCAACTGTTAGCCAAACGAAATAAATTTCAGTTTTCTCTTATAAAATACTACAAATTTTATGTCACAGGCTATTTGGAAAATTAAAGGAGGTAATACATGTACAACACCCAGAACAATATGTGAAAGATAGTGCCCAGAAAAAAAAAGGCAAGTATCATTATCATTGTCAGCAATGAACAGTTACAGCAGCTAAAACATTCTTTTAAAGGAAGAAAACCAAATCCCTTCCCTTAAGGGAATCCCTTCCCTTAAGTTGGGGGCCCAATATATCCACGGTGAAATAAGTAGCAACGTAAGAAGCAAAAGCTACCCACTAACTGAAGGCTGAGCAACAAAGAGAAGTTCAAGGGAAGGAAGGGGTAAGTTTTAGCTGGAATCATTGAGATGCTTCCTGCAACAACCAAGACTTGAACTGTCAGCAGAAGCCCAGCTCAAACCTGAAAATGCACAAAGAAGCACAGGGTCATTGCCGGCAGAGATGTAGCTGTGGCCAAGCTAAAATACTGTAGGGCAGATGTATCTGCGTGGGCCAGGGCAAATCATTCACACTTAGATATCACGAGTGGAAAGGAAATGGGGTCCAGTTTGGCCAAGCCTGGAATATCAGTCTAAGAAGATCAAAGTCATCCTATGATAGCCGGGGAAGCACTGAGTGTTCCTCAACTCTGGTGCAAAATATACAAAGTAATGGGCTTGGAAGATGAAGAGGCACAGAAATGTGAAGGGAGGAATACAAAGAGAGGTGATGACACGGAGACCAGAGTTTTCACCTATACAGTGGGCTAAGTCGGTGAGTTTTCTCCTTCTCTGGTTTGGTACACTGGAATTGAAATGGGTGCACCTCACACAGTATACAAAACACATGCTTCTTGCACCGATGAATGGGAAAAAGGATGACAGTGATCATGAAAGGCTTTTTGGGGTTACACAAAACCAAGGGAAGTAGGCTAGGGCAGGACATTGGCCAGGAAGCGGGCAAGCCTTTAGCAAGGTCAAATCTGTGGTCACTAAAAGGAAAGGCTCCATGGCCAATAGAAGAATTATAAATTAATAGAAACCATAAAAAAGACAATCCACAGAATGGGAGAAAATATTTGCAAATAAAGCAACCAACAAGAGATTAATCTCAAAAAATATGCAAACCTTTCAAACAGCTCTATATAAAAAAGATTAAAAAACACCAAACCCAATTAAAAATGGGCAGAAAACCTAATAAACATTTCTCCAAAAATAACAAACGGATGGCCAAGAAGCATGTGGAAAGATGCTTGACATCACTAATTATTACAGACATACAATCAAAACTACAATGAGGTATCACCTCACACTGGTCGGAATGACCATCATCAAAAAGTCTACAGACAATAAATGCTGGAGAAAAGGGAATTCTTGTACACTGTTGGCAAAATTTTTAAATTGGTACAACCACTATAGATAACAATATGGAGGTCCCTTATAAAACTAAATATAGGATTTTTGTATCTATATTCATCAATAATATTGGCCTGTAATTTTCTTTTTTTTGTGGTATCCTTGTCTGGTTTTGGTATCAGGGTGATAGTGGCCTTACAGAACGAGCTTGGGAATGGGCAGGAAACCTACAGAGACATTTCTCCAACAAAGACATACAGATGGCCAACAGCCATGTTAAAAAAATTCTCAACATCACGAATTATTACTGAAATGCAAATCAAACCTACAATGAGGCATACCTCACAGCGGTCAAAATGGCCATCATTAACAAGTCAACAAAAAAACAAAGGCTGAAGAGGGTGTGTAGGAAAGGGAACCCTCTTTCACTGATGATAGGAATGTAAATTGGTACAACCACTATGGAAGACAGTACGGAATTTCCTCAGAAAACTAAATATAGAACTGCCACTGATCCAGCAGTCTCACTCCTGAGCATATGACAAACTTTCACTTAAAAAGATACACACACCCCTATGTTCATTGCAGCACTATTCACAATAGCCAAATGGAAACCACCTAAATGTCCATCAGCAAATGAATGGATTAAGATGTGGTACATATACACAATGGACTACGATTCAGCCATAAAAATAACACATAATGCCATTTACAGCAATAGGAATGCAATCAGAGATTCTCAAATAGAAAAAGAAAGACAAATACCATATTATATCACTTACACATGGAATCTAAAATATGGCACAAACGATCCTGTCTACAAAACACAAACAGATCATGGACAGGGAGAGCAGACTTGTGGTTGCCAGGGGGAGGGGGAAGAAGTGGGATGAAATGGGTGTTTGGGGTTGGTAGATGCAAACTACTACATTTAGAATGAATAAGCATGAGGTCCTACTCTATAGCACAGGGAATTATGTCCAGTCTCTTGGAATAGAACATGATAGATGATGATATAAGAAAAAGAATGTATAGATATGTATGACTGGGTCACTACGCTGAACACAGAAGTTGATATGACACTGTAAATCAACTATAGTCTAATAAAAAAAAAACACTGGGGAAAAAACAAACTAAATACAGAACTATCATACGATCCAGCAATCCCACTCCTGGGCATATACCCTGAGAAAACCATAATCTGAAAAGATACATATATCCCAATGTTCCTGCAGCACTATTTACAGTAACCGAGTCATGGAAACAACTGAAATATCCATCAACAGAGGAATGGATTAAGAAGATGTGGTACAGTGAAATATTACTCAGCCATAAAAAGAATGAAATTATATCATCTACAGCGACATGGATGGACTTAGAAATTATCACACTAAATAAGCTTATATGTGGATCTAATAAAGATGATATAAAAGGACTTATTTATAACACAGAAACAGATTTACAGATTTTTGAAATCAAAGTTATGGTTACCAAAAAGGAAAGGAAGGGAGGGATAAATTAGGAGGTTGGGATTAACATACCAAAACAATTATATATAAAACAGATAACTAAAAAGGACCTACTGTTTAGTACAGGGAACTCTACCCAATATTCTGCAATAACCCATATGAGAAAAGAAACTGAAAAAGAATGGATATTTGTAAATGTATCACAGATCTACTTCGCTGTACACTTCAAACTAACACAATATTATAAGTCAACCAGTCCAATGAAATTTTTAGAAAAGAAGTTTGATAAATATAAACCAATTAATGAACAAATAAGGATTAAAGTCCTGGTAATGGACAAGGCAGGTTGGGTCAGGGGCAAGGCTGAAGGAAATCCAGTGCGATGGCAGTAAGAAAATCATCCAACAAAAAGAAACGCTTAATTTCATGGAGTTACTCAGGTCTCTATAATTAGCGCCCCAGGGCGATTCTTCTAAGTATAACACACAAAAGACTGGTTGTTTCTCACCCCCTACATGGGTCTCTCTTCATCTTTAGAAGACTTTTCTCCATCCTCTTCCTGCTGCAGCTACTTTATATCCTGAAAGCCTTAAGGGCTGTGTGTGAGAGGGCTTAGTTCTGACTCATAAGCCTTAAAAAGATGTAAGGTTCCCTCCTTCACTCTAGGCTGAAACAGCAGGGCAGACAGATACAGCCTTTGCTTTTATAGAGCTCACATGCTAAAGCCAAGTGGGAAAAAGAACAGACAGCACAAGTCAGACAAATAACTGCAAGATAATGTCAACAGATAGAATTAAAAAACAAAAAAACATGAAGGCACTGTGCTGGAGCAGGGCTGGGGAAAGCCACTCTGGATTGCGGGTCATCTCAAAAGGAGAAATCTGAGTGGAGGGAAAAAGGAGCTCTGGGGACAAACATCAAGAAGGAGTTTGTTCTAGGACTGGAAATGAAAGAAATCGGGCGGCAGGGGGGGGCAGGGAGGCTGGCTGAGCACCTATTACCTGCCAGGCATTAAGTTGGGCACTGGGCTTTTCATTATCTCCTAAATCTGCCTAACAATTCAAGTTGTTACCTTTCACACTCGGTGGATGAAAAAATAGGTTGATAAAAGTAAGCTGCCCAAGGAAAAGAGATTAAAAAAGGTCATGTCTGAGACCCAGGGTCCAGGGAAGTTTTCGACCTAGTTAGGTAAAAAGCCAGTGAGCAAGGCGAGAGGCCTTCATGTGTGCGCGGCTGGATCTGCACCAGGAGGACAGGAGTGGAAGGCAGGCGCACACCTGAGTGACACTGCAGAGAAGCATGACCAGGACTTACTTGCTGGAGTGGCCCTGGTGGGGGTGGGGGTGGTAAGCCTACAAGGCTAGGAGAGAGACTGCCAAGACTGCTGCTAAGGGTTCAGGAGAGGACCCTAAAGGAGGCCTGAGTTTTAGCCACAGACAATGAACTTGGTTCTAGATGTGCTGAGCTGGTCGGAGGGGGAGGAGAGTAAGCCAGGAACAGCTGGGTAAAGAAATTCTGACAGGTAAATGGAAATAACAACCCAAAATTCCAAAGAAAGGCTGAGCCTAAAGATGTGGCTCTGGAATCACTCAGCCGTATGGGAGTTGGGAGGCATTTCTATGGTTTTCTACGTGGGAGAGTAGTGTCTATATTGGCTATGAGAGCCGCCTGACATCTCGCCAACCTTCGGGAGACATGCAGGAATTTTCGCTGCCACCCACCAACATGATTCGCCCCAGAAACACGCACACACAGAATTTAGTTAAAGTTAATGGCCCTGCTACACAAACTCACAGCAACATGACATGTTATTTAGATTCAAATGTGCTGAACAAAAATGCTGCAAATCATGTGGGCTTTGCCTTTTTAAAGTTATTCAATTGATGTCATTGAAACAAAGGAATTAGTCTTGTAATTATTCCCTTATGAGTTCTGCTGTCTGTCTGAAAAAAAGAAGAGCACTCATTTCTGTTCTCAAACCAACTTACTTGGGGGAAATTAGATGCGTTAAAGATAGCAAAACCCCCGCTTCAATAAGCACAGGGGAGAGGAAGAAAAAGTGCATCAGTAATGAATAACGCCCTGCCAGCCCATCTGAGGGGTGCTTCCATTGGATGGAGTCGCCTGGCTGAGGCAGCACTGAGGACAGCACTGAGCCTGTCTCTCAAGCTTCAGCCCGCTGCCTTGAGGCTTAGCACTCCAATACTTCATTACCATGCTAATGTGTGCCCGTCACTTTGTGCAAGTATCACCGACTGTATCTTTAAAAGTCTCTATCAACCCCATTGAAAAATGAGCAAAGGACCTGAATAGACAGCTCTCCAAAGAAGAGATGCAGATGGCCAACAAGCACATGAAAAAATGCTCAGCATCACTGATGATTAGAGAAATGCAAATCAAAACTACTGCAAGATACCACCCCACACCAGTCAGAATGGCCATCATTAACAAGTCTACAAATAACAATTGCTGGAGGGGGTGTGGAGAAAAGGGAACCCTCCTACACTGTTGGTGGGAATGTAAGCTGATACAGCCACTATGGGAAACAGTATGGAGGTACCTTAGAAAACTATGCAGACAACTACCATATGACCCAGCAATCCCACTCTTGGGCATATATCTGGACAAAAATTTCCTTGAAAAAGACACCTGCACACGCATGTTCATTGCAGCACTATTCAAAATAGCCAAGACATGGAAACAACCCAAATGTCCATTGACAGATGATTGGATTAGGAAGATGTGGTATATATATATACACAATGGAATACTACTCAGCCATAAAAAAAGAATAAAATAATGTCATTTGCAGCAACATGGATGGAATTAGAGACTCTCATACTGAGTGAAGTCAGAAGGAGAAAGACAAATACCATATGGTATCACTAATATCTGGAATCTAATTGAGTACACAAACGAACCTTTCTACAGAAAAGAAAATCAAGGACTTGGAGAACAGACTTGTGGTTGCCAAGAGGGTAGGGGAAGGAATGGGATGGTAGGGGAGTCTGGGGCTAGTAGTTGTAGACTGTTGCTTCTGGGATGGAAAAGCAAGGAGATCCTACTGTATAGCACTGTGAACTATGTCTAATCACTTGTGATGAATCCATATATGTATGTGTAACCAGGTCACCACGCTGTGCAGCTGGGTATAACAGAAAAATTAAATAAATAAAATTTAAAAAAAAGTCTCTATCAACCACAGCTAGGATGCACGGGAAAGAACTGCTGAAAATGACCCAAATGCTAACTCCCAGCCTTATTAATAAGAACCAATATGCTGCTCAATAGAGGTCTTGTTCCCTCTACCTATCTTAGGGCATAGGCTTTTCTTTCTATGAACATCAGTGAGGAAAAAAAGCTGATTTCTTCTGAAATATAAGCAAACTTTAATGTTAACTCTCTCAGGTACACACATACACACACACACACACACACACACGAAGTGCCAAGGTATCAGAGGTACGTGGTGATTACTAAGGATGATATGCTGGTAAAGTCGTGAACGAAGAGTTTGAAAATCCGATTTCAGTTTGAGGTTCTCTTACTGTCTAACTTCGTCATCTTTAGTGAGTCATTTGACCCCACTGGGAACTCTTTTTGTTATTTATAGTATGTTGGGGTATCAAGATTATCTTTAAGATTTCTTATTACACAAAAAATCCACAATCAAAGGATACTGTTAAGTGAACAACTGTGAAACCTTTCTATATTTCAACTATTTTAGAATCACTTTTGTGGATTTGTTTTGCCTTCATCTTCTATCGCCTCCAGCTGCTGATGAGAATACCTCTATCTCTATGGAGAACAGTTTGAAATAAGAACCGTCACATGGAAATAGAAAACTGGATTCCTGCCTACCACCATATTCACAAATGGACTCTAGATGGGTAACAAGACAAAAATGTGAAAGGTGAAACTATAAATATAATAGCTAATATAAATTTTGTGACAGAGGGACAGGGAACAATTTATTTCACTGAGCTATCAGAGTGAAACCTTGATGAACTACATTATATCAAAGACTTAGCTTTTTTTTTTCACTAAAAGAACATAATGAACAAAGTCAATAGAAAAATGACAAGCCAGGAGAATACCTCTCAAGTCTAAACCCAGCTAAGGACTATGTGGAATATACAAAGAACTAAATAAATCAATAGGAGAAACACAAACTTCCAGTGAACAAATGTGGGATAAATTTGAAGGGAAAGTTTATAGGTGAGAAAAATCGAAGAGAGCAAGCCTATAAAGAGATGATCTAATTTATCATTAGATAAACACAACAAGAAGCTATCATTTTACACCTACTATACAGAAAGAGGGAAAACGAGAAAAAGTACTAGCTATAAATATTGGAGGGAAAGTGGGTACGTAAACACTCATACTGCTAGTGGCCCTGTGGACTGGAGAATCATTCCGGGGGTAATCTGTTCGTAGCTTGTGAAATTATACCGTTTACAGTATCTGAGATGAATACATATGACCTATGACCCAGCAATATCAGTCTAGATCCCAAATGAAGTCCCCTTGGTATTTTCCATGAGAAGCTATGTCTGAGGCTGCTGACGGCAACTCCATTAGTGGTGAGGTAAAATGAAGACAATAATGGGTGTCCATTCCCGGGGGAGAATACAAGTAACCTGTGTTCTAGGTACACTGTAACATGCTGTGAGCACTGGATCCCATGGATTAGGGGCACGCATAGCAATATTCGTGGACCTTAAACCAACACTGAGTGGAGAGAAAGTGACAAATCAGGATATATAACCCATTTACATAAATTAAAATGCAGGTACAATAAATTCAAAATATGGAACTATAAATATTTTATAAGAACACATTCATTGACAAGTACATACACTTTGAAGATTAGGCTTCTGAATGAACAGAACTGAAGACAAAGGGGGATGTCCGGGTGCCAGCACATATACGTGCCCAAGCAGCAGTTGGCCCCATGGAAATGTGTGTTTATACCTGCATGCAAACAAAACTCTTACAAAACAACACACTCTTACTGCATGTAATGTTCTCTGTTTATCTTTTGTTTCCTATTTTTTAATGCTGATTTCTATCTACTCATTTGATTGCATAACCTACCTGGTTACAGCTTTTGATTTTAAAGCAGCGATCTAAATAATAAGGGTACTACAGTGAGTTCCCAGAATAATAACAGTGCCACGCACTCATTACAAATTTAAGCACAAAAAGCAGAACTGAGAAAAAGCTTCTCTTGTGCCGCCTTGTCCCAGAGACTCACATCCACAGGGAATGACCGCAAGTCTGGACTGCTCCTTGTCATGTGATTCCGACTTAGACAGCACTTCCGGAGAGTGAACTTTTCACCCCTACTTCAGCCCCGGCTGGTCTGCCTAGGAAAAACTGAAGCAGGAAAGGACAGGCCGCTTGCTAAAGCATAAAGGGATAATTTAAAACATAAAGGAACACTTTAAAACATTCCTTAAACACATACATATACGTATATGTACTGATAAATATTAGTAGGTAGATATAAGAAAATATGGTCCCACTCTTGAAAGATATGAAAAGGGTAGATATGCTAAGGACCAAAATAAGAAAAATCTTGGAAACAGGGGTAGCTTACACAGACTTCGAGAGAGCAGGAAGCCAAGTCAGAGCAGGAGGATAACACTGCCCGAGACTAGGAAAATCTATTGGTTCGTTCCAGTTTTCAGCTCAATAAGTAAAAATTAAAGAAAAATTTCTGTTCAAAATCAAGTGAAAATTGCCTTCTGAGGGCAGATTTAGGTCCTCCTCATACCAGAAGAAACACATTCATTGGGTCACTACCGAAAATAGTCATTTTAAAGAATTTCTATAGGGTTAGACACTTTTAGACAAAGTGATGTGAAAAAAAAAATCCTAATAAAAAGCAGGACACAGAACTTTGTTTCTACCTTTGCAACTGCACCCCAGTTCAAAGATGAGAGTATGTGGACAGGCTTAGAAACAGAACACCACTACCTCCTCTACGATCAGAGGCGATAGCACCCACAGCCCCCACCCCCACCCCTGGAAGGCAACGTTTGTGCACAGGTACCCAGGAGCTGACTGTATCAGCTCTTGTTTGATTATTTTTACTATGGTTACTTAAGATACCATCACTGGGGAAGATAGGTGAGGGATACATGGAAATTCTACGATTTTTGTACCTTGTGACTTTCTTTTTTTTTTGTCTCTTCAGGGCTACACCGAGGCATATGAAAAATCCCAGGCTAGGGGTAGAAGAGAAGCTGGCAGCTGCCAGCCTACACCACAGCCACAGCCACGCCAGATCCAAGCCGCGTCTGTGACCTACACTGAAGCTCAAAGCAATGCTGGATCCTTAACCCAGTGAGCGAGGCTAGGGATCGAACCTGCATCCTTATGGATACTAGTCGGGGTTCGTTACCGCTGAGCCACAAGAGGAACTCCTCTAAATAAAGTTTTTTAAAAGTAATGGGAATGATTTTTTGGAAGGGTAGCTAACTTTGGATACACAGTTGGGCCCCTGTATGCACTTGTTCCAAATTCGCAGATTCAACTATGTATCAAAAATATTCAGAAAAAAATTCCAGCAAGTTCCAAAAGGCAAACCTTGAATTTGTCACAAGCTCAGCAACTATTTACATAGGCTTTACATTGTGTTCACAACTAATTATTACATTTATGTTGTATTAAGTAATCTTCAGATGATTTAAAGCACAGAGGAGGATGTTATCTGCCAATAATACACCATTTTATATAAGGGAGTTGAGGGTGCACCCGTTTTGCTCTCTGGGAAAGACTTGGAAGCCAGCTCTCCTAGATACCAAGGGACTGAGAAACAACTTTGTATCAAGATATATTTATGTAAGGTATATGAGATAGATTTCATATGTAAATACATATGAGATATATAGGAGATAAACACGTTTTTGAAGATATTTTTTCAAAGCCAGTTCTCAGTTCTCAGCAGTGACCTACATACCATGGGAAATAAAATCCTGGATCCCTTTTACTCCTATTAGATATTAATATAATTTCATTAAATACTTATGACCACATGCTACTGGACTGCTCCATCTATATAAATTTAGGTACCTCCCTTCCCGGTTTTTCCATCTTTGGCTATCATGTCTGCATACAGAAACCAGGTAAAGGGCTACCATTCACACTGAAATTGAACATCATGAGAATAAAATGCCTAGCTGACATTAACAAGAATGTTTGATAAGAAATTTACTATTTGTCCCTAAGAATTACTGAGCCCCCCTTTATTCCAGTAGAGAAGACAATTTTTAAACAGCTACTATTTATTGAGTGCCTTTGAGGTGTCGTTAAATCCATTTACTGCCACAACAAAGGTCTAAAGATTAACATGCCCCTTTTACATACAAGGAAAGCAAGCCAGATTAATGTGCAAAAGTTGTGCAAAATGTGGTAAAATGAGGATTCAAACTCAAATTGAAATGACTCCAAAATAATACACCTTCCACCATCTCTGCCCTTCCACACATTCATTTCTGTGCTTAAAAAGCAGCTGCTATATTACTTATTAACCAAACCTTAATAGCAAAACGTCCATTCTGAGCACATTCACGCATTAAAAAAAAAAAAAAATCTCAATATTCCTGCCTGGCTCCTATTTGAAGTTCAAGTTTGTTACTAAAGCTGAAGAAAATCTTAGAAGTATGAAAGAAATGCGAGCGGTATTCTAAGTAACAATATGTGTGCGCTCAAGTGGGAAACATGAGAAGAAGATCTGCCAAATTCATTTTGGCCTCAACTGATACTATCTCACTGATCTGGGTCCAACTTACATTTGTATCTCTCTCCCTTTCCCTCCCCCATTTCCTCTTCATTCCAGAAGCACAGGAAAATCAGAGCAAAGAAGCTGGGTAGAGTTTCCAAGAACACACTGGAAGCACAATCATGTAAGGGAAAGGCCATCTAGTCCAAGCTTAGCCTTATTTCAACTAAGAAAAATCTACAAGCACTCAAAATCTTTACGGGATCATAAATAACTGGAAACAAAATTTTCTCAATGTCAGTTAGAAAGACAATAGATTCTCGAAGAGGAAAAATCTCCAAAAAACTAATTAATACGTCTTTTAATCTGTGCTTAGGCAGAAGACATTATAATTTACCATGAGTCAACCTCAAGTTACCTGTACTTTTTAATTCAAACTTATTTTTCAGTCTTTAATTATGTTTAATTTTACTTCCAGCTTTTGTTCCCCAGCACTGATCCCTATCTGTTCAACTCTGATGCTAATGAATCTCAGATTTCTGACATTTGAAACTCAACTCCAAGAGAATTTAGAATTAGTTCTGACGGTCCACACATTTCAAGGCAGTGTCCTTGATGTCTATCTACATCGGAAAATGTTTTAGTGTAACACACGAAACTGGTATTAAAAAAAAAAAATCAGTTCTCTATCAGTTATGCTTTTCAAAAGGGTCAAAGTAAAAACAGCTAGCTGATCTGTGTTTTTTAAGTCGCCTCAATGTTTTCTCCCTATGGTGATATCGTATGGAGTGTCTAGCTCTTTCCTTCCAACTTCTTGATAAATGGAAGGCACTTGATATTAAGGCACTGTATTTTATTAGCACAACAGGAAAGAAAATACAACCTTCTAGAAAACCAAACATACAGGCTGAAAAATCCTCTGTTCTCTCCCAGACAACTAAGTATTATCGAACAATTAATAGCAATGCATACTTACATTCAGGCGCTCAGGTACAAATACTGTCAGTTCTAAACTGCAAGTTCCCCCACTCTCCTTTCCCTCCCCACAAAAGGTAAGACTAAATAACCGTGTCAGACACTTTGTTAACCCTGGGATACACCATAGGAAATGACATTTTAGTAGCCTCCCTAACTTTTTCTCCTCTGTTAGAGTGTGAATGCTTTAATAGACAACTATAATTCAGCATGATGGGGATGTTACAAGGATAAGCACAGGGTGACGCGGAAATACACAGGAGGGAATTTTTACAGTCTGAAGAGGGGAGGAGTCAGGGGTATTCAGAAGAGTCCCAGAGGAAATGACGTCCAGAAGAGACTAGAAGATACTGAACTACTTACCATTCCCCTAGGATGGCTATAACAAAAATGACAATAAGTGTTGACAATAAAAAGTGTTGGGGAAGATGCAGAAAAATTGGAACCCGCGTGCACCGAGCATCACCTGTGGGAACGTAACTGGTACAGCCACTTGGGGAGACAGTTTGACAGTTCCTCAAAATGTTAAATACTTACCCTATGGCCCAGTAACTTTCACTCCTAGATATATACCTAAGAGAACAGAAAGCATGTACACACAAAAACCTGTATATTAATTTTCACAGCAATACTATTCAAAATAGCCCCAAAGTGGAAACAACCCAAACATCCATCAATTGATGAATGGATCGATAATATGTGATACATTTCCCAAGTGAAATATTACTCAGTCATTAAAAAAAAAGACCAAAATGTCAGAGTTCCTGACGTGGGTCAGTGGGTTAAGAATCCAATTGTAGTGGCTCCGGCGACTGCGGTGGTTTGGGCTCCAGCCTCGTCTTGGTGCGGTGGGTGAAAGGGTCAAGTACAGGTCCCAGCTGTAGACTCAGCCCCTGGCCTGGGAACTTGCATGTGCCATGGGTGCCATTGGGGGGGGGGGAAGTGTTGACAAATGATAAATGCCAGAAAATGTATGACTATGGATGAACTTTGCAAACACGCCAAGTGAAAGAAGCCAGACATAAACGGCCACAGACTGTACGGCTCCATTATATGAAATGTCCAGAGTAAGGAAATTCGTAGAGATGAAGGAAACTGGTGGTTTCCAGGGGGCAAGGAGGGGAAAGAGGGGACGAAGAGAGACTACTAAGGAATCTGGAGTTCCTTTCAATGGCGATAAAATTATTCTGGAGTTAGATCGCGATGACAGTCAGGGAAGCCGGTGACTGTCCTAAGAGTGGCTGAACCGACTGAAATGTACACTACTTCCAAGTGGAGAATTTTAAGGCGAAAGAACTGCGTCTCAGTGAAGAGAGACAACAACTAAGAGTGGGCAGACATAAAAAATTACGGGCTTAAGAAAAACAAGACAAAGAAGAAATAAACGGCTAGAATGGCAGACGATCGAGAGGAGGGCAACTGAAGTGGGCTGAGGGCACGGCCAGGAGGGAGCTGGAGGAGTGGCAAAGGCAGGGAGGCCAGTGCGGCCTGACTGTAGGGATGTGGAGACTGACGCTGAGGAAGGTGATGTCCGCAGCTTCTCTTATAACCACACAGCAGACTGCGAAGGAGGGAAGTTTGAAGTCCATGGAGAAAGTTAAGAACAAACTCTGTAGACAATAGGAAAGTGTGGTGACTAGAAAATGAGCCAGTTATTAAAAGCTCGCTACACTTCCTCTACAAAAAAGAAAATCATCTCTCATTTAGCATTATAAAATAACTTGCTTAGATGCAAAATGTTTCTAATTTTTTGTTTTGTTTTGTTTTAGGGCTGCACCCGCAGCCTACGAAAGTTCCCAGGGTACGGGTCAAATTGGAGCTAAAGCTGACGGCCTCCGCCACAGCCACAGCCACAGGGGGTGATCCAAGTCGCGTCAGTGACCTACACCACAGCTCACGGCAATGCCAGATCCCTAACCCGCTGAGTGAGGCCAGGGATCAAACCTGCATCCTCACAGATACTAGCTGGGTTCCTTACCACTGAGCCGCAATGGGAACTCCAAAATGTTTCTAATTTCTATTCATCAAATATAAACTAGTGTAACAGTTTTTGAAAGCTTCCTGACTTGTAGGTTCTTTTTCACATGTAACTTCATTTGTTTCCTATCTCAGTACTGTTTTACAGATGATGAAAATGGAGCAGCTAGTCTAGAGCAGAGCCAAGATTCGAATACAGAATTGTGACTCCAGGTTCTGAGTTTGTAACCACTACCTGTGACAGCTTCAACATCCATCCAGATACTGTACTCCATGAAAGTCTACAGAGTATGAGGAATTCTATGTAATTCATTCCCCTTCAACTATATTTCCCATACTCTATCGATGAGACCCAAATTCAAAATACTACAGTCAGGATGATGTAGAAGAAAAACCAAATCGAGCAGAGGAGAGCTGGGGATCTGCAAGCAGAACGGCAGAACTGTGTGTTGAGATGTTGCTGGAATTCTCCTGTGCGTGACCTCACTCAACCTAGTTGACCACAAATATGCTTATAGTCCTAGAATTCCACGTCAAGGTAAAAACAAAACGTACATTCTGTGAAGCCCATCACCTCCTCCAGTGCCCGTGTATCTCCTTCCTCTGACTAGTCATTTGCTACCCATTCCTCTAGGCACTGGTCAAAATCTCTCTCCTCTCTGCCAAATGGTCTCTCTTTTCATTTTACGCTTTGTTAATGCTGGTCTTCCCTGGAGAGTTTGGCACTTACCAGGGTGATACACAGTTCAGTTTCCTCCTTAGAACCCTTTTAGGAAAGGGACAGAGTATAAATTTTAAAAATGCCAAATGCTTCATGCTAAGGATCCTGTGTGCTATGTGACGAGCTGACCAGCAGGCCTTTGGGATAAGGGAGTCCTCGAGATCCTGCTGCAGGGGGCAGGCCACTGCATACGTCACAGGCAACAGGGAGCAGCAGGACAGCACCCTCCCTTGGGGACAGTCTGGGTTTCCCAGCTCCCTTGGTGCACAAATTTACTTGCGTTTGCAAATATGTAAACACGTTGAGCTTCAATAAGAGAACTTGAAATAAGACCTGCAGTCGTGATATTTCCTAGGTATTTCTGCCAAAGTCAACATTTTTCTTTCGATCTTGATTCTCTGATTCCTCAGTCTTGCTTTCTTTGTATTTTGTTTTGATCCTATCTTCATTTCCGTTGTTCTTCCTCAACGTTTAAAATGTACGCCTTCGCTCTTATAAAACAGTAAAGAAATCCCAAGGTGTGCCTAAGGGTAGGGGCAGGCTGTGGGCTAAGAGAAGCATTGTTAAGATTGATGGCATCCAAAATTCTATGACATTACTTTCTTTCTTCCATCAGTGCGTAAGGAGGGCTCAAATTTCCAACTGCCAGATGGAATTTCTTTTAACCAGCTTCTCTAATTTTTATATAAATTATAGATATTGTGGTAATAGCAGCAAATAAAAACAATAAAACCCTAACATAGCATTTACTCTCACCAACTATCTCTCTTGGCTTTTTCCTGGCATTACACAGTCCTCACAATCACTTCATGACATAGGTTTTTTGTTGTTTTGTTTTGTTTTGTTTGCTTTTGAGGGCCATACGTGGGGCATATGCAAGTTTCCAGGCTAGGAGTTGAATCGGATCTGTAGCTGCTGGCCTACACCACAGCCACAGCCACGCAGGATCCGAGCCACATCTGAGACCTACACCACAGTGCACAGCAATGCCGGACTCTTAACCGAGAGAGGCCAGGGATCTAACTCGCATTCTCATGGATACTAGTCAGTCAGGTTCGTTTTCTGCTGTGACAGAACAGGAAATCCCATTTTTTTTCCATAGGTACTGTTATTAGCTATTTTACTGATGAGGGGGAAAACAGACAGGTTAGTTCACCTGCTCAATGTCTCACATCTGGAAAGCGGTGAATGCCAAGATTTGAGTCGAGGCATTCTGACTCCAAACACCTACTCAGTCCCGTTTACCTAAACTGCCTCACCATCATAGTTTTGATCCCAGGGCACTGTAAGGCTCTGATCCTCTTCTCAAGCCATACCATTTGGGAAACAAATCATACCACTTGTCCAGCAAACTCCTGATTTTGTGAAACTATATTCTTCTCTATGCAATGATGTTAAAAATCCAAAACAAGGGAGTTCCCGTTGTGGCTCAGTGATAACGAACCCAACTAGTATCCATGAGGATTCGGGTTCAACCACTGGCCTCACTCAGTGGGTTAAGGATCTGGCATTGCTCGTGAGTTGTGGTATAGGTCACCGACGCAGCTCAGATCCCATGTTGCTGTGGCTCTGGTGTAGGCCAGCAGCTGCAGCTCCAATTCGACCCCTAGCCTGGGAACTTCCATATGCCACTACTGCGGCCCTTAAAAAAAAAAAATCCCCAACTAAAAATCTAATTTAATCATGCCCTGTAAAATTCTTATACAAGTAGAATAAACAATAAAATACAATTCAGAAACTATTGTTTTGGCCATGCCCGTGGCATGTTTAAGTTCCCAGACGGGGATTAAACCCGTGCCACAGGAGTGACCTGAGCCACAGCAGTCGCAATGCCAGATCTTTAACCCACAAGCTACAGGGGAACTCCATTCGGACTATTTCTTCAAACTTTGTACAATAAAGTAAAAACTAAAAGCTAACCATCCACGTACTGATAAGTTTACATTTTATTTCCAAAAACTTTAAACTTGTTGACAACTTGTACAAATGGTTCAGAAACCTCCAACAAACCCTTCCCGCAGAGACCCCACCCATCCCAGTTTGGCCATCTGCCCCAATAATGTTCCTTCTAGTCAAAGAATCCACTCCAGGGTCACACCTTGTATGGGTCATCTCTCTCCAGACTGCAATTCGGAGCCCTCCTCAGCTCTTCCTTAACCTTCACTATCCTAACATCACTCAAGATCGCTGGCTCATTGTTTTGTTCACTGCCCCTACACTGGGATTAGCAAGGTTCCCTCATGAAAGTCAAAGCTGACATTTTTGGGAAAAGATGCTGTGTTCTCACTGCATCCCATCAGGTGACACATAATGTCAATCTTCCAAGTTTCTCTAACAGAGCTGCTCGATTGCCCTTTACAATTAACAAGGGTTTGTGGGCAGACATTTTGAGATAACATAAATATCCTGATCCTCATTCAACTCCACTCACGAGCTTTAGCATTCACAGAGATTTCGCAGCTGAACTCTTACTAGAAAGATGCCAAATCACCATCTTTCTAATCGCAGCATTTTTTCTATGTGACTGACAGCATCCCACTTAACAAAAAATACTCTCTCGTCTCACTTTCTGATGTATTTATTTACATCAGTATAGCCTCGTGCATTCCTAATTTGTTTAGTGTGACATAACCTGCAGTATTATTTTGATGCTCAAACCGTCCCAGGTTTGATTAGTGGGAATGCCTGAAAGCTGGCTGCTATGTTCTCTAAGCATTTTTCCACCGTTCTCTGAAACCTGCTTTTCCTGGCAGGACATACCCAGAGCTCATTTTGCACCTTCCCTGCCCCAGCTCAAGAACCAGACCTTCTCCCCCCACCCCAAAAGTCCTGTAGTCTCTTATCAAAGACAGACATTTCAAAACTGTGATCTGGAGATCTGGATCATCAATACGCTCATATTCACTGGGCAGCTGCAACATCCGGGCCCTTTCAATGAGCAAAGTTAGGAAATGGGGATGTTGCATATTTATGTGTGTCAAGGTACAAATTCACACACATGCACCTACTTTAATATCCATTTTTCTTTAAATTTATATGTTCTATGCATAAAATTCTGTATATTGAAGTCCATGAGTTCACACCAATACCTCAAATTCCATCCAGAGCACAGGGTTCATTCTAGCTTTCCCCTTTATTCTATTTGTAACTTTCTTCTCCGACTGTAAGAAGTCTGGCTCCCATTATCTTCAATATATTTGCTTATTGGTCTCCTTGCTCAGACATGCCTAATGGCTTTTAACAAAATTAAGCAAGCAAGGAAGGAAGGAAGCAAGGAGGCAAGGCTGGCAATACCAGGTTTTTGAGATTTGGTAATTTACTTAGAACAAAAACATAACCTAGGCCCTAAAATGACGTATCTCAACACAGTACCTCATTCCCCAGCTGCAGGAGATAACAGGTTTTAACAGTGGTTTCCAACAGCGTCTCATCTGTCTTTCAACATGGATAAGACATGTAGTTGTTCCTATACTTCCAATAAAAAGAACTGGTATTAGAGTAGTGAAAGTATAGAGAAGCGGGTGTCAACTTTTCGAAAACAGACAGGAGAAACCCTAATAAATCCTTAGTGAACATCCCTCCCCGCGGAACGAGGAGGGGGAAAGAGCGGCCCAGAAAGGTCACAGCTCTCGCTCAGCTTCACAAGCTCATTAGTAGCAAAGTACCAGCGGATGGGTAGATTCCCGACTTTCCAGATCAGTATGCCATGCTACCTTTGAAAATGATCTCCAAGTAACGCCTGATTTTAAAACACATCCACTCAGATAAATGTAGTGCTGTAAGTCCGCCCGAGCAAAAGGTATTCCCACGAATGCAGCAAGCCTGCTTTAAATAACTAGAAGAGAATAGCCTCTTCCGTGGGGAAATCAGTAAAACACTTACTCAAATGCTCAACTATAAACATAGTTCACATAACCAAAACATGTTCCTTATTTTAGTATTCCACAACTCCGCCAAGAAGTCATGATTAGTATTATTCACCACAGCACCATGGAGGAGAAGAAATACAAAATGGAGGAGTTCCCCATCATAGTTCAGTGGAAACAAATCTGACTAGAATCCATGAGGACGCAGGTTCGATCCCTGGCCTCGCTCGGTGGGTTAATGATCCAGCATTGCCGTGAGCTGTGGTGTAGGTCATGGAAGCGGCTCGGATCCCACGTTGCTGTGGCTGTGGTGTAGGCCGGCAGCTGCAGAGCCGACTCAGCACCTAGCGTGGGAACCTCCATATGCCACGGGTGCAGCCCTAATACGCAAAAAAATAAAAAATTAAAAAAAACAGAAATGCAAAATGGAGCTACGACCTCCACAGGCACACAGGAAAGGTTCAGACAGTGTTTGCGACAATAGTATGTAAATGAATGGAGCTGCTCTATACTGTTGTAAGAGGCTCTTTTTCCCTTGATGTAAATCAAGAGTTTCTGTCAAAAAGCTGATTAAACCAACTTTATGCAACAGATACAGCTCTGGCTCCAGTCTCATACTAAGCATCACGATGCAGGTCATTCCAAATTTGGGTGGCCTGGTTTCCCTCTTCCTCTTCAGTAGAATGGAAATGACAACGCCCAGGGCTCAGAGCTGGTAGGCAAATTAGAGCAAAGTAGGTAAGGCGCTGAACATCAGGCCTGGCACCCAACACCCAGTTGATAAATGACAGCTCCCAGCTGGCACCATCCTTGTCATAGCAAGGCCACTATGATCTCTGTCATCAGAGTTACTTACTGTTATTACTACACGCGAATCTTATGCTGGCAGTGCATACTACTGGCAGCAAACAAAAGCTATCTGAAATTTGCTCTGGTCATAAATAAAAGGGAGCTCACTTTGCATATGCAAGAAGACACGCAGGCAATTCCGAAGTCATTTTATTTTTGGGGGGGAATTGGCCTTGTACCACCTTAACAATGATCCCAGGCCCTAGCCCCACCTCAGGACATGAAACATGGTCAGTTGACCCAAATATCCTGAGTCCAAAGATGTCACTTATCTTACGTGATATGATACTCTGATAGTTTGTTGTGCAGGCGCTATTTAAGGATGAAAATGTAGAGAGGATAAAAAAAATATTAAGTGAGTTAGTTTTATGTAAAGGCAGAAAAACCAATAAAACCCTTAAAAGATTTTAAACAGATTGGGGACAGAAACAGTCTTCAGGCAGGCCAAAAATGGTGGCTCCTTTTTCTTAATACACCGTGGCAAACCAAGCTGTATTTTATTACTTAAACCTTAGCTATTTTTAACACTGGGTGTTTTTCTTTCCTGGGGATGATACACACACACACACACACACACACACACACACACCCCTGGTATTTCACTGATGTTCAATGAAATACCAGGTGTACTCGACTTTCAGTCTTCTTAAAAAACAAAAACAAGAAAAAAAAAAAAAACCCACTTATTGTCGCTCATGGGCTTCAACCTAGCCTGTCAAGCAGGAATTAAAATCTCTTTAAAAAGCAGCTTTGCATGGTTCATGTGTCAGGACGACATGAGCTGGATCAGCTTACAGAAGGGGCCAGAGATAAGGCATCCACAGGAGGTTAGAAGGAAACAACCCTCGGAAAAAAAATCCGTGATTTCTCGTCTACCCCCTCTCATTCCCCCTCTCTCCCCTTCCTAAGAATCCGAGCAAAGTGCAGATCAAAGAGTGATTTCTTTGCCTTTATTAATGACAGCATGAGACTCTGAAATTAACCTATCAGGAACATACCTACCTCCCATTTCTAAAGATCTCTTTATTTTTCTTTGAAAATCACAAAACAAAACAAAAAAAGTCACATTAGTCTAAAAGCCCACTATCGGGCCTTTAATTAAGTCTGGAGGCACCAAGCCTGCAGAGGAGAACAGTTTGGTTTATTTTAAAAGAATGCATCAAATATTAGCTGAAAATTGGTTGTAAATGGGGCCACTTAAACCTCCATGGAAAGGAATTGCAGGGACTTGGGATTAAAATTGCAGGAAGCCAGAAAGAAAATTGAGGACAAGAAAATGATGACGGAGGGGCTTGGTGCTATTATCTCTGAAAGACGAAGGACACTGAGGCTTTGAAAAAAATTACATAGGTGACCTTGAGAACAAGTCCAGACTGAGAAGTCAGCTGGGTGTAGCTTCCTGCGGGGATGGGAGCAGAGCAGGCGGAATTCTTCATTTCCAAATGGATGATGAAGATGTTTCACATAAGCAGTTTTGATTCCCTTTTAGCATGCAGAGCTGCAAGCTGCATCTCCAAGAATAAATGTCATGAAGCCCTTGTAAAACGCTCCATCTTCCGATGCTGTAGTTTGAAACTCTTAAATGGTCCTCGAGGATTTCATGACTTTGGACACAGGAGATTGGAGATTAAAAATGGACTCTATTGACTAAATTACCGTACAGGCTTCTTGTCTTCATCCTCTGTCACTGCACACAGAACAGGGAGCCCCAAGCCATTAAGGAGACTCTATCTCAACTTCCTGAAACCACTTCAAAATGAGAATTAGGAACAGACCCTGGATCCCAGGGAACGTAACCACTGCAAATTCTCACTCCACACTTGAATTTCAAGAAGGTGAATTCGCTAACATATTCCTTTGGATGAATTGTTCTTAACTGGGTTAATATCAAGAATCTTTTATTAAAAACTACTGAGGAGGCAAATATTTACATGTTGCAAATTAAGACTAATAAGCACTTAATATTTATTAATTCATTAAATCATAATCTAAAAACACATTAATATGAGAGAGTTTTAAAAGCAATAGATCTCCCCCCACGAGACGCAGTGCCATTGTTTTAAAGAGTTGCAAAATTTTTAATGCTTGGATTAACGGATGACAGCTGCAGTCAATCTGCTGTGACCTTCTTCTGGTTAGAGCGCATAAAGAAAACATTCCCAACACAGGTATACAGCTGGAAAACGGAGGAATAATGTCATACTCTTTTCAGGTAATTTTTGGCATTCTTTCCCTGATACTACACCAAAACTCTACAACTCTTGCTTCCTGGAGGACTCTGAACTTTCATACTCTGTTATATCAAAATCCATGGATGGAACTGGCACCTGCTCTTTACCCATGACCAACTTTGGATCATCAACCACAGGTTATTCAGAAAAGACGTGATTCACTGTGTTATAAAGAGACTCCGAATGTACAGGGGAAAACTTCCTGGTACACGTATGAGGAAAAGAAGGTAGAAAGCAAAATAAGATTAGATAAGATGCTCATCTTATTATACAAATAGATTTGACTGTGTAGATCCACCGAGAAGGTCTCAAGATTCTTAGGGGTCTATTTGCACTGCTGCTTTATGCTGTCTTGGCACCTAAAGTAGTGACTTGAGAATGTGGCGGTCATTTGTCAGGTCACTGAGGGATCTTATTAGGGATCAGCTAACATTTCTTTCAAAAGTGTCCCCAGTTGACTTCCAACCTGGAATTGGCCAAAAATTTCTAAATTTTAGAGTCTGATGTGATTTATAAGCCGTATGCTAGAAACTAGAAAGGATACAGCCCACTGGATTGGACATTGTTCCCCACTACAAAAGTACTTCATTTTAAGCAATAAACAACCACGTCTCAAGTTGAAATCAACCTGATACGAAGAATCAATTTTATACCTAAACCAGCAATGAATCATTTATTACTGATTTCTTCCCGTCTTTGCGAAATGCTGAGGTTTAGTGTTTCCTTTACAATCCTTATTTGTTAGTGGCCCAAATGCTACCAAGAGAATTTTAGGTCCGTTTTCATCAGACCCTGATAAGCTTGAATTCACAAGCGTGTTTTTAGCAAACACCTCATGAAATTCAGATTTCGCATTCAAACTCTAAACTTGACTCAATGAAATGAAGAAAGTCATCGAAGAAAAATGAATTCTTCCCGTTGACAGGCTATTGTTGCAATGTAATCTGATGCTTAAAGGAGAAAAGTCAATTTCCTCCCAATCCTTTAAAGATTAAAATTCTGGGGGAAAGTTGTGCAAGAAATGATACCTTAACTTTAATATCCATGTGTGCATATGTGTGTATTTTCATGTGTATGTGTGAACACATCACTGAAGTTCTCCCTGATGTGTCTTTGCTGCATAAATGGCTCCTCTGTTCTTGAGCTAATAGAGGAGAGGAGCAAGGCAGAGAGAGGAGAAGAAGGCTTGCTTTACAAGGGCCCCGCTATTTCAGAAGTTTTGATAATTTGGATTCTATAGCTGTTTTTTTTTATAGTCCTGCTTGGAGAAAGTGGGCCTCCTTGGTGAACAGAAGTGACTGTTTGTGCAAGAGAATTGATTATCTGTTCAAGATGGCTTATGCTGCAGGACTATAAAAAATTGCAGGTGGCTTCAGTTACAAGAGAAGCTATCAGTCATCCTGAACTATTGACACATTTTTATGTACTATAGTCTCAGATCACTCGCTATGGTTACCTATTCATCCACGAAATCTAAAATTTGGAGTCCTACCTCAGGGAAAAGGAGGGATTTAAACTGAAAATTGTACTCTCTCTAGTCTTAGAACATCATCGCATTTTAAAGCTGGATGGAAGAGCCAGACTACATTCCCTTAAGCTCACCATCCCAGGGGGGCGCCAGCGTCCAGCTCCCGCCTTCATTCTAATGATGACAGAGAGCTACGCGCTCCAGCGATTGGGAAAAACTGCTTCTGCTCCTTCCACAGCTTTGGCAGGCAATTGGTCATGATCTCACAAAAAAATAGTGAATATTCATTTTTCAACAGCATGTTTATCGTTGGACAAATTGCAGATAAAATCAAATCAAGTCTGGTTAGGAGCTTCAACATTACTAAGCGCACACTGACCTTCCTGCATGATTGCAGACCGTCAAGTAACTAAGCACAAAGCTGAGAGGCAATCTCCTTCCAGAGATGGATAAAAATGCACAATTATGACTGTGTCACTTCCCTACCACAAGATGACCCTGCCCAGAAGTCTCACCTGCTGCCTCGATGAAAAGAAGGACACCTTTTGCTTTTTTTTTTTTTTTAGGGCCCCACCGCAGCACATGGAGTTTCCCAGGCTAAGCGTCCAATCAGAGATGCAGTTGCTGGCCTACGCCACAGTAATGCAGGATCTGAGCCGCACCTGCGACCTACACCACAGCTCACAACAACCCCAGATCCCTGGCCCACTAGGCAAGGCCAGGCAGGGATCGAACCTGAATCGTCATGGATACTAGTCAGGTTCATTACTGCTGAGCCACGACGGGAACTCCCAGGGCCATATTTAGGCTCATGATGCTGAATTGCAGGTGAGGTGGCAAGTTGTTTTTATTGGCCTTTTTGCCCCCCTAATGTAAAAGTTCTCAACCTAGATCTAAATTAATGAATTTTGTCATACCTTTGTTCCCTTGTTCTCTCTTAATCTCTAACCCCTGTGCAGTCCTGTTCTTGTCTGCTTTCTAGAACTGGCAGCCACTCCCTAGGACTCCATCAGAGTCAACTTGAGAACCAAGTGAGTCCCTCTGTCAGGTGTATCCTCTTTCTCTCCCTCTACTGTCCAATATCTGGGCATTTTATAGTTTATCAGAACATTGGTGGGCAGAAATTTTGACAAGAAGGGGTAAACTCAATTGCCAAAGAAGTAGAAGCTATCCTAGGGAACTGAAGAGCTCATCAATCACAGTGTGGCATAGCATGTTTTGTTGATTCATTTTCTTGGTGGCTTCTGTCCCAAAATATATATTGTGTGTAACTATTATTCTATGGAATAATCATAGGTGAGTATCCTGAAACCCATGTATTTTTGAAAAAAAACAAAGAGGAGAAACCACTTGACAGAGTTGACTTTGCATCCTGCGTCACTAGCAGTTTTGTTCATTGATAGCTATTTTGACACCAGCACCATGATTTCCCATCTATGTATTCTCTTCTTCAGCATGTAATATGCATCAGATATAGTGTTAGATCACAATGATAAAATCCTAAAGAAAGCATAGTCCCTACACCCAAAAAGCTCAATGTTGTGCTAGGTATATGTGTCCAAAAAAATTTTTTAAGGACAAAGGAGAAAGGAAAGTGGGGGGGTGGGGGTGGGGAGTCACAGTACTGTATCCACAGCCCATCTTTAATGGAAAGCTGAAACAGGAGGGAAAAGCTCCACCCAAGGATGGAAGTGGGAGGAGAGGGGAGGAGCAGGAAAGGCTTGGCTGGGAGCCAGCAGTGAACCAAGTCTTAAAGAGGTGGTGCCCTGCTAGCCTGGCGTGTAAGCAAAGTCGGAGTACAGGAAGGACAGAGGCAAGAAGGAGCAGTGAGGCAAACTGGTGGCCCCAGGCTTGACAATGTCTTTATGATGTTCCTCTCCTTCGCCGCTCACATCTTCACAGTCTCCAGGTCCTGACTTTCCTAGCTCCACTCCAGCAGAAAACTCTGCGCTGCAATGTGCACCACTCAAGTAGCCCAAACTGTTCTCCCCTGTGCTCGGCTCTCCACCTCCTAACCAGCCTCCCATCTCTCAGTCCCTCTACAACCTACACAGGCTCTGAGTATCGCACTATGCCCAGCAAGTCAACCTCGGGTTAAAATTCCAAAGCACTCGTTCAGTTCTAATATCCATCATCAGCGCCCATCTCTTCATCAACTTCATGTTCCATCACTCTGTTCCCTTTGAAGCACTGCCTTCAGCCCCTCAATTAAAGGCTTTAATAGCTCATTTAATCCTCGTAACAACCCCAGGAAGTAGGTGATAACTTTTCAGGTAAATAAAACCAATAAAACTCCACCAAAGGTTAAGTGGCTTGTCAAAAGAAATTTAGTTTAGGAGTTCCCGTCGTGGCTCAGTGGTTAACGAATCCGACTAGGAACCATGAGGTTGCGGGTTCGATCCCTGGCCTTGCTCAGTGGGTTAAGGATCCGGCGTTGCCGTGAGCTGTGGTGTAGGTTGCAGACACGGCTCGGATCCCGCGTTGCTGTGGCTGTGGCGAAGGCCAGCAGCTACAGCTCCTGTTAGACCCCTAGCCTGGGAACCTCCATATGCCACAGGAGCAGTCCTGGATAAGGCAAAAAGACAAAAAAAAAACACTATAGGGGAAAACTTGTCAGTACAGCTTCTGTTTGAAGGCATTCAAGGATGATAAGGTTCAAAGACGTGAAGGGTCTGTCGTAAGAAGGGAGTGATGGTTGCCTCTCCTTTAACAAACATCTGATGAATCCACTGTAGGCAGCAGCAGAAGTAAGCAGTTGAACAGTCTCAGAGCTGGGCAGGTGGAAAGTGAAGTTCATGGCCAGCTAAGGAAAAGGAGTCCTGGTAAATACCCAGACCTTCAGCTGGGATTTCCAAGGGTTAAATCAAAGCAGTACACATGATAGACTAAAAACCGAGCAGCCCTCGTGCAGACTGAAGGCCACCTTTGGAAGAATTTAAGCCCCACATGTGTCAAGGTGCTCTGTCTTCACCCTGCCCACCTCCAGAAAGAAAAATAAACAGAAGAAGGCAACACCCAGAGCTCAGTATTATTGCTATGCTTTTAAGATGCAGCGCCCAGTATTCACCTGAAATAATCACGCTTACAAAAATAAGAACTAACCAAAACTTAAGAAGAGCAAAGTAAGAAACAATAGAAACAGACCCACAGGAAATTCAGGCATTGTAGTTATCGGATGACTTTAGAATAACCGATTAGTATGTTTAATGAATCATCCAAAGAATTTCAGGGTAAAGTTAATCAAAAAGACATAATTTAAAATAGAAACACTGGTATGAAAATATTCAATATATGGGTTTAACAGACTACCACGTATACCCAAATGAATAAAATGAAGTGGATGCTACATGAGGAGAAGTATCTAGATTAAAGCATCAGGAAAAAATTAGTGAAGCAACATATGAAACCCAAGTAATTAGAATAACAGATGATAGAAATAAAGGGGCTGAAAGCATTATCTGAAGACAATGACTGGAATTCTCCAAAACTTATTTTTAAACAACAACAGAGCCAAAGATTCAAGAAATGCCACAAATCTTGAATTAGGTAAACCCAAGGAAATTCACACCTAGACCATTATAAAAAACTGCTGAAAACCAAAGACTAAAAACCAAAATCTTAAAACTGTAAAAACACAAAGTGAACATTATTAAAGCTGAAGGGTCAGGGGAGGTAGAGAGTTTAACAGGGGAGACTATTTTCGTATGGCAAAAATAAGACTAGCACGTTCTCAACAGAATCGTGGTAGCCACAGGACATGATATCAGACATGCTATTTTTAATGAACGGAAAGTAATTTCCAAAAATTCTATACCCAATGACAACACAAAGCCCTTTATATAAAACATGAGGAATCCTATCACCAGGAGACCTGAACTGAAGAAATTCTAAAGGGAGCTTTTAAGGCAGAAGGAAAACAACCACAGATGAAAGCACGTGGTATAATGAGTATTTCAAATCTGAAAATCTTAAGATTTAAGAGTATCATTAAGGCAGTGATCTGTTCGATACTGTTTTAATGACCTGAATGGCATAAAATAAATACTGACAATATGTAATTATAAACATGTTAACATTCAAGTTTCCAAAATACAACCTCATATACCAAAAAAACTAACCAAGTTCACCTTTACTGAAAAGCACTTTATGCCTTGGAACTGTGTACCTACACTTACCTTGTATTCCCATCCCACCATTTCTGAATCATCAAAATGTGTTCTTCCTTCAAGACCCACTTTCAAGTTTCCCTAACAAACATTTATCATCTATTATGTGCCTGTTTCTATCTTTTGTACCTGACACTATATTGGCTTCTAGGGCAGGAAGACAGAATGCAACCACTGTCTTCTCGGTGCAGAGGTTTTCTGGTTATCTTTCCTGACTGCACACAACTGAATGTATGCTCTCCCTCTTTTAAAAAGGGAAAACTAGAACACCTATGGTGGGCATTTGTTTTTGTTGGGTTTTTTAAAGTCATCGCTACCCCACAACCTGAGACTCTTGCGTCAATGATCTCCCTACATCATTTAGCACAAGAGTTCTGCACACCAGGGCAGTTATATAAGTACCCACAGAATTAAATCTTGACAAGAGGAAGCAATGGGTGCCAGGTCACATCAGAGTTTAGTAGAAACAAACAAAATCCTTCATTTAAGATTTTTAAAAATGAACTGCATAAGCATTGGGTGGGAAAGCCCTGACTTGTAATGTGAACAGAATACCTTAACATTTTGGCTAATAAAAAGCTTGATGTACTGCAAATATATTCTGTAGGTGGAATCTCACTCTTAAGAGGCTAGAGCAGACTGAGTACACATGAAGCCATCTTCCCATCCCAACACCTCCAGAAACCCAAATTCCCTAATGGGGCTCAAAATCGATATTCATAGAAACCTTCTCAGCCATTCAGCATCTCAAGTACAAATGAAAACTGTGCCAACTCATCTTTCCCTTCATTCTGAGCTTTGAAATGACGTCACTTTTGCCCAGGTTTCTGCCACTTCCAGAACAATTCTGAATGTTCTTCACTTGTGAAGTTAAACTTTGTGTTCTAGCTTCCTTGGTTATTTTTTTAACCTTCGAAGGATTAAAACTGTTCAGCAGTCAAGTCTCGATTTTACCACGTGGTGTTCTTAGCAAAAACGAAATTCACTGCAAAAGTCTGGACATTTGAAGTCTCACCTCCCTTGCTAATTTTTTAACTCAAGCTTCAGAAAATATCATAAAGCACCCCTCTGTCTGACCTGGCACTCTTTGATATAGAACCAGAGTAATATCACTTCTTTCTCTTACCCCTTTAATCTTTTCCAAATGCTGTTCTTAGTGCTTCTACCTTCTGTTGGATGGGTTTGCTTCTAAATACAGGTTCCTATCTCTTTACTGAAGACAAGAGAGTGGATATAGTAGAGTTTAAGGTGTACATTCAGACAGCCTTAGGTCTCATCTCTAGTTCTACTGCTCCGTGTCTACATAGTGTTAAGACATGTTGCCAAGATGCTTAAGTTTTCGGCCTCAGTATCCCTGTCTGGGGATAACAATATTAAATTCTAAAAACTGTTTTCAGAATAGAAATAATGGAAATCTCTGAACACGGTATCTGATATGACACATATACATACATACCTGTACATGTTTATATACTCTTCCTATCTCCTGTCTTGCCATTACCCTAGCTAAGCAGTACTTCTGTTTCAGTGCTGTCCAGACAACTGTCTTACCTCTCTAGGCTAATTTCAATTTCCCCTATTCTCCAGCCATAACCTGAATTCAGTTTAAGTATCTGAGCCATTCATACTCATCTCTTTCTCCTGATATTTCTTCTGGGAATATAGGTATGCCTTCTAGTGTGGTTGTGATTACTGAACATTCGTATCACTATCAGCATTCTTATAGTTTCCTGACGGCATCTCACCCCCCAACCACAACACAAATGTTGGCTTAAAACCCTGGAGAGCAAACTGATGTGCCTTTTTAACATGCATTCTCCCTGCTTCTTCCTAAGATGCATTCCACCCACATCCATGACTCCATTCTTATGTAGAAGCCCCAGTCTAGAAAACCATCCTGTTTTCAGTATCATTTAAAAGGCAGTTGTTATTTCCATACATTTTCTTTTACAAAAATTATAATATTGACCCTCCTACCTTATCTCTCAACGACTTTGGTAGCCCATTAACAAAGCCCACATTATTCTAAGGCAAAAACAAGGTCTTTTCAACTACAAAGCCTTTTATATTGGGAGCTTTCTTCAGGCTGGGTTGTGTTAAAAGCACTTTACATATAAGAATGCATCAAATCTCAAAACTCCACGCAGTGCATAACATTATCATTCCCACGTAATAAATCAGGCACCAGATATAGAAAAGAACTGAAAATGACTAGAGGACACCTAGTTAATAACCGACAGAGCAGGCACACAGACCCAAGTACTCTAGCACCATTTTTTTTATAAGTGACACCGAAGTCATCTGTGAGCTTGAAACTTGCTAAGTCAACACGCTCCCTGTAGAATGCTGGGGGGACAAGATCTAACCTTGGCCCTCAGCTCCATGTCAGTGAATGTGCTAAGGAAGCAGGGTTCCCGGTAAGGAGTGAGTCAGGAGTCAATGTTTCTTTGAAACTATCCAAGCTGTCCCCTCTGAGGCTTACCCTCCACTCGACGCTCCAGACCCACTTGGGGGTGCGTGAAGGGATGATGGGGTTTACATTCCTCACGCTCCACTTTTTCAAGTTCATGAGTAGCCTGGAAACCTGATAAAAACCCTTCTTTCTCCAAGAAGCTTGCACTTTCTTAGAATCTGCAGAGAATCTTCTATCTCACCCCTCATAATTCTGATACAACACACGCACTGATTTTCATAATTCAGGCTCCAGGAAGCTTTTTCTTTTTCTTTTTTCTTTTTTTTTTTTTTTTTTTTGTCTTTATAGGGCCACACCTGCAGCATATGGAATTTCCCAAGCTAGGGGTCAAATTGGAGCTATAGCTGCTGGCCTATGTCGCAGCCACAGCAATGTCAGATCTGAGCCACATCTGTGACCTATACTCACAGCTCATGGCAAAGCTGGATCCTTAACCTACTGAGTGAGGCCAGGGATTGAACCCGTGTCCTCACAGATACTAGCTGGGTTCGTTAACCACTGAGCCACGACAGAACTCTGAGACCTATTTCCTGACTTGTGTGGGAGTTAAACATATTTTCACTTTGGGCCAGGTACATTTATATACTGTATGTTTTTCTGTATATGTTATACTTTATAATCACAATTTTTAAATTATATCTATTTAAGCCCTAAAACCACAAAAAATTATTTTTAAATATTTTAGCATTCATCTTCAACTTCATCTAATGATGATACTACAATAATTAAGAGGCAGATCGCGGAAATGTCTTGCAATTTTAAAATATTAACTGAGCTAGTACATAAAACAGAAGCTAAAATCTTCAAAGTTCTTTAAAGGGCTTAACTTCCTGCCTCCCCCAGTTCACACACCCAAGATCCAACAAACTCAGCCACTTACCGTTGTCTGAACATACAGTATTTTCTCACACCTGGAATGCCCTTCATCTCATTCATTCAACAAATATTTAGTCAAGAAACAAAGCTGAACAAAAAGACAGTCTTCGCTGAGTGGGAGAAAGATATCATTCAAATAATCATGCAAATAACGCAAAGCACAGCTGTGACAACTGCTCTGAAGAAAAGGTACTTAGTAACTGAGCTCCTCTCCTAGAAAGGACGTGACTTAGAGAAGTCAGACTCGCCTAAGGAAGTCAGGTGGGACCTGGGATCTAAAGGAATGAACCAGGGAAGAGGGGTGGGAAGAACTTTCCAGGCCGAGGGAACTGAACGTGCAAAAGCCCTGGGGTTAAGAGTTGGCTCAAGAATAGGAGAAGCCAAAAAAGAAGGCAACTGCTTTCAAAATGCCTCCTCTTTCATCGCATCCTGCTCAAATATCACTTCCTCTGAGACGCCGTTCCCTCCTCTCCATTTCCACTGTAAATGGATATACTCCTCATACCATTATAGCCTTCCTTTGATCCTTCTGTTAGCACTTAGCTCACTATATTGCAATTATCTGTTTATACATCTGCCTCCCTCGCTAGACTGAGAATTCATGGAGGACAAGAGCGGTAAAGCATTATCTCTGTGACTCTCTGCATACATGGATAAGCATATTTTAAATGCTCAGTAAGTGTCTTACGAAGGAAACAGAACAGCAAAACCACGCCATGCCCACCCAGACATAAACATTTTACCTTCAAACTGTGTCAACCATCTTTGTGAGTTCCTATCTTTTGCAAAGACTCAGATGTAAAGTAGCAACTTTCCCTCTTCCCCCAACCTTAATGAATCATAAGGTGTTATTTACTTAAGCATCAGCAACAGCTGCCCAGACTTTGTTAGCACAACGTAATTCATGTTATAAATATCACACAATTATCTAATTTCTAAAAGTCTCTGCATTGCTTTGAAAGGTGTTATTTTGGAAACAAGTCCTGGCCCATCCTAGGGAAATTCCCAAACCAGCATTGTCATTGCTAAGTGTATCTACAGAAGCTGGGCGAGACCAGAGAGGAAGCAGAAAAGCACGGCTCCTCCATGGCCACTCAGAATGCTGCCGGCCTGCCGTGGGAGGGGTCTGCACACCCTTGGTCAGGGCTGCAGTGACCTGGCCCACTGGCATTCACAGGTAACAAGAGCACAGCTAAACCAACACTCAGCTTGCCTCGATCAGAAGCACACCAGCCCCCAGCGCAGCAGCTGCCTGCCTGCCTTTGTAGACCTGGGCAGCAGAAGCCGTGGTAAGGATTATGAACAGAGGCAGGCTTGTTTTGCTGAGCCCTCCACGCGGGAATCGCAGGCCCTGAGGTTTTCCTTACATGGTGTCAGCAACCCCACGGCAGACTCTCCTCCCGCCTCCAAACCCCTTCCCACCCTTTTAGGGAGAGGAAAAACAGTGAAATCAAGCTTGGGGTATTCCTCCTGCCGCAAGCCAGGCCCAGGGCTCTCTGGCTACTTGATCCGAGGCCGGCTGTCCGGGCTCTCCCCTCCCGGGTTTATCTGTGCCTGACATCTTTCCAGGATTCCAGGGACCTTAGCAGTGGTGAAGTAGCTGGAAGCTTTGCCTCCTGGAGCCCTGTCTGTGAACACAAGCAGAGGCGCACTATAGTCCCCATACTCGGCAGAGCCCAGCTCCCGGAGCCCTTGAACCAAGACCGTATCCCTGAGAACCACACTCCCTTGGCCTCTGCTCACCACTTCCTCCGAGGCTGGTCTCCGCTCCGAGGGGCAGGATGTGGACGGCCTGGGAAAGGAGCCCCTCGCCAGCCCAGTCACACGCCGCCCTTTGATCTCTCCCCACCAGACTGCCTCACTTTGTGGGCTGTTGTTTTGGTTTTTGTCTCCGTAATCTGGCATCCGTGGAAGTTAGTTCTTTATTACAGATTTCCTGCCTTTATTTATCTCACTTCATTACAAAATCTCCTGGGAAGAGAGATCCTACGAAATGCCAGGCACAGGAGCAGACCCCATCTAGGAAAGCCGGGACGCAGCCCCTGACCCAGTGATCTGTCTGGTTCACCGATGTTCTGCATTTGGGGTTTGTTTCACAACTGGGCATGACTTACTCTCTCTCAGTCTTAGGATGGCAGCTGTTGGTCTCATACAACCAAGATGCTTGGATATGTCTCTTACCTCAGACAGGACCAGGGCGAGGGAAAAACCTAAGTGGGTGAAGTTAGGAGGTGGGGTTGGGGAGGGGTGTTCCCAGCAACCCCTGTGCGAGCTTCTGCCGCAAGCCCATCCTCTGAGGCAGGTACACAGGCTTTACACACACTCACTTCTACCAAAACATCACACACACACTCCACCCCCAGGTATGGGTCAGAGTAAAGCATTCTCCTCTGGGAAATCCAAGGGGAATAAAGCATTCCCCTCCCCCTTTCCAAACAGGCGACCCTCCTCACCATATTCTTATGGTCCATTACATGCTTTACTGGGGCATTTATTACCTTTTTAGGGAAGTATTTGTTATCCCAAGTCATTCCCAATAAAATATAAGCCCCAAGAGGACAGGAAACATAGTATATAGTAGTCGCTTAATAGAGGTGGATAAAGTAAACTAAGAATTTCCGGTAATTACGCTATAAACATGAAGCTTCAAGTAAAAAAAAAAAAATTTTTTTTTCCTTTGGTTCACTTCCAATACCAAGAGGTTTATATGTTAAATAAACCAGTATTTATGCAGAAATTATTGTTAGTACTTGTCACAGAACAAAATTTGAACTCACAAAAGCAACTCTGCTTGATCCTAAAAACTGTATTTTCTATTTAATGTAATGTTTCCTGTTGTAATCAACATTTTCTGAGTAACCATATGCCTCATCTTTAAGCCCTTTTAAAATGGAATTGATGTGCCTAGGCAACCGCACCCTAAACTCCTAAGAAAACATCAAAGAGCAGTCTCTGGTGTTTCCTCCCCACCGTGCATTTGCCCCACTAACACTCCCAGCGTTCAGCTTTGGTAGTTTTATAATAGGTGTTGCGTTATAAGCTCACCACCTTGGCTCCAGCAACCTGGATGAAGAGCCAGGATTTAGAGCCATCCGAGCTGGCTTCGGTTTTGACTTCAGCACTCCTGCAGGCCAGATGTTCCAGCCCTAGAGCTCCTCAAGCTATGAACATGGAAAACGACTGGGGCAGACAGCTAGCCAGTCTCCAAGTGCTCCCACATGGCTGAAGCTTTCTTTAATCTCTCCGCACTGCTGAAACGTCAAGAAAGCTAGGCTCTTTGGGCTCCACAAAACCAACTATTTACCAGAATAAAATGCTTCCTCAATAATTCAGGGTGCCCAAGTTCTACTCATAAAAACCTAAAAATCCACCGCCTCCCAAAAGAATAAAACTTGTGGAGTATGTAGTCATCCAATTCTGCTATCTCCACATCATGAAATCAAAACGTTACACGTTAACAAGGCTCATTTCTCACCAGCTTACTGCAAAAAAAGGTAACCTATGTTTCCTGAAAAAGAGTACACTGGCCGCACACAAACTTAAAAACTAGAGTTTAAGACTTTAAATTCTACCTGTAATCCAAGTGTAAGCAAACTTTTTCTATTGAGGGCCAGACAGTAAATATTTTCGGTTTTATCTTTGTCTCGAGTACTCAGTTGTGACCCTGTAGCCCCAAAGCAGCCATAAACAATATGTGCAATGCGTGGACAGGGCCTAATTCCAATAAAACTTTATTTACAAAACCAGCTGATGTCATTAATGACTGAGTTCATCAACATTACCAATAATATTAAGTTGGGGAGGAGAAGATCCAAAGTTCTATAACCCTGTCCCAAACCTAGTTCTGTTGGCAGCATTGAATTTGAGCTAAAAACAACCAAATGACCTGGGCTAGTGTTTCACCAAAGGACAGAAGACAATGATCTGTGTTTGAAGACCATGCTTTAGCACTACTGAATGTTACCCGCATCTGTGGAAATCCACATTTTCCCTTTAAAATTTTAAACAACCTTGAGTTTTAGGAAACTGCAGGTAGGTATGAGCCATTCAAACAGCTGGAAGATACAGAAGTGGCATTATCTCAGGAAAGGTAACTAGTTCACATGAAAAAATCAATGAATCTGATTTGAATATAACCAGCTAGGCGCATCTATTCGCTATCACTCAATTACTTGGTAGATCAGCAAGCTAAGGTCACGGGGATAAAAGTTTTTAACAAAAGTATATACTGAAGAGTTCCTGTCATGGTTCAGTGGTTAACGAATCCAACTGGGAACTGTGAGGTTGTGGGTTCAATCCCTGGCATCGCGCAGTGGGTTAAGGATCCGGCGTTGCCGTGAGCTGTCGTGTAGGTCGCAGATGCGGCTCGGATCCCACATTGCTGTGGCTGTGGTGTAGACTGGCAGCTACAGCTCCTGTTAGACCCCTAGCCTGGGAACCTCCGTATGCTGTGGGTGCGGCCCTAGAAAGGCAGACAAAAAAAAATGATAAATAAAAAATAAAAATAAAAAAGTATATATTGAGAAAATGTTAGCACTACATGATTTCATCAGGGAAAAACATTTAATTTATACAAAGACACTGAGGTAGAGAGAAACCGTCATGTGCCCAAGATCACAGAGCTGGCTATGGCAAGAGGAATGATCACATGCCAGCAACCTCTGAGCTCTAAGAAGCACAGACAAAGTCAACCACTGCTCAACAATGTATTCCCAGTCTTGACAACTGTTCCTGGCACACATGAGGCAATTAAGACATATTTGTTGAACACACAAATGAAGAATTGATAAATAAATGACCAGGGAGCCAGACCTCCCTACTTTCACAACAGAAGCGGTACAGACTAATAAATGCCTTCTTCCAGGTGAACGTTCTACACCCAACTTTCTTCCTGACACTGAATTGCACATCTAGTCCCCCAGACACCCCCAGTCAACAGCCGAGCAAGCGCAAACAGCCTCAAAGAAGACAAGCACCACTCGAGGCAGCAAATTCCATCCTAGGAAATTATTTATGCACAATGAGAATCTGTCTGGAACATCAACGACGTCTCAGTCTTCAACAACTACTCACAGAGGACTCAGCCTAAGTGTCTACTGCTGACTGTCCGGGGGTTCCCAGGACTGGCAAAATGTTAGCCTGATTGCCTAGAGAGGTTATGGCTTATTTCCCATTATTTACGCCCACTCATCCATCACCATGTGGTTTCATGGAATACAAAGCAGACTCTCCAAAGCATGGCTTAGAAGGCACTCTGACTCTTCCTGACTGTCTGCCATCCTTTCCCTCCCAGACAACAGAAAGGACAGGTGCTGCCCGGGGAGACTCCATCGTGGAGAGGGGTACTCATACTTGACACCTAAGTACTTTGCCCAGCTCCACAGCTGAAGGTCAAGTGGAAACAACCTGCATTCCTTCCACAGGTGTTGGCCTTTTCAAAGGAATGCAGACTTCGAGCTCCATTTAAGTTTTCAAAATATTGCTTTTTCTTTGAACTTGGAATGTGTAACTTTATCCACAGACTGTGCAATTTTATGTTCGCTCAGACATTATTTCTATGACATGGCTTTTAAATACCTCAACGATTTTAAAAAATGTCCTCAGAGAATCCCACAATGGAGAGAGAGAAAATAAACTGTATTCTATATTTCCCTGTAGAAGGCATAAACAAACATGTCTATCTACGTATTTGTGTGTGTGTGTGTGTGTGTGTGTGTGTGTGTGTGTGTGTTTGAGAGGGAAGGAGGGGAGAATGGCAGCCCTAATTAAAAGGACAGGAATATTCAACAGTCACTTTCAAAGTCTACAGCCATGGCTCCAGAGCAGTAGGATCTCAGAGAACCAGAAGTAATTAAGGTTAGGAAAAGGTCCTGCTCCTTTATCACTTAGTCTTTTAAAGAAAACACAACCATAAACATTTGACTAATTCACAAAAATTCTGCAAACTTTCCAAACTGTTATAAGACAGTAAATGACATTCTATCCATCACAGAATAATTAAAACATTTAAAATATATGACCTCTGGAAATAAATATTTTAGAAACACTTTCTCAGTTCTTTGTGCTTTATTGATATAATACTCTTCTGGAAATACTGATAATACCAAATACATGCCCCAAAAGTGCTGATAGACTAAAAAGAAACACCCGGTGGTGCTTTTCCATTTCACACACAATTTTCCAGGATGACACATATACACAGACACACCTTGACAGAAGTGAAATACCAGATTGTAAATAAACTCAAAACATTTACACGATAAATTCAGACATCTAAAGGGGGTTTTCCCACAATTAAATTTGCAATGCTATCAGCAAAATCGGTTTATTTTAAGATTGTCTGCCCAATATATAAATTTCCCTTTGTGTTTGAAATACTTTTATCAGATAAGATAGCTTTTGTTTAAACTGCTATTTTCAGAATTTGCTTTGGGGGTTTTGAATACACACAGAGAGGTAACTTGAGATTTCCTACCCTGCTTTAAAATGTGTTTCTTCTGTCTGTTTGTATTTAGTAATTTCCTGTCAAATAACCTCACATAATTAACTTTCCTTGCTCCGGCCTACTTTCCCCCCCCTCCCATTCCTACTTCCTGAGGACGGTAATAAAATGCTGATTACATTCGGCTGGTATCTGCCTTCCCTTCTCCATCTCCCTCTCTCCCTCCCTTTGTCAGAGCCCACTCTCAGGTTTCAGCGGTTGCACTGGGAGAGACCTGGAACAGAAAGGAAGCAAATCAGACTTCGGAACTTCCTACTCTTTCACATTTATTGGGAAGCCCTGGTAGTGGGAGGTATGACCTGTTTCTCCCCCTTCAAATTTAGTGAAATACCACCACCACCACCCCTCCCCATGGTCCCTCAAGCATAGCGGAATGCCTCCCTTTCACTTCTGACCAAAGGCTGAGGTGGTTGGGAAGAGCATACTCTTAAGAGGCTTAGGGCAGGAAAAACACCCACCACCCTTTACAGAAATAGAAATGTTTTCTACATAGTTGAGCAGGTCAGCACATGTTACCTCTTGATCACTAATCTTTCATTTCACAGTAATAGGACACCTCACAGAATTTATACAAGTAATTTTGTCAGTCTTCTTACCTGAGCATTCCAAACGCACACTTCCAAAGAATGTGGCATGAGAGGAAAAGCAAATAATGTTGTGAATCCATCCAGTTTTTGGGTTGGTAGTTTCAGAACACGATAACCAACCACCTTTATGTACGTCAGAGTTTCTTACCCAAGTATCCTTGACATATTAAAAAAATTGTTTTGTAGGAGGCTATCTTATACACGTGTATGTTTACTTTTATTTTTACCCCAGCACCACTGCTATACCAGACCAAGTATTTCTTTGTTGTTGAGACTATCCTGCTCATTATCCTGTAGGATGTTTAGCAGCATCCATGACCTTTAGACACTAGATTCAAGTAGTATCTTGAACCCCTTCATGCTTATGTCAAGTATCTCTAGACGCGGGCAAATGCCCTGGGAAGAAAAATCACCCTCAGTTAAAAAACACTGATATATTAAACTCAGAAAAATAAAACTGCTTCTCTTCATTTCTTACAGACAAAACCCACCATTTGTGAAAACTAGCTTTTTCATCGTATGAAGAATTCAGCCTTAAAATTCCAAAAGGTCTCCAATCTGACCACTAAACATTTGAAGAATTAAATGATGGTGACTTCATATCGTAACGGTGCCATAAATTCCCAAGTGACAGATCCTATTGTTCCACACCCACTGCAAAGTTTAAAGGAGAAATCCCAAGTGACAAAACCATCAACATCTTCATGGACCAGAAGCAGACCAAAAATGCCAATTAACAAAAGAGTAAACCACAGGATGTTGGAATCTGGAGCTACCTAAGCCAATGGTGACTGAATCTGATCACCTGATGGGTCACTGGGCATAGTTCATAAGCAAACAGCTTTATCGCAAAGCATACACCCTAGAGAAACTCTAGAACATGTGCCTCAGCTGACCTGCAAAACAGTGTTCCTGTAAGCACTTTTACTGACAGCAAAAAATACCAACACAAAAATGTACTAATGGGAGAGAAAATAATACTACAGTATATATGCAGAATGTAACATTCATAGCTACAGCAGAAAAACTACTGCTTCAGTTAACCATGATCAATCTTAGAGACATTGTTTTGAATGAAGAACAAGTCATGGAAGAGTATCTACAATGTGCTAATCTTTTATGATGTTCTAATATAAGGTAATCTTTTATGATGTTCTAATATAAGCTAATATTTTATGATGTTCTAATATAAGTTCTAAATCTATTAAATCTATTTTTAAAAACTCAGTGTGTTTTTAAGGCACGCACACACACACACACACACACACACACACACACACAAGACCAAATGCAGACCAGTGATTTCTTCCGGGGAGGAAATAAGGGATTGTATGCAGTAAACTGAACTGCATTAGAAAGGCCTGAGATGAATTACTGGGTATTCATTTAATATTATGTTTCATAACACACACGTATAGTCTGTGTTTCTGTGTGTATTATTTGTATCAAGTAAATGCTTTTAAATTTCTACTTCAGGAAAAGGGAAAAAGAAGACCTAACAAAAATGACGGTAAAACAAAAATCAAAAGCAGTAAAATAAAAAGTGAAGCAAAAACGGATTTTAAAAAAAATTCATGGGGACATCAGAAACACTAAGAACTTGGCAAAATATCAGTAAATTTGATTAATTGACTGAGAAATTAATAACCTTTTAAGTTCAGTTGGGTGTAAAGTTAAAAATCTAGGCAAAAAAAAAAATGAGCAGAGTTGTTTAATGGATAGAGTTAAAGCATGCTAAAGACCTTTCATAGTCAGGAGGAGGATAAACAAAATGAGTAACTCTAGATTATTTTTAGAAAAATTAAAGTCATAAAATACATAGGATATTAAACACATAAAAGCAATCTCTAGTGAACATGGGAAATTTCATCTATGCTTTCCAATCCAGCAGAGGAGGGGGGGAATGAGGCAGAGTTTTATGGAATCACATCAGGAAGTGAGGAAAAAAAGAAAAAAAAATGGCAAATATGAAAGACTAAGTTATAACCACACAGAAATAAATCAAAATAGATATATAATCACAGTAAGTGTGAACTTACAAAATGTACCTACTAAAAGAGAATCTGATGAAGGCCTAGAAATTCAAAACAACTCTCCAAGAAATATTAAATGTAAAGGCTCAGAAAATATACACCAGGCAAATATAAACCTAAAGTTCTATCAGTATCACAAAAATGCAGAATTTAAGGCCCAGACATATCTAAGGCATAAAGAACAAGCCTCCATAATAATAAAAGTGACAACCCATGAATATATTACCATATTTCATGTTCACCAAATGATACAGTCTTAAAAAGGAAAAACAAAACTAACAGAATTATGAGGAGAGCTTGACAAGTCCAAAATCAGAATGTAAGATTTAAACACACCTTTGTGGAACACTGTTAATCAAGAAGTAAACTATTAGTAATAATGCAAAGAATTATACAAGACTCATTATCCAAAAATTACACAGAAACCTGTAGCCAGAAACTAGTATACATCCATTCTTTTCAAATACACATAAAACACAATTACTGAGATTAACACCATACTAAGATATGATATCTCAATAAAAATTCAAATAATTCATATCATATAGAACATGTTCTTTAAGTTTACGATTAAAATAGAAAACATAGTTACCCAAGCCTTTAAATAGGATGAGAAGAATGAAAAGCAATGAGCTGGAGTTCCCTTCATGGCTCAGTGGTTAACGAATCCAACTAAGAACCATGAGGTTGCGGGTTCAATCCCTGGCCTTGCTCAGTGGGTTAAGGATCCAGCGTTGCTGTGAGCTGTGGTGTAAGGTTGCAGACGTGGCTCGGATCCCACGTTGCTGTGGCTGTGGCGAAGGCCAGCGGCTACAGCTCCGATTAGACGCCTAGCCTGGGAACCTCCATATGCCGTGGGTGCGGCTCTAGAAAAGGCAAAAAGACAAAAAAAAAAGAAAAAGAAAAGCAATGAGCTAATTTTCCAACTTAAGATGAGAAAATCTCAAAGTATAAGGAAGGAAATAATAAAGATATGTGAAAAAAATAAAATATAGAAGTGATCAACAAGCCAAAAGCTTAAAAAAAAAAAAAAAAGCTTAAGATATATGACCCTGTGGTAAGGTTAAAAAAGAGAAAGCATACATAAACTATACTAGGAATGATAAAAGACATATAAAGACAGAGAAGATCTTAAAAATCAGAGTACCTAAATTATTTAGGCCAAATTTTAAATTACATAGCTCTCTAGTTTTTCTTTAACAAAGTATCACAGCTAATAATGGAGGAATTAGTACACTGCCAATTAGGAAATCTTATAAGTAATAGTTCATCTGCATAGTGTTTCTCAGTGACTGCTAAGATAATACAAAGTCAACTCCGGATGGAAGAACACAACATTACTGAAAATTTTTGCCCTCCCACCCACCTCCCCACCCCCACAAATCCGCACAAAGCTCTAGAGCAGTGCTGTACGTGCTGCAGAGTGCAATTTGGGATCATGGAAATGCTGTACCTGGTGCTGTAGGCACCAGCCACGCTTGACTATTAAGCACTTGACATGTGGCTAGTACAACTGAGGAACTAACATTTTAATTTAACTTTAATAAGCTTAAAATAGTCATATATGGCTATTTTACTGGACAGTTCGGCTCTAGACCTAACTACCAATTGATAGGACATACAGAAAACATAAGAACATGATGTGTAGCAAATCCAAACAATAAGAAACTCTAGAACCTATATTTTCTTCAACAAATGAATTGCAAGGCAGAGCGGAGAAAAGGAGAGAGAATCCATAGAATAGACACCAAAGAGATATTAACCCATTACCATGTACAAGCTTTATTCAGATCCAGATTGAAAAGAAAAAAAAAAAAAAGAAAGAAATTGACACAATCAGAAATTTGAACACTAACTGGATATTTGCCAGTGTTGAAGAAAGCACTATTTCTCAGATATGATAAAGGTACTGTGTTTACGTTTTCTGAAAACAGACTATATTCTTGAGATACAGATTGAAATATTTAAGAATGCTGGGGTTTGCTGAATAATCCCATTTCAGGAAGCAAGTGGGGACAAGTATACACAAAACTAGAAGGACCATGAATTGACAGCAGCTGGTCATAAGCATCAGGATTCACGAAGTGTTTTTCCTTTGTTCCCAAGTTCCCATAATATAAAGTTTAAAAAGTGCATGCCCATCTTTTACCCAGAGACTTCCTTTTAGGAACTGTCCTCAGGACATAATACATATCTATGAAAATAGGTGCACAGAGATGTTTGCTTCAGCATTGCCTAAAGAGAAACAGACAAAACCAAAGAGAAACAGAAACAGAGAGACAGAAGGAGGGAGAGAGGGAGGCCAAGAGACAGAAAGAAACCTGACTGTACATCAACAGGGAAATTGTTAGATGCATGATACACCAAAATAAGGTCTGTTACTTAGCCTTAAAAAGAAGAAACTAATTCTATAAATATTCTATGTTACAAAGTTATCCTTTATCTATTGTTTTGTAAAATAAAAAGATGAATGTATTTTTAAAAAATTATTTATTTTGCAACGTGCGAATGTGTTTATATAGCAATAGAGGTAGATACATAAACTTTGAGAAAGGAAAGAAACATACATACTCTAAATGGTATTTATCACTAAAGGTTGGAAATATGAGACAGATTCATGGTTGATATATGCTTTGTGTTTTGGTACATTTCAAGTTTATAATTTAATATGGAAAAACTGTGATAAACATTGTAATTACTGATAAAACATAAAAAATGAGGAAAAACAATGTCTTCTAAAACCGCTTTCAGTCAACATTACACTCAAAGTCCTAAAATAAAGTAACAGTAGAAATTAATAGGTGAAAAATCACAGATGAGAGCTTTTAAACTGTCCTTATTGGTACATTTTATGTTGTCTACATATGAGATCTAATAGAATTTAAAAACAAGAAAATTTTAATATAAGATCCCTGGGTACCTATAGAACATGAAAAAAACAGAAGCATTGCTATAAATCATTAAAATAATTGAGTGAAGTTTCTGCTGTGGTACAGTGGGTTAAAAATATGACTGCAGTAGCTCCAGTCACTGTAGAAGTGCAGGTTCAATTCCCAGCCCAGCACAGTGGGTTAAAGGATCCAGTGTAGGTCACAGCTACAGCTTGGATTCGATTCCTGGCCCAGCAACTTTCACATGCCATGGGTGCAGACATTAAAAAAATAATAATAACATAAAATAGTTGAGAAAAATGTAATAGTGAACCCATACACACTAGAAATAGTACAAGTTTCCTAGAAAGAAATTAAAAAAAAAAAAGATGTGTAAAATCACTGTGTTAAAAGTAAAGGAAAATCAGAGTAAGTGGAGACGGTGCACTCATGAGCAGGTAGATTCAAAATTGAAAAATAATGTCAATTCTGCACCCAATAATCTACACATTCAATACAATACCAGGAAAAACAACAACACGCTGTTTTGCAGATGACGACAAGCCAACCTTGAACCAAAAGGCCAAGAATAAATAAGAAAATTCTGAAGCACAAAAAATTGGGGAGACATATCCTACAAGGGACCAAGACTTAAAATTGTAAAAAAAAAAAAAAAAACACAGTCGCTGGGACAAACTAACACAATGCAGGGACTAGCAATCGGATCACGATTCCCAGCACAGACTCACAAACGTGCAAAAACAAAGAACATAATGCAGGCACTGGGCAGTCTCAGATCTAACGTTTGGAACCCCTACACGACATGCATACACATAGCATTACAGGAAAGAGAAGCCAGCAGAGAATTCTCTGTGGGAATATGCAAAGCAGACAATGAATTCTGTGGGCAATGAAAGGCAGTGAGTTCCTCAGCGTCACAGAGAGAGCATGAGGTTGGCCCTTCTGAATGGCTGGCCGGCTGGCTAGATATGGAAAGATGGAAGGATGGATAGACAGACGGATGGGTGGATGGGTGGACTGCCGCAGGGAGAAGCTCAGTGAGCGACACAAGAGCCATTACACAGACAGAATGAACCTGTCTATAGAGAGCAGCAAGGAGCCTGCACTGGTAAATAGAGAAGACAAAGATGAGATGTGAGAAAATGGAACCCAAGTCTGAAAACGAATTCAAATCCATTTAGAAATTTACCTCCCCATCACTATGCTGGGCTCAGAGCAGAAACAGATTTAGGATCCAAGGTTACAGTTCCAAAGCCAGGACTGATGAGTGGCGGATCTCAATCCACATACATCCACACCAGCTAGTACATGACACTATTTTGGAGCAGCAAGGGCCCAGAATTTGAAGTCAAAAACATGCTTCCAAGCCCTGGAAGCATGTACACAGTGGTACAGCCCAAGAGTGGTCTCCATCTGCGCTTACCGGAATCTTGAAAACATTACTAGCTTCTTCACGCTTCAACATCCCCTTGGGTAAAACAGCGGTAATAGTACAGCCCTAATAGGACTAATGTGAAGATTTTAAAAGTTAACGTGTATCAAACACTTAGAAATATTCTCAGGAAACAGCATGTACTCAATAAACCTTAGCTATCATCATTACCAGCTTTCCAGTTGAACACCACTGGGCCCCAAGTCCTTGAAATCTGAGCTTCTGCTTTTTCCTTTACAAGAACATAATATTCCTGTCCTCACAGCATTTCTGTATGGTTGTAGAAGCAAAGAAAAAAGCCTTCATAAATAGCCATTGTTAGACCAACAGTAGTTACAGAACTAAGTTTCACTGCATTTCAAAAAATCAAGAGCTCTTTTTCTCTGGCACAGACTGGATTTCTTAATTCTCTGGGTTGCCATGAAGTTCATATAGCAATTTTCTGTTGGAAAATGAGTCACTCTCAGCTCATAGTAAGAAATTAAAAGAATTTTCTCCAGAAATCTAGCACATTAATCAGCTAGATACAGCAGATGGATGTCCAGCCATTAGAAATGTCCAAACAATTTAGTTAACCTTTAAGCGAAAACATGCATGCACACTGGCAAGTAGTGCAGAATTAAAAGAGGTTAATGTTTCTTTTTTAAGTACCATGTGCCATGTTTATTCTTTTTTCTTTTTACTGTTCTTAATTATTTTTTAAATGTGGCAAATTCCGGACAACTTTTTGATGAAGCCTTCTCTTTTGCAAGTTCATCTGGGGATATTAGAAGAAAAGCAACACCAATGCCTGCTTGTGAGAGAGGAGGCTATCTGAAGGTTTTCAAAAGCAAAATTAGAGAATATCAACATATACATGGGAAAATAGATCACTTTAAAGTCAGTTTCCTAAAATAACCCCCCACCCTTTAGCACTCTAATCCACTCTCAAAACTGCCTCCAGATTACTTAAGAAGAGGTTAATTGCTTTGTAGATGAGTCAAATCCTCTGCTCTTTTCTTCACCAGCTCCTAACAACTATCCCTAACTCTTTCACTTTTGCTAATTGTAATGACCATAAACGTCCTTTTACCCAACAATGAAAGAGGTAATGGAAAGGCAAAAAATCATATTAAATTAGCCCATCTTTCCTCTCGGGCACTCTCATGTGACGTTTAGGAGGAAGAAGAAACCAAGAGCTAAAACTGAGGGCTTGAAATTATTTGAGTCAATACATGCATGATAACTAATGAAAAGTAAATCATGGCATATAAGCTTCTTAGAAATGCTAAGGCAGTCCCCCACACCAGTCCCTTTTAGGTCCACGGAGACATACCAGAATGTGTCTAATTCATGAGGAACCAGATGCAAGTGGTAATGCTGCATATTTTTGGTCTGAGAGGTATGTACTGGCCTCCCAACTAAGATCTTACAACAAAAGACCACGACGAAGATAATCAGGGTTGAGAGCCCAGGCAGAGCGGGAAGGAGAAGCAATGAAGAGAGCCAGCTAAAGGAGACATATCCCCACTTCACCAGGAGATGAGAAGGAGCCCACATACGCCGAAGCTGATATACGACAAAGGTGGCACTTTAGGGCATTTGAACAAGGAGGGTATTTTCAACACATGGCGGGTTCAATTTTGATATGCATCGGGGGGGAAAGTGGCCCTTTTATTTCACAGCATACGTAAAAGTCAATCTCAGGCAGATTGTAGAGCTACATGTGAACAATAATCAGGTTCACAGAAAACACACAGGAGAGTGACACTAGGATTTGGGGATGAAAAAAATCAACCGAACACAAATGGCATTCATCAGAGGAAAAGACTGAGGGATTTGTGTATATTAACATTAATCTCTCCGGCTCATCAGAAGGCGCCGATATGAGAGGAAAAAGGCAAACCACTGAGTAGGCCAAGATATGCTAACACACCTAACTATCGAGGCCTCATTTCCAAAGTATACAAAGAACTCCTAGAAAAAAAAAAAAAAAGTTATGAAAATGCATCTGAAAAGGGGGCATCCAAATGTCCACTAAGCATTAAGAAAGATTACCAACTTCTTATACACGGCAGGGAAATGAAAATTGGAACCAGGATGATATCCTAACTGTACCAACCAGAATGGCTAACATGAAAAATATCTGACAATGCCATAAGCTGAAAAAGATATAGAACAATGATCAACTTCATGTACTTTTTTGTGGTAGTGTAAAAAGGTCCAGCTAGCTTCAAAATCTATTGGACAATGCTTATTAAAAATGAATATATGAGGAGGTCCTGTTGTGGTGCAGCAGAAACGAACCCGACTAGGAACCACGAGGTTGCGGGTTCAAGCCCTGGCCTCGCTCAGTGGGTTAAGGATCTGGTGTTGCCGTGAGCTATGGATTAAGTTACAGATGGGGCTCGGATCTGGCATTGCTGTGGCTGTGGCATAGCAGCTACAGATCCGATTTGACCCCTAGCCTGGGAACCTCCATATGCTGCGGGTGTGGCTCCAAAAAAGCAAAAATAAATAAATAAATAAATAAATCAAATCTTCATAACCCAACAATTTTGCCTCTAGTGTATGTGTGTTTGTGTGGATATGTGTATATCTAACAAAACCGTACACATATAGGTATCCAAAGATTTGGACAAAAATATATTCATAGCATCATTACTCACAACACCAAAATCCACAAACAACCTATCACCGTCAACCAAGTGGTTAGACTTCAAAGAAAATTCTATATGGTGACTAAAATAAATGTAATAGCATCACTGAATCACTCAAACATGTTGGGGTTGGGGGGAGGCAGGGAGGAAGCCAAACTCCAAAGATAAATGATATGCCATTTACACCAAGTTCAAAATCTGGCAAAACCAGTCTAAGGAATGGCAAGAGGATGGTTTCTAAGATGGTAGCAGTGATTCAGGTGCTGCCTGTGTGAATCTAAATATCTCATGAGCTGGACACATGCATACTTTTCTGCATGTATGTTACACTTTAAAGAAAAAAACATAAGAAAAACAAATGCTTCATTTATTTGACCCCAGTAGCTCTCCTTCTAGAATTTCATCTTAAGGAAATCATTACGAATATGAAAAAGTTCAGGCACAACATGCCATGCAGCATGAGTTAGTGTCAAAAAAACATTCAATAAGGAAATGTAAAAGCACACCTAATTAATGAAATATTACACGGCATGAAGATCCAATAATCTATGCAAACTAACCATATGAGAAAAAGACTGGGAAAAAAAATACATCAAAATCTTTACAGTATTTAAGTAGACAAATTTTGAGTGACTTTTTTTGTTTTAAACTTTTTTTGGAATTATTTGTAATACTTAGACTAAAAAAGTGCATTTGCCTTTTTGGGGTTTTTGTTTTGTTTTGCCCTTTTAGGGCTGCACCCATGGCATATGGAGGTTCCCAGGCTATGGGTCGAATCGGAGCTGTAGCCACTGGCCCACACCACAGCCACAGAGACACCAGATCTGAGCTGCATCTGTGACCTACACCACAGCTCACGGCAACGTAGTATCCTTAACCCTCCGAGCGAGGCCAGGAATTGAACCTGTGTCCTCATGGACGCTAGTCAGATTCGTTTCCGATGAGCCACGACGGAAACTCCATGTTGTTAGTTTTTTAAACAGCAGAATGTTTTGATCTTTTTCCACTATAGTTGAAAGGGTGAAAGAGAAATTTCCCCTTGTTTCACCAGATAGGAAATGCATAGAAATAACTGCCTGGATGTGAGGTCATTTAGGTAACTACTAGGGGATCTATCTGCATATCCTTGTGCCTCAAAAGTCTTATTACAAGGCAGTTTTGTTTTTTTAAAAAGTAAATAAATGTGATACAGGCATACTTTATTTTATCGCACTCTAATTTTATTGTCCTTTGCTTTTTTTTTAAAAAAAAAAAAAAAGGCAAGATCTGTAAACTGAAAGGCTATGGCAACCCTGTGGGTGGTCAGATGATGTTCAGCATTTTTTAGGAAAAAAGTCATCAAGGTATGTGTATTTCCTTTTAGACATAATGCCATTGCAAACCTCATCCACCACAGTATCACCGACACCTAACTTGTACATGTACTGGCACTTCGTCGCAGTGTTCTGGAACCAAACCTGCAGTATCACCAAGGTCTGTTTGCACAATGATGACCCGGCCCAGGAATCCTAAGGAATACAGTCTTAAATTTCTCAAGCCCTTGCCCCAGGAACTAAAGAAAAGGCCCTTCATTTTGAATTGATGGCCCTGGAACCAACCAGAGGTAAAGACCATCAGTCTATCACTTGAAGGCATGCTTGATGCTGTGGTCACAATTACAGGGGAAAAAAAGCACTAAGTAAGCACAAGGCTTTGTGCTATTCTTTCTGGGGTTAATAAAGAATATAAAACCAATTCCTACCCTCCAGCAGCTTAGAATCTTATTGGCCAGATACATTATATAATAAAAATAAGTAAAAAGATGCCAGTGAACATTTGTATTAATTAGCAGCATCTCTGTTTTACTGAGCTGTATCCCTAACATAAGGGCTTGAAATCTGGAGGTTCCACTTCTCAAATTTTTTGCCAGCAAGATTCTAGATTTAGATTCTTTGAAGGAGAAGCACTTGGATGAAATTGGAGATGGTAGAATCCATTTGTCTTCGACTGTGGAAGCAACTGTAGCAACAGATTCATGGAAAATCCTTCAACACAGGGCCCTGCAGTGGGAGCCATCATGGAGCCACCGTCCCCTGTAATGACTGAGTGGGCAATTTAGGGGCAGATGAATACTCAGGCAGAAGCAGCTGGTTTCCTGCAGTCCCCGAGCTAGATTTGCTTCTCTGGTCCTTTCAATTGTAACCCAATCCCCTATATTCAATTCTTCAATTCTTGAAAAACATCAATAGATTCAGTCTCCTTGGCTGAGCTAGGACTACAAGTTACCAAGCAGCATCATCTCTTTTGATCCCTTCTGGAAATAAGCTAAACATTAGTATACAAAGCAGTTTTCTAACTCTACCACCAACTCCTTCTAGCTATCTTTTTCTCAAACATTATTGAGCTTCATCTGTTAACTGTCAAGACTATGGAACATATGAAAGTAGGAAAATTAAAGTTTTTCATCTCAAACATTTGACAGACTCATATTCTTGGATTATTGATGTTTATCCTGTAAAATAGGAATGACATACTAAGTACAGCCTGACACTCCTTGAGTTGAGGACAATGATTACATAATTATTGAAGGATTAGTCTGATTTTACTTTATTTATTTTTTTTTTGTCTTTTTGCCTTTATGTAGAGCTGCACCCACGGCATATGGAGGTTCCCAGGCTAGGGGTCTAACAGGAGCTGTAGCTGCAGGCCTTCGCCACAACCACAGCAACGCGGGATCCAAGCCGCGTCTGCAACCTACACCACAGCTCACAGCAACACCGGATCCTTAACCCACTGAGCAAGGCCAGGGATCGAACCCGCAACCTCATGGTTCTTAGTCACATTCGTTAACCACTGAGCCACAAAGGGAACTCCCGGATTAGTCTGATTTTAAATTCACCTCATCAAAAACCAGTATTTCGCCTCAGTGTGAGTATATATATATGTGTGTGTGTGCATTTATCATATGCCTTTTAAAATTATCCCCCTTACCTAGATTCCCATATTCCCATACACATTGAAACCTAACTATATTTCGATTACCTAAAACCATGCAGGACTCAGCAACAGTAGAAATCAATACGTTCCTCAAAATATACATGCACGATTGCTTTAGTGTGAGAGAAAATAAGTCATCGCTTACGTTATTCAAAAATCAATACTGATTAGGCAGATTTCTGGCTCTGGATAAGATGGTATAAGCATACTTCACTCACATTACTATTGAATAAAACTATAAAACCTGGGCAGATGACACAAAGCCGCCTCTGGAAAGCTCTGCAAGGTCCCTGGTGGCTAGTGTTTAAGGAGCAGGTGTTGTCACTGCTGTGGCTCAGGTTTGAGCCCTGGCCTGGGAACTTCCACATGCTGCGGACGTGGCCAAAAAACAAACAAACAAACAAACACTCTGAAAATAGCAGCACATGAATCTCTGAAGTCCACTATAATCTCAAGTACAATCGAACTGGCATTGGCTTTACCATTTATTTTCCAGCTGTATCCTCTGTCCTGAACTTCAGCTGGAAATCTAGAAGTAAGTATTGTGGTGGGCATGGAGAAAGCTCTAGGAGCCCTCCAATTCTCACCCATGGAACAAAAACAGACAACTCTTAACACTTACAGAGTGTGGAAACTCCCCACTTCTGTTCTTTGTTTTTTCCTTTTGTCAGTTTTCTCTTGACTTTGTCCCCAGGCAATTCCATGGCAATGACCAGTAATGGAGGTCAGCAAAGGTGAAAAGTCAAAGGGGAATCTTTCACTCCATTAGGTGGAAGTGTGATCACAAGAGACCAAGGCCAAGCCTTGTTGTTTCTTTTACTCTCTCTCTCCTCCTGCTGGTTAGACCCAAAAAAGGCACAAACAGTACAGTGCACAGCAGAGCCCAGAGGACAGAAAAGGTAAGCTCTAAGGAACTGAAATGTACCAGAGAGAGGGCAGAAAAGAAGATGCTCGGGAAAGTGACACTGTAACCTCACTTATGAATTCCAAAGATAACCACCAAGTCAAGAATGTGTGGATCAGATTGTAATTAGCACACCAAAGACTGAGAGCAAATGAACAACGATGCAGGTCAGAGGCTGACCAATGGGTTGTATATACCCTGAACGGAACCGAAGAATACTGCAATGACTGCAAAAAGGATCAATATTGGAACAATAGCTCCCTGAAGATAGGCTGGAACTTGCAGCCTGAACCTAAGCAGATAAATTGCCGGATTTAAAAAACAAAAACAGAAAAACACATTATTCCCCAAGATTTAAGCACAGCCCAGTGTCTCATAATGTAATCTTCAAAATACCCAGGATACATTCCAAAATTACTCAACATACTAAGGACCATGAGAATTTCAACTCATACAGGAAAAGATAATCAACAAATGCCAGTGCCGACACAATACAGATGTTGAAATTACGTGACAAAGACTTTATTTAAGGCAGCTCTTATATAAATGTTTGAATGACCAATCATGAACATTCTTGAAACCAATGTCTAAAAATCTCAAAAACATAGCCAATATAAACAAATGGGAATCCTAGACCTAGACATGACCAGACAAAAATTAAAAACTCACAAACTCAAGAGCAGAATGAAAATGGCTAATAAAAGTCAGCAGACCTGAAGATAAATCAATAGAAATTATCTAATCTGAACAGAAGGAAAAACAGGTTGAGAAATAAATGAGCAGAGCTTCAGAGACGTATGATTGAGTCACAAAAGGCCTAACATGCCTGTCATCAACGTCCCTGAAAGATGTAGAGGAAAATGTGTGCTAAAAACATACATGAAGAAACAAGAGTGGAAAATTTCTCAACACCAGCTAGAGACAAATGCAGTGATTCAAGTATCTGAGCAAACCCCAAACATCATGGATTTAGGGGGTGGTTTTTACCCTACGATAATCTGCTAAGAACTAAAAGCATTCCATTTGGGGTGATGACAAAGTTCTGTACCAAGAGTGGTAATAGCTGTACAACACTGTGACTATAACAAATGCCAGTGAACTGTACACTCCAAAATGGCTAAAATCTCAGATTTTTTATTATGCGTATCTTACCACAATTGAAAGAGGGAAAAAAAAAAGACAAATAATCTTCAAGGTACCCAGAGTAAAATGATATATTACATGATCACAATGATTAGAATGACTCCAGATATCTCAGATAAAACATCAAGGCTAGAAACAGCACAAAAATTTTCAAGAACTGTAATCTCACCTTATAGTAAAAAACATCTATTAGTAATAAAAGTGACATAAAGACACTCTCAGATGAAGCGAAACATCAAGAATTCACAGCAAACCTATTCCTAAAGAGTAATTAGAGGAAGGGCATCAGAAAGAAGGAAAATGACACTAGAAGTGAAGATGAACAAAGAAACAACAGAAATGGTAACTATCTGGACAAATACAGACTATTCTCTTGAGCTCTTTTAAAATGTGTTTGATGGTTAAAAGTAAAAAGTGCCTGATGACATTTTCAATGAATGTAGATGTTATACAGAAGACATCAATGACATCAAGGAAGAAGTGTAAAGGGGTTTTATAAGAAGGGTTCTAAATTCCAAATGAAGTGATGATATAAACCATATGTTAAAAAGTTAAATATGTATTTTGTCACACATGGAGCCACTAAAAACACTAAACAAAGAGATACTGTCAAAATTACAATTAACATAGAATACTAAAAATGTTCAAATAAGGCAAAGAACGACAGGAACAAACGAATAGGAAACAACAAAAGATGGAATGGTAGACCTGAACCCAGGATGTCAGTAATATTAAGTGTACATGCTCTAAACATAACTAGTCCAAGTCAGATTGTCATACTACATTTTTAAAATGACTCAACTGTATGCTATCGCCAAGAAATCACATTAAAAATATGCATATAGCTAGGTCGCAAGTAAAAGAATTGAAAAAATACATACTGCAAATGAAAAGTAAAACCGGAAAAGCAAGAAATTCATTTATATAATAGGCCAAAATCATGACCAGACATCTCTTCGAAGAGGATAAGAAGATAGCAAACAAGTACATGCAAAGATTTTCATCATCATCAGCCATCCCGGAAATGCAAATTAAAACCACGATGAGATATCACTACACATCAGATTAGTTTAAATAAAACAGAGTGACAACATCAAATTTTGAAAAGAATAGAGAAATTGGATCATTTATATGTTGCTTATGGGAATACAAAATGATGCAGCCATTCTGGAAAGCCGCTAAATAATTTTTAGTTCCTGATAAAATTAACGATGGGTATACTACTCAGCAATATACGACTGAGTTACTGATACATACAAGTTGGATGAATAACCAGGGAATTATGCTGAGTGAAAAAAGTCAGTTCCTATAAGTTGTGTGTACCGTATCAGGTAACTTTTTTGAAGTAACCAGATTATAGAAACAGAGACTAGATTAGTGCTTGCTAGGAGCTGGGTACTGGGGAAGGGCATGGGAGGTGAGTGTGATCATAAAAAAGCAACACAAGATATCCTCATGTAATGGAACTGCTCTGTACTTTGACTCCTGGTAAATACAAAAATATGCCTATGTGATAAAACTGCACTTCAATATAAACATAAGCACATGTAAAACTGCATTAATCTCAATAAGATCTGAGATTAGAATCAACGTCAATTTCCTGATTGTGGTACTGTCTTAAGAGTCTGTAAGACATAACCGTCAGGAGTAATTAGGAATGAACTCTACTTACACCTGCATGTGCATGTACAATTCTCGAAATCATTTAAGCAAAAAAAAAAAAAAAAGAAAACTAAAGGGAATGGCTATATTAATAAGCACAATAAACTTCAGAGTCAGAAACACTACCAGAGACAAAGATGGAATAACACATAACGAAAAAAGAACTGATTCACCAAGAAGACACATCCTATGTATATGCACCTAGAAACAAAACCGGAAATACACAAAGCAAAACTGACAAAAAGAAAATAAATCCACAATTATAGTTGAAGACTTCAGCACATCCCTCTAATAATGCTAGCAAAGAACTGAACATACCAACCAATCAATTAGATCTAGCTGATTATATATATAGAACACCCCATACAACACAAGCAAAATCCACGTTCTCTAAAAGTAAATGAAACATTCAACAAGATAAGCCATAACTTAGGTCGTGATAAAACTCAACTGATGTTAAAGGACTAGTCATAGAGTGTATATCCTCAGATAATAAGGCAATTAAACCAGAAACTGCTAATAGGAAAAACTCCAAATATTTGAAATTAAAATTCAATACATATACTCAAACTAGTTCGGCTTCTATGTTATCTTAATACACGAAAAAAAAATATATTGTCTTTTCAGGGCTGCACCTGCAGCATATGGAGGTTCCCAGGCTAGGAGTGGAATAGGAGCTGCAGCTGCTGACCTACACCACAGCCACAGAAATGCCAGATCTGAGCCACATCTGCAACCTACACCACAGCTCATGGCAATGCCAGATCCTCAACCCACTGAGTGAGGCCAGGGATTGAACCCACGTCCTCATGGATGCTAGTCAGATTTGTTTCCACGGAGCCATGACAGGAACTCAAAACTTTTTAAATTATATTCTAATTAAGTTCATGATACATTTTTTTAAAAATCAAGGGAGAGTTAAGTCTCTGGAATCTGGCAATCACAAGTTAGACATGGTCTATGCCCACTGTAACTATCGATGTTGGTGTGGAACATTAAAAGAACCATTTGAGCTATGCTCTGTCTACAAGGTCATAGCAAATAAGAGACTACTTCTTCATTAGTTGTATCTAAGTCACCCAAAAAACCTTAACACTGTCAATAGGGTCTCTCTCTCAGCTTTTTGTTAATCATCTTGAAATTTGTCAGTAACAATACTCATTTAAGGAGTCAGTGCCCTAAAACATCACTCCATCAGGACTGAGATTCTAGGAAGTTCCCATCATGGCTCAGCAGAAATGAATCCGACTAGTATCTGTGAGGATGTGGCTTCAATCCCTGGCCTCGCTCAGTGGGTTGCCGTGAGCTGTGGTGTAGATCACAGACACAGCTTGGATCCGGCGTTGCTGTGGCTGCAGCATAGGCCACCAGATGCAGCTCCGATTTGACCCCTAGCCTCAGAACTTCCATATGCCGTGGGTGTGACCCTAAAAAGGAAAAAAAAAAAAGAATGAGATTCAATACACTTGATCTGATCATTTTATCCATGCTCCTCCTACCCTAAAATAAGTTTAGATAGTCTATGATTGAAAAATTCTCAGTTCCTGAAATGTGAATAACTTTCAGGCACCTGAGTTATTTAGGAGACCTTCACATCTAGAAGAAATAAAGTCTGACTTAATAAAAACATAGGTCAGGGTTGAGGTATTCTGTCAAATGTGGTCAAATGAAGGAGGAGCTGGTTATGACATACTTCAATATTTTAAGTGTGTAGTATGCTCAATTTTCTAATTTCAAATTACTCTATCTCCAACAGTAGCGATACAATTATTTTAAAGGCAAAAGAAAAATATGCCCGAAAGTAAATACACAGTTACTAAACATAAAATATCCGTTTTTATAATGATCCACATTTAAAAAAAGACTCACTTGTAGCCACCATTGTCAGCTCGCGTTCATTCAATAAATACTATCTGTTGGGTGTCAGACCTGAGTCAAGTTACTGCTCTTGAGAAATACCAAGTTCAGTAGGGAGAGAGACATATACACCATTAAATTTAATACGATACTTGCTATAACAAAGGGGCCACAAAAGGATATTGACAGGCTCCGGAGAGAAGGCTTCTGAGTAGGCAGAACAGTCTTCAGGAGGAAGTGAAGGAAGAATCCAGAGGAAGATAGGTCCACGCACAGAGCAGGAAAGAGCGTTCTCCCCTGAAAACATTAAAATTCAGGGCACTTTAAACACAGGATGAGGTGGGACAAGTAAGGTGGGAAGATGACAAAGACCATTTGGGAAAGGGTCCTATAAACCCCGGAGGATTAAGTCTGGGGACAAAAGTGATCAGAAGTTTCCTCAAAAAACAAACTCTGGAGACAGGCAGCACCTATTGCAGTTGTCCAGTACGAAATGATATGAGACAACTTAAATAGTAGCCATGGAAACAGAGAGGGGAGGACAGAGTCCAGGCACGTTCAGCAAATAAAACAGAAAAGATTTAGTGACCGAATTGGCTGTGAGGAAGGAGTCCCAGCTTCTGACATGAACATATCCGAAAGACAGAATACAAGCTAAAAAAACTGGATGAAAGAAGATAATAAATTATTGTTTAACATGTTTGTGTGCAATATGACATGCCTCCTACTAGATGACTAGGTGGAGGCTTGAAGCAGTCTCCTGTGTAGACAGGAATGTGGGCTTCAGGAAGTCCAGAGGCTGGAGGAAAAGGTTTAGGAGTCAGCAACTGATGAGTCTCTGAGGATAGAGCAAGCAAACATGGAAAATATATTCTTATCATACTATAATAAATCCTTCCTTGGCAGAGGAGTACCGCTTGAAAACTGATTTAACGTTTTATTAAATTTCCTTTGTTTCAAAGAGATTGTAAACCACTCTTCTAAAATCATCATCCTAAAGCCAATAATGACACAGTGTTCTACCATCAACACTGAATTCCACTTTTGCAGGGGAACTAGAAACAGGCCTGCCCCCTACCCCTGCAGCCGGGGTACGATTCCAGCTGATGAATCAACCCCAACTTCGGCAGGCCCTCTTGTACCCAAGTCCTAAATCGAAACCCCGGCGTTATTTCCACCCCTCGCTCACAGGGAGCGCTTTCCTCTTCTATTCGCCACCCAAACCTTGTCCCTTCTCTCTGCTTTTTTTGTGAATAGATGCAGAGGCCACAAATGGACTATTACTTGCTTTTGCTATCGGCGAAATCAGCAAGTCAAGGGTCGGAACTGGAAAAGGAGGCAGGAATTACAAAATCCAAGCAAAATAAAAGTTTCCTTAATGATTATTCGAGGGCATCTAAGTCCAACTAGATTACCTATATAAGTGTGCAAAACCCTGGCAGGAGGATTGAGGTGGGGGGACAGAGTGGTGGAAACCTCTAAATTTTAGCAGCTCAAGAGCTAGAATGAGGTATGAGAGGCGCCTGGCCAGAGGTCCAGAAGAGTATTCAACGCCCCCTGCCAGAATCCAGAAAAGCCCATGCTACTGGAACATCTGGAACTGACATCATTAATTGCCTTCTCAGCAGAAATCTCTGATGGCAAAGTATGGCTCAAGATCCTGAGGGGCCAGGAAATGGAAAAGAACAAAGGGTTTGGGAGCCCTAAATCCCCCAGGACGACCTGAGCTTCGTGAAATCATTTACGTGTTCTGCCCTGCACCGCCATTTCTGGCAAGACCAGCGTACTCAGCAAAGACAACACCTGGAGGCTTTCACTCCCTTCTTGGAGTTCTAAACGAAATGTTTTAAGATTCTGTGAGGTCTCTTCTCATCTTAAGAGAAATTGCTAGAAATACAGAAATATGAACTGTCGATATTGATGAGGCCTGGGTCAGGGGCTCAGAATTTGCTCAGGGGCACTTTCCTTACTTGCCCTAAAGGCTTCTCAGACTGCTCTGTGATAAAGGTGATTGAAATGTATTTTGTGTCAACAGACACTTCCTTGCAAGTAAATAAACAGGAGGACAGACATCAGAAACAGCCAGATAACCTACAGGGTTATGCAAAGTGAGCCAGAATTCTTTGTTTTGTGTTTCGAAAAGGAAAAATGTTTCCTGCAGGTCTACTGAGAAAAGAAAAAAGTGCCAGCAACCCCCAGTGTATGTCCTATCAGCTGCGAGCTTCAGGTCCACTGCGGTGTAACAGGAGCCTGACCACAGACAAGGGTACCCAGCCCAATGAACCTGCCCGTGGACCAGTCAGCAGGCTTCTAACGCCCTGCACCAACGCCCTCCACTCTGGACAGCGCAGAAGTTATCTGTGAATCTGTCCAATTCTGGCATTTCAAAAGCTAAACCCAGAAAACACATGGAAGTACCCATTCTACAAATTATTCTGTAGTTCACAGGGTACCATAAAACATCATTTAAGCACTTTCAAATTAAACAAGCTAAATTCATCTTAACCACGTATTTCCATCACTGCTGACTGCCAGTGATGCAATCTTACCAGTTACTAAAAACTGAGGGCATCCACGGCCTAAAGAGTAAGCAGCAATCAAGGCAAATGTAATCAACAGGAAAAAGTAGAAATGTGTGTGTGTGTGTGTGAGAGAGAGAGAGAGAGAGAGAGAGAGAGAGAGAGAGAGAGAGAGAGAGAGAGAGAGAGAGATGGAGAGAGAGAGAGATGGAGAGAGAGAAGGCTGGGAAGGTGGATATGTTTCTATCCTCACCACTTCAGTGGCGGAAAGTATACATTTCACTCTCCGAAAGGCCACAGTGTTCTTTCCTCTGGAAATTTTGCTGATGTATTTACTGTTTCTCCTCTGCCCTCCTAAAAGTATCACCACATAACAAGTATCATTTCAATACAAGAAGACTAGGAGGAGGTCAAGGCTGTTCAGACTTCCAAAGGCCCTGGTGATAGAAGACAGTGTGAATTTATGGCCCTGGTCAAGTGTTTTTATCTTCCCATGGGAGAAAGATATTTGTGACTACAAGAGTGAGATACTAGAAGAATGCAGCCTAACTTGTTATCATTTGTAAATTCCCTGCCTGATAACAAGTATCACTTCTCCTTCAGTGCCGCTGGTTAAAAAAAAAAAAAAATCACTGTGATAACAAAGGTGTCATTATTTCTCATTGCATTTTCCTGGGTTCTGTTAATAATCACACTTGCAGTCCACTAACGCCTTAGGTTCTCACATCACTAAATAAATATTGCCTGGTGGCAAATATTAGTATCCCCAACTCTGCATTCCAAAGAAGTCAGAAAACCTATCAGAAAGGTCAGATCTCAGTAAATAGGGCCAAAGGGAAAACAAAATTAAAAATAAAAACTACTTGCACTATTTCTTAGTTTCTTTTTCATCTTTTGTCATTTTAGAGCTGCACCCGCGGCATGTGGAGGTTCCCAGGCTAGGGGTCTAAACGGAGCCACAGGTGCCGGCCTACGTCACAGCCAGAGCAACATGGGATCCAAGCCACGTCTACAACCTACACCACAGCTCACGGCAACGCCGGATCGTTAACCCACTGAGCGAGGCCAGGGATCGAACCTGCAACCTCATGGTTCCTAGTTGGATTCATTTCCGCTGTGCCACAATGGGAACTCCTATTCCTAGTTTCAGCCAATTTCTGTGTCACTGGCTCTCAGTGGGATTTCGTACCAGACACATCAAAGGTCACTGCAACCCCATCATATCTGACACTGTAGAGATGATTAGTGCAACTTCATAAAACCAGAATCCTCAGAACTAACTTCTGGATCAGGGCCTCTAAAAATGTATTAAATCCAAGGATTTAAAAATAAATAAAACTAAGGGTATTCATGAATCTTAAAACTTGCATACACACAATTTTCTCAGGTAAACGTCCATAATTTTCTTAAATTCTCAAGGACTCTACTATTCTCTCCATTTTTAAGACCACTGAGAACAAATGGGTCATGTTCCATTCTTGCTTGCATCATAAAAATCTCTGGGGGGGGAATTCCTGTTGTGGCTCAGCTGGTTAACAAACCCAACGAGTATCCATGAGGATGCGGGTTTGATCCCTGGGTTAATCAGTGGGTTAAGGATCCAACATTGCCACAAGCTGTGGTGTAGGTCACAGATGCAACTCAGATACTGCATTGCTGTGGCTGTGGTGTAGGCCAGCAGCTGCAGCTCCAATTCAACTCCTAGCCTGGGAACTTCCATATGTGTGGGTGCAGCCCTAAAAAAATACATACATACATACATAAATTTTGGAAAGAAAAATCTCTGAAGAACTTTTATAAAAAAATACATAACCCAAGACCCCACTCCAGACCAACTAAAGCAGAATATTGGTAGACAGGGCCCAGGCATGTGAATTTGAAAAAAAGACGTAGGGGAGGGCTACTGAATGATTCTAATCCAAAGTCAGAGTTATGAAACACTAAGTAGCTTCAACTGATAGTCTTTTTATTTTATCTCTGAACTTAAAACCTGGAAAAAACCCTAGATATCAAGAACCATCACATTCCTTTCACGGAAAGGAGCCAGATTTGTTGAGAAACTTGCCCAGGATCATACAACTAGTTCTAGGTAAAAATGCAGCCAGAACTACCGTTTCCCCAAAAGGGTTATGGACAAACGGTGCCTCTCCTGAATGATATAACGTGGGTCCCCAAATGCACTGCTTTAGGTCTTTAAAAATTGCATGCATTTTCTCTAAAAAAAAAATCACAAACGGGGTTCAGACATCTTTTTTCTACTCTGTCTCTATTAACTACCTCTTGAAATTCTCCTTTAACAGAGAAAGTTCACCACCTTTTGTCGTAGCTCATAGGCCAAAGTTAACCGACATTTGCATCGTCAGTATAACAGAAGAATCATTTATAAGGATAAGCCATAATGGGTTGTTGATTATGATAAATACACAGTGAAGGTTGGGGGACCCTTTATCAATGGGGTGAGAAGTTCCTGACTGTCAAAATTATAGCTCACTACAATCTGTTTTACTTCTCTTTCTAGCTTTTTATTTTCAATTATCCAAACCAAGAACTTCAAGTATGATTGCCAACACGAAGGGGTATAAACAGCCAAAGCACCTCATTTGCTTCCCATACCCCAAGCATATGAGGAAAGACAGGCCCTCTAATAGATCAAATAACAGATTAATAGTAAGAGAAAGACTGCTAAAATGCAATTCAAGTTGAAGGGAAGAACGGGAAAGGAGGTGACTTTTCCTTTGCTGAATTTCACAATAAATTTACACCCAGATCAGCAAGTACTTTTCAGTGGCTTCACAGTAGCAGAGATAATTATACTACTGCCTCTTGATGTATGAGTCCCCATTGAGCGAAGTCGGCTGAATCCCAAGGACAGCATTCCAGAGCAGGCAAAAGAATTCTTTCCATACACACCCACTGAGCAACTTGGTTTAGGCCAGACTTCTCCGAAGGAGACAGAATAGGAAGCAAAGGAGAGGGGCTGAGGTTGCTCTGCTGATAAGGACCCAGGCAGATACGCAAAAATAGTTAACATTCAAGTGCTTACCTGCCAAGAACTGCCATAGAATTTTTACCTACAACCCCCTGTCAATTACGAATTCTTCAGGACTAAAGGCTCATCTAATATATTTAACCTCTCACAGAGCCCAGGACAATGCCTTAAATACAGTGGAGAATGAACAAACATTTGACGAGTTAAAATGAAAAAGAATTCCAGAAGGTCAGCTGCAAAGAGCATTGAGTATTTCCTGCAGTTAACAGAGCTTCACACAAATCATGCCACACTCGGGAGTTCCTGACGTGGCTTAGCAGAAATGAATTCAAGTATCCATGAGGATGCAGGTTTGATCCCTGGCTCGCTCAGTGGGTCAAGGATCCGGCACTGCCGTGAGCTGTGGTATAGGCCAACAGCCACAGCTCTGATTCGACCCTTATGCCGCAAGTGCGGCCCTTGAAAAAAAAGAAAAAAATCATGCCACACTCTTATTCTGTATATGCAGTGGAAGAAGAATGCCTAGTCCCTGGCATGAGTCTGCTCTGTGATGTACATGTGTAACATACTTACACATATAATCTGTATACAGATATACCTGGGAACAAATGAAAGAGTAAGCCGTCTTCAAGAAACTACATATGTTACATACGTATCATTTTTATTTTCTGATTCCTATTAAACTATCAATTCCATGAAGACAAAAAGCTGTGCCTGCTCACTGCTATTAACAACACGCCGCAGGATAATGGTCAGGAAAGAAGAGGCAGCTGCTATTTTCTTAATTTGTGTTATCAAACGAATTAAATGCAAAGGAAAAGCCGAGTACTGTACTAGGTCCTGAGGATGGCAAGAAGGTAATGCATCATCTTACCTGGTAGAAGGCAGCTCTCACGCTCTTCACTGCTCAGCGTGGGTATGATGAGGGCTAAAACGA
>PVHT021183524.1:18650576-18761340 GCA_004024745.2 Catagonus wagneri
CCGCAGGATAATGGTCAGGAAAGAAGAGGCAGCTGCTATTTTCTTAATTTGTGTTATCAAACGAATTAAATGCAAAGGAAAAGCCGAGTACTGTACTAGGTCCTGAGGATGGCAAGAAGGTAATGCATCATCTTACCTGGTAGAAGGCAGCTCTCACGCTCTTCACTGCTCAGCGTGGGTATGATGAGGGCTAAAACGAAAGCTGAAACTTTTCTGCTAGAAAGAAATGTCTTTTCATTTATAGGATATTACCACTTTACAAATGCCCAATCGCGTGTATTTTGCAATTAACGGTCATTCTCCCATCCCGTATGCAATAATATTTTTAGGCCCAGGCAAGAGGGGCTCTGTCCCTGGCCTGCCCACTAGCAGCTCCAAATCCCCTTCTGGGTCACATTCCAGCTACTGGGACCCTGACATTCCCTTTGAAGCAGCCCAGGCACCCTTAAGAGATCTGCACAGGATTTTTTCCCGAGATATTCTCCCAAGAGCGACCTTTAAGATGCAACCCCGGGCCCCCAGCATGGCGTTGTCGATCCAGTGGATACCTTGAATCAGCTGTCCCGGGCACACACGCTAGGTCTATGCTTCTGCTAAGCCATTGGTCAAGTGTGGAACTCTGAAGGATTTGGAAACTCAAAATTCAAACCTGGCCTGCCAGGTCATTATAAAGGTGTGTTTTGTCAGAGTAGGAGGATTTCTCAATACATTGACAGTTTTTTAATCTGATTTGTCAACTTGCAAATATTTAAATGTATAGAAAGTAGACCTGCCTTCTCGTTCTAGTCCTGGGCACCACAACGAACAAAGGGCAAGCCCAGGGCCATTAACCAACTGCCTGAGGACACAAGACCAGTAACTGGAAGAGTCAGAACTCAAGTCAGTTCTTTACAACCTCAGGGTCAGTTCCTAGCGCAAAGACCCTCTCCTCAGCTTCACCTCTCCAAAGACCTGTATGCACGCTCATGCCTATTACAGCAACCGGGGGGCTCCCAAAAGGTCAAGCCCTGCATCCAGAAACACACAGACCAGCCTTTCCCCTAACATCCTGAGCTTTCTCCTTGAAACCACAGGAGCCAAAGGCAGCCAACTATAAATCCAAGTGGGTGCTCTCCACACGCATGCTTGTAGCTACCTGTGGCGCAGAGACAATCTATGCTAGAGGTAAGCAAGCGGTGACACATGCCTCAGGAACCTCACAGGATGCAGCCTGAGGCTTTTGAACATACATCTTTTTACGACTCTAAACCCAGAAGTGCATTTGTGTTCTTGCAAAACAGGCTGTGTGGCAGTTTAGAAAGCCCACATATAATACCTTCCTAAGACCTGTACTTACAGAGAGCCTTTCATCCAGGAAATTCAAAGTACTTTACAAGCTCAGAGCTATTCATCCAAACACTCCCGGGAGGTATGCAGGTGGCCAGGGTTATACTCATTGATGAAGAAACTGAGGCAGGCTGACAGCCCTAAGTACCATCCTTTAGAACCGTCTGTGCGTTTTAAATGAAGGACCTAAAATATCCATTAAAAACATGCCAGCAATATGGGGGGAGAAAGATTAGCACTTTTTTCTAAAAATTAAATCGAACGCAACAGTATTAATTACCATGACACAGAAACCTGTGCCTTGCTGTAGTTCTTTCAGCCAAAAGGGCCAAGAATTTAGGCTTGGTCTTATACAAGTACCTTATTAAATCTGACATACTATTATTGCCTTTCAAAATGCAAATTCCAAATCACAAATTTTTAGATAGAAATTTTCGATTTTTTTACCCTTTGGCCAGAAAGCATTTAGCAAAGGTCATTAGCATACTCTCTGGTCTAGATGGATTTCAAACTATGGAGATTTGCTTCACCTGCTTTTTAGTGGGTGGTAAATAGCCCCGCGGTAGCATGCCTCGAAGTAGTGGGGGAAGAATCCTTTTATAAATAAGAAAGATTAGGAGTTTAGGAAGAAGAAAACCTAGATAAGGTAATATTGCAGTTACCTTAGTCAACAGAAGGTGTTTTCAGCACATCTGAAAGGCACGTTTGTTTCACAGTAACTAACACTTAGTACTCACTAGAACGCTAACCGTTCTCTTGCTGCTTAAAAGCGACCCATTCTATAGATGGGGAGACCGAGGCTCAGAAAAATCGATACCTATACAGTCTCAAAGACCTTACAGTGTAGTCAGAAAAATCATTCATTTCAATAAGCTGAACTACACAGAATCTGAAAGAAGAAAATGCATGTAAATTTCCCCTAGACAGTTCACCATCTAATGGAGGAATACACAGGTAAAACGGCTTTCAAAAAGGCACATATAGAGCACAAAAGCAATGCAATGGAAGTGGAACTGAGGGGGCGGGGCAGCAAATACACACTTTGCAGAGAGGGTTTCAACAAGCAGATATAAGAAGGGTTTACGCAAATGCGCTAAAATGTAGGCAAACCTAATCTGGGTAACAAGGGTTGTCTGGCTTTGCTGGAGAGAATGAGGAGGCATGCTAGTAAAAGGGAATCATGGGCTGGACAGGTATGGCTAGATAGGAATTGGATATTGAGTTAATTACTTTTACAATCGCGTCTATCTTATCTCTCCCAACAAGATATGTCTCCTTGAGGGAAGAAAACCTTTCCTGGATTCTAGCAGAGTGGTTGATGTCTCCAATTGTCTAATCTCAAGGATTGATTGGTGTTATTTCTTCATCATCAACAGAGCCAGCTCTTAGGTAACGGCTTACAACATTGTTAGCACTTTTATTAACTTATTTAAACCTTAAACAAACCCAATGAGGTAAATTCCATTACTATCACCATTTTCCAAAGAGCACGGAGGGACAGTGATGTGCCAGAACAAACACCTGCTAAATGGCACTTTGTGGAATTTGCGTCTCCAAAGTACATCCCCAAACTGAAGTGCACTGTTACCAGAGATTTTCTCTCTCTGTGATTGCCAGTACTCTTCCCTTCCATCCCACACACCCTAACCTACCACAAGCACTTATCACCGACTCCCCAGGAGATGGTGGCTAAGCTCCTGACCACTATCTTCTCATCCATCACTTAGTATCTGCCCCTTGCCTGCTCAGCCCCACCTAGTACTGTCTGCCAATGAGAACCAATGCCAAAGTTGCTAATACCCAAGTACTAATTTAGCTGCTGAGACACCAACAATGTCACTTTCCAGCTGCCCAAGCCACTTAACTCTTGTGGCTGCCAGCCTTATTCCTGATGGAGTTACTTGTGGCACCTGACATGCTCAACAGTTCTGTGAAACACAGCTGACGAAATCAACTGTCTTTTCTGCTTCCACTTTTAACACGGTCAAAACTCCCTAAGTTTCCAACATGATTTCGGAAGGAGTTCAACTGGAAGGTAATCCCAATGATTGTCACCATGCTTTCCTTGAAATTCTCCTCTCCAGTAACACATTTTAAAGTTTAGTTTATTTAAACATTTCCTCATTGGATTGCAAGCTCCTTTGAACAAGCATGGGAGGTATGTAACTTAGATGAGGAAAAAGCAGGTTAGCAGGCACTCAACTGGAACGAGCGAAAAAGCATTAATTTCCTAGCTCCACCATTAGCTCCTTGAGACTGTTCATGTCTCTTCTCTGTTACTTCTGCTCCTTATTTCTTGTCTATAAAGTGACTAAACAGCACAAACTCTATAGAGTTTAAGCACTCAGTAACGATCAGTTATCACGAGCATTATTCTCAGATACAGACACTTAACATACACTTATTGTTCTGATCGTATAAGGCATTAGCAGTGGCTATCTGTACTTTGAATATTTCTTCTTCAAGTAAGTCCTTCCACAGAATTAAGTTCCTCAAGCAATGATGAAAAAAGACTCCTAAAAGCCAAAATACCTGATCTCCAGACTTGCTGAGACAAGTGTGAGTCTGAAAGTATGAATGAACACAGAGAGCCAAAGTCATAATACCAATTACAACTAAGAGTCATGATTTCCACATGCAACTGAAGCTATTCATCCTATCCATCAAAAAAGAAAAGATACATATATGCCCACAGATTAGCTATGGTCTGCAGCAAAATAAAGAACACAATTGACCAAAGAGCCACTTTGACTGAACTGATGGCAGAAAAGGAATCATGGTACTATGCCTTACATTTTGGTTGACAGGGCAACCCAAACCCAAGGAATATCAGACTGTGTGGCCACACCCTGGGATGGGAGCCAGAGGTTTCACCTGAGAGCCACGTTATCAGATCTAGAAAATGTCTCATTTGCTTTCTCCTTTAGCAAAACAAAAAGTAGCAGGGACTAAGGAGGCAAGAAGGTGGAACTGGAAGTTGCCCAGACACCATTACCCTAAATTACCTGATGATGAGTAAATATTCTTTGTCCCATGGTTTCAATGGAAGGTAAACTACTAAAAAAAAAATCCGAGGTTCATCATGCTTTTAATCTCTTCCTTTACTCTCGTATCAGAAAGAATTATTCAAAGAATTATTCACATTTCCTCACCAAAGGGTATCCCTTCAGTATAACCTCAGACCACCCCTGTTTCCTTATCCCATCTTTACATTCTTTTTCTTGCTTTCCCTATCAGTCCTCTTCAATCCATCAACCATGGTGGAGTCCAGCATCCTACCAGAAACCTCCCTCCCAGGACACCTTAGCAGAGAAGCTAAAATTGCGCCGCTCAAACTGTGTCCTAACTCTTGCTGGCTGAACGACTTGGAGTAAATTTCTTTATCTCCCTAAGCCTTGGTTTCTGTATCCATAATATGGAGCTGATTCCTGCATCCCCATCACCACTGAAATTCTCATAGTCTTTAGTCAACACGTTTTCAATGTGCTTAGACACAAAGAATCACAGGGGACCAGAGCCTGCTCTTCTTACCAGAACCTGGGTAAAAGGGCTCCATGAAAACATGTCCTTAGGGGTGGGACCCACGTGGAGAAAATTTAAGACAAGTGAAGATGCGGGGAGGGGAGAAGACATCATGTTATCTCCCAAGAGGAATTTACAAGTATGAGCACCTACAGCCACAAAGGAGAAGGGCTAGCAGGGAGCCCAGTGGGGTGACCTGATATCTTCCCTCTTCACCACCACAGAGTATTTTTCTACCTGGCATAAGTAGAAATGGAGAATCAGGCAGATGGGGTGTTTTTAAAGGATAGGACAGTTTATTAGGTTCTATAAAGCACACAAGCAATCAGTTACATCTTCTATCAGTTGAACTCCACATCTTTCTAGGGCTTCTCTTTAAGGAAGATCAAGATGAGGCCAAAATGTTCCACTCTGCTCTCTATTCCTCCTTTACTGAACATCCCCGTGTCAACACACAAATTTTGAAGCTCCAAACGGAGCCCTAATTACGACCAGGGTCTACCCCTCAAACTCGGATCTCTCCCATCAGTTTAAGAAGTGACTTTGTAAATTGGATTTCTCCCCCCTTGAATTTGAGGTCTAGAAGCCAGCCTTGCTCTACTTCCCAAGAAATTTTCCAGATTTGCATTTCAGTTTCAGCTTTGCCAACTGGGCTTTACTTCTTAAAGACAAGAGTGAATGGTTTTGCTACTGGCTATTAAATCTCCTTTTAAGAGCAGCTTAGGTATTATTTGCAAAGAGGCTTCTGTAATTTCCATCATGTTATTTTATTTTTAATTTGTCTTCTTTCTTCACCGTTTTAAATCCCCTCTCTCGACAGTGTGCCTAAGTGTTCAGGTAATATACATACAAATGCTCCAACAGACAGATGGTAAGTGCCATCTCATGGTGACCATACTTCTTAGTGAAAAAAGTACCCAAAACAGGTGCAGACATTCCATCCCCTAAGGTGCTATAATAATCCCTGAAGGGGGTAGTTTGCAACTAAAGCTATAGCACGATGGATGTGTAAATTAAGGCTACCAATAATGCTTGACAATGCGATGAAGAAAGTATTCTAACATTCCCATTTCTAACACACACACACACACACTGCATAAAGCCAGAAATTTACTTTCAAACCAGTAATAAAGTAACATTTGTCATTTTTACAAAGTCAATGCTATGTTCTCTTTTTTTTGTTTTTTTTTATGTATGGTTTTCATGTCACCAAATATATTCTGGGAACGTGTATCTCCCAATAGATTTTCTTCAGCTGTCAGTCCTGTCTGCTTCCTAAGTTAGTCTCCATACACACCAGAGACCTGGAAGCTTATTAACGAGTAATAGTTTATACCTCTACTAAAGTGCTCCTCGCAACGGCACAGCTCCCACTTAATTCTGATATAGTATTGTCATCTTTACTTTATAGCTGAAGAAACAAAGGCTTTGAGAGGCTAGGAGGTCCTATTGTGGCTCAGCAGTAACAAACATGACTAGTATTCCTGAGGATGCAGGTTCCAACCCAGGCCTCACTCGGTGGTTTAAGTATCCAGCATTGCTGTGAGCTGTGGTGTAGGTTTCAGATGTGGTTTGGATCCTGTGTTGCTGTGGCATAGGCCGGCAGCTACAGCTCCAATTTGATCCCTAGCCTGGGAACCTCCATACGCTATAGAGGTGTGTCCCTAAAAAGCAAATAGAAATAATTTAAAAATGAGAGAGAGAGAGAGAGAGAGAGAGAGGGAGAGGGAGAGAGAGGGGGAGGGAGGGAGGGAAGGAGGGAAGGAGGGAGGGAGGGAGGGAGAGGGGCCAAATAAAATAATTGGCCCCAGGCACATTACCAGTAAATGATAGAACAGGATTTGATCCTGGGAGCTCTGACTTTAGAGCCCAAGCATTTAGTCACCAGCCAGTATCACCTCTGGGTAGCAGTACTAGCTAGAGTCCAGAATGTTAGAAGGAAGGAAAAACAGCTCACATACATGTCATTTGCCATAGCACACATATTTAAGGCCAGACCAACATGGGTTCAACATGGGAAGGTTAGGCTACAGAAATGCCTCAAAGACCTGAACTTGTAGATTACTCTGTCTCTGCCATTCCTCCTGCACAAACCCCAGAAGCAGGGTTACGGCAAGGGCCCCTCTGATTTATGGGGTTCAGGGAGAGCTCATGGCTGTCTACCCACCTATCCACCTGCTTTCAGTTATCTGGAGATAGTGTGCCTCCTGAACTGTGCACCCACCAAGAAATGTCAAGGCCATCAATATTTACATTCCATGAACCTGAAGGTCAGTTCAAAAGGGTACCAGTTATTTATGGGACTGCTTTAGTCACCCAAGGCAGATGGGAGAGAAGGAAGAGCTTGGAATTGTTCCCATTTTACCTTAATGCTCTCTCTAACATAAGAGGTCTACTGCTACCCGTCAAGACATTCCAAAGTGAAAGGTAAAATTAGTACTTCTAACATAAAAATATCACTTGTAGTATTCATTTTCATGAATCTAATGTCACCTGCAATAGCAAATCAGATCCCATCACATTAAATAGCACCTGAAACCTCTAAACAATAACCACACCCAACTGATGACAAACATACCTTAATTTCAGGATGAATTTTGTTCTAAATGCTGCATGTGGCATGTTTAAAAAACACGGGAATAAATACAGCAGAGAGGCCTGACTCTAGAGCCACTGGTGATAAAACAAACTACCTGAACTTTCCCAAAGGCCCTGCTCAAACTCATCCTATATTTACTTGTAATATTAATTCCCTAGATCAAGTCCTCTCCAAGGCCATTTCAAACCTTTTGCCCTAAACACACACGGCTGGGTAAAAAACTATCCAGCCAACCCCCATTTCATGACCTCAAAACTGGAATGAAGTACCTATACGTGAAAATCAAATATTCTGAAAAACATAAGCAAGGTCCTCTTCAAAATGTCAAATTTGCCATTACGCTCCTAACACTGAACAATACAAAAGAACTTGAGGTCTATAATGAGGCCACTTAGTTTCTTTGATGTCCCAGAAACATCAGAATGTCAAGAAACAAAAAACACGGAGGAAAGGTGTAAAAATTTAACCAAGTACCCACATGATTTAACCAGTATCAACCCACCAACCTTTTGAATGCAAGTCTCCTTGAAAAAGTAAAAGAAAAATTCCCCAGACTCTGCTGCTTGCGATGAAGAGGTCTGTCCAGAGAGTATCAAAAGCTCTCCTCTCCCAGTTGAAATCTTCTGAGTTTTATCTTCCTGTTTTGACTAGAGGTCTCTCGACGAAAGGCCTGCAGTGTTAGAAATTATCCCATTACTCGCTCTCCTCCGCTAGCCCCGCTGGAACAGGAAGGAAGTAAATCTTGGAGTCTTGCGCTTCCATCTCTTAATCATCCACACACATGCCCCCCAAAGCAGTCAGTCACCGCCTTTCACTGCATCACCATGATTCACACCTGACACACGGCAGGGACGACCAGGGCTCAAACACCAAACCCAAGAAAGGTATCTTAACAGATTACAAATAGAAGTATGCAAGCACACCAGGGTCGTTTCGCCTCGTACCACAAGTGTATCATTCTCATTCTGAGTCCTCAGCCGCATTAAAGGCAGATTTTACAAAGCCAAGCTTTCCAACCAGAACGTTTTAGGAGTCAGTGCCCTTTCTAAACTCTCCTAAAACCCAACATCTCGGTCACGTTAACCCACCTGACCGTGACTTTAATTAGCAGAACTGGCCCTGTGGTTAGGCTGACTTTCCTCTCACAAATTTGGCAGGGCTGAAACATGACTGGTCATATGTTTTAAGATGCTACCTCATTATATGAAAGATCTCACTTACTTTTACACAGAAGTGGTCAAGAATCAACACAGTCGACCCTTGAACAACTCGGTTGAAAATTCATGCACAACTTTACAGCTGTCCCTAGATATCCAAGGTCGCCTATCCACAGATTCAACCAATTGCAGACCACACAGTACTCTAGTATGTATTGGGAAAAAAAATATGCAGAAGTGGACCCATGCCATTCAAACCTGTGTTGTTCCAGGGTTAAGTGTCTACGAATCCTGAAGAAAAATATTGGAGGTTACCCCATTTTCTAAGAAAGTGTGCTTTTAAAAAAAAATTACATCTTGAACAGAAAAGAGCTTTTCAATAGTTTTAGAGCCTACTTTTATTTTGAATACAAAAAAATATCCATTGTTTCTGTGTTTCTGTGACTTGCTTAAGTTCTGCTGGGTTTTCGTACTCAACTGAATCGCTTCCATTGATCTGTCTTGTTAGGGAGAAGCAGTAAAAGAAGTACAGGCTCAGTCCTTTTAAGCACCTTAAACACCCCTCTCGCAGGGGAGCTGAGTACAACGCCTCCTTCAAAAGTCAACTGCACAAGGCCGAATGACAGTCAAATCTGCAAGAGGTGTTTTCTAAACTTGGTTGAGTTTGCACTGTTTTTTTTGTTTGTTTGTTTGTTTGTTTGTTTCTATTTTTATTGGCAGTGGCATGCAGGTGCTTGATATGGGATCTCAGTTCTCAGACCAGGAACTGAACCCAAGCCACGGAGGTGAAAGAGCAGAGTCCTAAACACTAGATCACCCGGGGACTCCCAAATCTGCACCATTATTAGCAGCTTTCCTTCACAACTACCAGCAGGTTTCACCAAATTTGTTTTCAGCTCAGTATCAGTATGGTAACAGTACAATGGGCTCCCAGCTGGTCTTCCATATCCTAGATTTGAGATTGGTACTCTGTAAGATTTTTATTTGACTGTCCAAATTTATCTTTATTTCTTTCAAAAATTTGGACCTAAAGCTCACACTGGGAAAACAAACGCATTAGGGCACACTTTCAGCAAGAACCAGACCAGGCTAACAGACTGCTTCTTTAACTGCTTTCCAGCAAAACGGCCTCTGTAAGGATTAGGCTCTGAAATGGCTGAGAACAGGCATCTGTAGGACAAAGAATGACATATTTTTGATAGTGAACATATACATGGAATAAAAATATTTTCTAAATAAAAATCACTGTGGTACATGTTAAAGAAGAGTAATGTAATTGAAAATGGATTTTTTTAAATGAATGAACTCAAAGCTACCACACTTTTAAGACTGTTTTCTTTTTTATTGATTTTAAAGGGCCTTCTAATAAGATCAGATGCCCTACATTGTAGGGCCAAAAGCTCTTTGACTGCATTTAAATGAATTGTGGTCTGCTTCACTTTCAACAAAGGGACTCTCTTATCCAGATTCCATTAACATTATATTAAAACAAAAGTATCTCCTCTGCCTTTTTGGTTGTGCTAACGATAAGGCCTTGGCCTGAATGTCTATACATACAGAAATACGACTTCCCCAATAAGCCTGTATTAGCTAACACCTGGCATACATATTACATTACCAAACAAAAGGAATCCATCTTGAACATTTTACCACAAAACACGCATTCCTGGGGTTATGTCAAGCGTTAACTGATGCCAAGTATTGCTTTTTGAACGACAGCTTTTTCTTATTGTTACCACACTGTGTTCTGTTTTACCTCCAGCTTTAAAACCATGCAAATGGAAGAAAACCCATTTTAGTCAACACTCTCCTCAACTATCATCAGGTTACTGCTAGACCTAAAGAACAACAATCTAAAACAACAGATTCTACTGCCTTTCAATCAGGAAGTGTCCAAAGACTAACCCCCAGCAAAGCAACCCTGAACTGCATTCCGGGGTCACTTCAACTCTAAAGCAAGAATAGTGCCTTTCAGCTAAAAATGCAAATGTTAGGCAGCTGCATGTCAGACTTTAAAAACGGTCTTCAAAAAAATCTCACACGGGCTTATGCTATCCCCAAAACAGCAAATACTGACTTTTTTAAAAGAACACAATATCAGTTAACCACAGTTAAGGTCAGAAAAAGCCTGCTTGGTCATCTGAATAACTCTGCCCTATTTGGTATCCAAAATTAAAAGGCACAGATTTTTAAAGCACTCGTTAAATGCTAGATCTCAATATGAAACTTAAAATCAGGACAGGACATAAGCCAAAGTAAAGACAACTCATTTAACGCCATTTAGTCTGCTCACTTGCTAAATATCCATGGCTTCATACATATAGCCAAGGAATAGCGCTAATGTTAACCAAGAGTAGCTAATGTCATAATCAGAACAATATATTGAGCCATTACATATGTTTGAAACAGTCACAAAATTGTTAGGCCTGACTCAAGTAGGCTGAGAGACAACTCAATATTGTCAAAATAGTAAGATATATGAAGAGACATGTATAGCGGGGAATGCACTTGGCAAAACGTCACTAAATTATACCCTTAAATCTGTCTTGCCTTTAAAATGCACTCCCATTCGACACCCATTCACCCACTACACAGAACACAAACCAGAGAGCAGCACAGAGCCTGCAACCAAAATGACAGCCCAGGAGTTTGTGGGTTTTATAAATGGTGACTGGAGATTAAGGTTTTGTTTCTCTGTATAAATAAAAGATCCATGGAAATGTTCTCCTGACACTATCGAATCATAAGAAAAGAAGATTCATAGACCTAGTGGTTTACCCAATTCTTTGATCAAAAGCAGAGGACCAGCTAGGTCAGAAGTCCCTTCTACCTGTCACAGGATTATATATAGTGAGGAACGAATCTGGTTTTATTGATTTACCAGGAAATGTTGCCCGTATCAAGTTCGTACTGAATAATGAAGCACAGGTATTTAATTTCAATTAGACAGCAACAGTCCCTCAAAGCATAAAACCATCTTTCAAACAACATTTTAACGGGGAAGTTTGGAGGGAGAGGAAAAAGGGAGAAAACCGTACAGATACAAAGAGGATTGGTGTTATAGAGGAGAGGAGGAAGGGCTAATTTTTGCCATAATCCTGGGGGTGCCACTTAGATTAAATTAAGCTCAGACTGAACAAAAGAGTGCAAGTTAAAGCATTTTGTACTCGTGACCAACTCAAAGAGTTCACCAGATATAGATAGGGAACTTAATCTCAATGTTACTATGGTTTACTAATGATTACTTTCTGCTAAGTTCCAACAGAGAAAAAAAAAAAAAAAATGAAGCCCATCACTGATGTTGGTAATGACTCAAGAATTACGCACGGCAGCATAAATAGGTCTCTCCGTCTTTATCCGGTTGGTTAACAAGAAGCTCTTGGAGCTGAAAAGTTCAGAGGAAACTTGTTATCCCAGAGCCCTAAATCTGCAAACCTTACAGCTGACACTTCCCAACCTGGGGGCAGTAACAGATCAGAAGATTGGGAGGGGCATTTCTATTCTTAAGGGTAGAACCGGCAGCTGCTATTTTCATTTGGAATACTTAGCTCACGCAAACTTGTTTATGCATTTGGTGTCTATTCATATCATTTGCCAATTTGTTAAGCTTGACACCAATATGATGGTTGAACATTTGCTGCTGTTGTCCATTTGCTCACTCACACAAACTCCAGGCCTAATGCCACATAAAAAGAACCTAGCCAGCTGTGAAAAGACAAAGTACAGGATGAAAAGAGGACAAAGGGAATCTGATTTTTTCCTCTGGAAAAACAAGAAGTATCGGTTTTATATAATTCTAATCACTCTTATAGATCCTTTCTTCTTATAAAAACTGGATTTATTCCTAGCAACTTTCACTCGATGGCCATAACCACTGCTCCAAAAAAGAGAAAGAAAGAAAAAAAGAAAAAAAATCAGGCCTTTAGGGTAAAATTGCTTGAGGTATTTAGCCCCAAATGAACACCAGCTAAATAAACTATTGGCCTGAGAACACAAACACAGCCAATCTCACTCATCCTTGCAAGTCACTGGGCCAAGCTTCTCTTGCTGGTGAGTAGCATAACTTCAGAGTTGTTCTTGTTGTTTTTCACCTTCTCTCACCCCAGGTGAGCAACAAATCATACCTGTATCAATTCACGAAGCAGATCTTTAGAATGAGACCAAAGGTCTCTTCCAGTGCTAATATTTTATAAAAATCTTCAACGTAGAATAACAGAAACTTGGAGCTCTTGCTGTGGCGTAACAGGATCAGCAATGTCTCTACAGCACTGGGAAGCAGGTTCAATCCCCAGTCCAGCACAATGAGTTAAGGATCCAGTACTGCTGCAGCTGCAGTGTAGGCGGCAACTGCAGCTAGGATCTGATCCCTGTCCTAGGAACTCCATATTCCACAGGGTGGCAAAAAAAGAGAGAGCAAAAGAGACCAAAAAAAAACAGAAAACTTGGCATTTAAAAAATATTTATACTACGCTGCATGTGTTTCGGTATGGCCAGAGTTGCAAATCTGGCTAAGCATGTACTACAAAATTTCAGGAGCATCAAGAGGCCTGCCTCCTACTCCAGAACTACCTCTTCCTGGTCTGCCCATCAGCATACTCCAATCCTCAGCAGGTCTCCGTGTCTTGGGTATCAAATCCCCTCGATAAAACAGCTGTTACCTCCTTAGCATAAAGTGTTTCATAGAGCAACCTGGTGATCCAGAGCCAAAGAACATCATCAGTTGAACAGCTAAACCACAGTACAGATGGGGCATGGAGGAAAAGTTCTATTTCAGGAGAAAAGTCCTGTACCGAGTATGGACTGGATCCCCAAAGGCAGTAGGAGGATTGAGAAAATAGGAGGTAGGAAGTCCAGGAAACGCCTATCAGAACGAGACAGAATTTTAGTCCATTATGAAGTGAAAACTGTCAAGGCTTGGCTTCCTGCAGCGGATGCTATCTCAAGATTTACATCTCATCCTTGGCACTGTCATCAGGTAAAACCAACGTGTACTGGCTGGAGTAGGAGAGAATGAAGTCTCGCTTTTTTGTCCTGCTTGCAATTCTGCCCCCATCCCTCCCCCAGTAACCTGGGCACCTGCCAACCCTTTGTCCATAAGCACTGATACTTTCTTCCTCTGTTTTCTCATTCCTTTCTCCAATTCTTTCGTACGATTCCGGAAATAATTAAAATCCCTAAGCGAGCACTGTCTTTTTAAAACTCCATCTACCAAAAATATTGAGATTGAGGGAAAGTGTCGTTCTGTTTACTCAGGGAGCATAGACACTGAATAAGGAAAAAAAAATAATAATCCTGGTTTATAAACCCTGATTCTAGGCTTTATCCCCAGGACCAGGTATTTCTCACCATTATTATTCTCACAAGTCACTTCTATTCAATCTGCAGACCATTATTTCAAATCCTACCAAAATATTAAAATGTTAACTTTGGAGGTTGGGGCATCGTTGAATCAGACCTGGTTGAGTATACACTCAATCAGACCTAGATCACAGAGCACATCCAAATTGCATTTCACCTTCTGCCATTAGAATTACAAAAGCCTGGGCAACAGGTCAGCCAACTCCTGCCTAAGTAGTGTTGTGAAGTTTACGGGCCTGTGTTCAGTGGTCAGACAAGCTCTCCATGATGAGTTCCCAGTTTTCACACGAAACTGAGAGTCTGTTTTCTCTGAGAAGGAGAAGCTGGGCTTGGGTTCAGCTCAGGAAGAAATGCCCAACATTCTTTGATAATTCAACAGCCTGTCACTTCTTTACGCTTCTAATGCTACATCTAAAGGAAGTGGGAACCAGGTAAAACTTCAGAGGAGTGGGGGTGTGGCCCAGGGCAGAAGATAAGCAAGGACAGGGACCTGCGGGTGCAACAGGAGACCCTCAGAAGCCAAGGCGGAAGGAAGCGAGTGCAGGGCTGTCTCGACACATTTAAATGGGGTTGGAGGGAGGCATAGGGCTGGAGCAGGTCAGGTCATAAAGCGAGCACTCATCAGGTGGCAAGAACGCCCCGTTATGGCCATAAAGGAGGCCAAAGAAAAAGCTTACATCTTTCTGCTCTTCTCTTCTTGTTACCCCTAAAAGCCAGCCAGTTCTAATCGACTTGGTCCACAGCCCGGCATTAGCTCAGTCAACATCAAGTTACTTAAAAGCAATCTAAAGATTACTTGCTCATAAAACCTTGACAAAGTTGAAGAGTAAGTTTTGACATTACAGCGTCTCTGGCATCACTGTTCGCTGCTAGGTAATTTCAGGACCAGAGCACCTCCTGGAGCGTTCTAATAGGATCCTCCCTTTGATCAGGGAAAGGAGTCCCTTCTCTGGAGATTGTCGAGGGACATAAGATTTCTTTTCCTGAGATTTAAAACAGCCACATTTTTTTAAAGTTCGGTAAAAACCACACACACAGCATCAATTTTCTGCTCTTCTTAGGTCGTTTCGTAGGGAGAAATGGAGTAAGATTTAAATAGGATATCACTAATCATCAAGGAAATGCAAATCAAAACTACAATGAGATATCTCCTCACGTTGGTCAGAATGGCCATCATCAAAAAGTCAACAGACAACAAAGGCTAGAGAGGGTGCAAAGAAATGGGAATCCCCCTCCACTGTTGGTGGGAATGTAAATTTGCACAATCGCTATGGATAACAGCATGGAGATGCCTCAGAAAACTAAAAATACAACTACCGTATGATCCAGCAATCCCACTCCTGGGCATCTATCCACAGAAAACCGTAATTTGAAAAGACACACGCACCTCTATGTTCAATGCAGCGCTCTTCACAATAGCCAAGTCATGGAAGCAACCTAAATGTCTCTCAATAGATGAATGGATTAAGAAAATGTACATACATACAATGGAGTATTAGCTTTAAAAAGGAATAAAATAATGCCATTTGCAGCAAGATGGATGGACCTAAAGATTATCGGAACTAAGTGAAGTTAGACAGACATCGCAGGATATCACTTATCTGTGGAATCTAAAAAAAAAAAAAAAAGATACCAATGAACTTATTTACAAAACAGAAACAGACTCAGAGACTTTGAAAACAAACTTACAGCTACCAAGGGGGAAAGGTGGCATGGAGGGATGGACTGGGGGTTCGGGACTGGCATATGCACACTGAGGTATAGGGAATGGATTAGTGAAGAGGGACCCGCTGGATAGCAGAGAACTCTACCCGGTGTTCTGTGATAACCCATATGGGAAAACAATGTGAAAAAGAACGGATGTGTGTACATGTATAACTGAATCACTTTGCTGTATAGCACAAATTATCACAACATTGTAAGTCAACTATACCTCAATAAAACTTTTAAAAGTGGGGGAAAAAAACAGGACAGAGGCTAGAGACCACCAGGAAGTGACAGGGCACCGTGGAGGTGGGAACTCCAATGGCAGCTGGTGGAGGTACCTAAGATTTGCAATTAACTCACTGCAGGACCACTGTAACCTTCTCTTTGTCTAGACGGTTCATCTATCTAGAAGGTCTCTTATTATCCTTGCTCTTCACAACACAAGAAAAAAAAAAATCAATCGTAAAGGAAATGTTTTAACGGTCCCAAACAATGGGACACACAGCTGAGGTTCTCAAACAACTGAAGTTTCATAGTGGAATTGAAAATGGGCCCTTTCCTTCTCTTCTCTGCTAGGAAACAACAACACTCTTGGGAGTTGTACTCAAGTTCTAAAGGAAAAAAGCCTTTCTGTCTCTGAGCTCTGCTTCCTTCCATCAGGGGTCTTCTGGACTGAGTGACAGTCACTCCATCGCCTTGGACCGGCCGTGACTCTCACATATGGAGCCTAAATGACGAGTAGGCATCGCTTGTTAAGAAAAAAGAAAGGAAAAAATCTGTGCACCCATGCTCACAGCAGCATTATTCCTAACAACCAAGAGGTAGAAACAAACCAAATGTCAACAGATGAAAAAATAAATTAAATCTCGCATATCCATACAACAGAGTGTATTATTTTCCCACCCTCCAAAGGATTCTCCTTCCTTTTGCGATCTTTATAATGTTCATCATGTTCATGCTACAACATGGATGAACCTTGAGGATGCTATATGTTAAGTGAAATAAGCCACAAAAAGACAAATACTGTATAATTCCACTCATATGAGGTATCTGGAGTATTCAAACTCTTAGATACGGAAAGTACAACACTGGTTGCCAAAAGCTGGGGGAAGGGGGAAATGGGAGTTACTGTTTAATGGGAAAGGAGTTTCAGTTATGCAGATGAGAGAGCTCTGGAGATCCGCCGCACAACAATGTGACTAGACCTAATCCTACGGAACTGCACACTTCGAAGAAGTTAAAGGTAAATTTTACGGTTAGGCCGTGATTGAAAATAAGGAGAAACATATCTGGCTTATAATCTGGGAGTAACTGCTCTCTCTTCTAAATTAGTATTGCATGTTCATTGTATCTCTCTTAAGATATTGATTTAAGAGGAATTTACTTAGTATAATGGTGTTAACTCATTTGATTCTCTGAAGCAGTAGCTACTAGGATCAGGCCCTGTTTCACAGACAAGGAAATTGAGATCCAAAGCAATGAAGTGACTTGTTCAAGATCATAATCACAAACTGATGGAACCGATGCCACCTGATTCATATGTCACCTTCTTTACCTCTCACATACCCCCCTTCTCTTTCAAATGAATTTCATAAGCTGCTGCCTCTGCTTTCTAACTTCCCTCATCAACCTTCAGCAAGCAGGCTTCCCCGACACCACATCCACTAACCTGGCCTCTCAAAGGTCACCCATCACTTCCACATCCCTGCTACTCACTTTTGGGAGCTTATCTCACTTCGATGCCATGTAGCCAGAATATGTTTCAGCCACTCTTTTCCTACTGGCAATTCTCTCTTCCCTCAGTTTTCTGGACACCATCCCCTCCTGGTCATCCTCCTCATCTGACCACTCCTCCCTTATCATTTTTTTTTCTTTTCTTCCTTTTTTTTTTCTTTTGCTTTTTAGAGCCATACCTGTAGCATTTCAAAGTTCCCATGCTAGGGGTCAAATTAGAGCTGCGGCTGCATCTGTGACCTACACCACAGCTCAATGCAATGCCAGATTCTTAACCCACTGAGTGAGGCCAGGGATAGAGCCCCCCGTCCTCATAGATATTAGTTGGGTTCATTATTGCTGAGCCACAGCAGGAACTCCCTCATGTTCTTGATAGCGTTTCTTCCCCAGTTTCCCTTAAACAATGGCTAATGGATGACTAAGGGAGCACAGAGGTAAGATTCACTCTAACGCATCCACAGGGTTCTTCTGAGGCCTCTGTTATAGGTTCTAGAGGCTCCAGGACGCAGGCCCTCCAGAGCTGTCACTTGAAGACACTGAAGGGTTCTACTTCACACACCTGACAATACCTCCGAGTGTCTGACACACAACAGACACCAGACAATAGACAACATCAGATATGACACATAATAAACCTTAACAGAGACCTGGTCAGTGGAATCGTATTTTACCTCAGTCCTCACTTTCAAAACCACTTTTCCTGGCACACTCTCCCAGTTTCTGAGAGAAGTTCCCCCAACTATTCAACCAGCCCCTTCATTCCCAGGCCAATTAAGGGACCAACATGGGCTCCAGACCACAGTTAAAAGGAGAGGCACAGCACCTCCGGTGTCCTTACTGTGTAGTGCCCGGAGCCCTGCCACGTCTGCCTGCAGGCAGCCCCGAGGTATTTTGTAGGAATTTCCACAGGAAAATTGAGGAATTTCCCAATCGAGGAACTCCCCAACCGCTGTCTCCACCACCAGCTCTGCCTTCAGGGGAGCTCACCTCGATATAGCAGCATTACATGAGACTGGAACATTCAAGTCACCTTTCTGCATTTTCTAATTCATTTAATTGTTAAATACTGGAAACTCATAGGAAAATCTAAAGAAGCTCAAAAGGTGCACATGCATCCAAGTCAGCTTGGAGAGAGGAGTATAAATTGGGTGAACAGTATATGAAGTTCCCCGTAACACCCCACTCACTAGGAAGTTACACAACGGCACAGTTTTCTTCTTCGCTACCTTCAAGTCTCTCCTCTACCCACTGGTCTCTAAATGGTTTCATCCTTTTTTGAACAGTACATTCTGAGGTTTATTTCTGATCTCTGACTTCACAGATGTTCTCCTATTAGTCCTACGCTCAGCGTAATGGAATGTTAATAGGCTGTTGTGATTTACTCTATGAAAATCAATGAGGTAGATGCTGCCGGGTAAATAGGCTACTTTGGTGGGTATGTCTATCCACACGGCACTAGGTATCTTGAAAAGTGACTGCCTCAAGTCATGAAAATCCATCCTAGAGAATTCAGAGCTTTCATAAATTGATTTTTTATTATAGATACTGAGAATAATGTCCATACACCTCAAAACAGTGACGCAACAGATCCTTACCAGGCTACTGCATGGACAACACCCAAAACGGCAATATATTAAGATTAAAAATTCAGCAGTGAATGATGAATTTTCAAAAGCAGCCAGCTGGTCCAAGAACAGGGTTAACTTTCTTTTAAAGTTTAGTAAACAAAAATACCTACACAAATAACCATAACTGACTGGGAGATCACGAGGACACTTCAAAATGAAAAGGACTAGTTTTTATCAAAAATTTTTGAATTCTGTGTTTCTACAAATCAAAGGTCATTCTTTGATAACAAAGGTGTGATGAGACATTAAGTTGACCCAGGAAAGTATCAATTTTTAAGACTAAGCAGATTTTTTTTGGGTCTTTTTTCATTTTGTCATTTTAGGGCTGCACCCGCAGCATGTGGAGGTTCCCAGGCTAGGGGTCTAACAGGAGCTGTAGCTGCCAGCCTTCGCCACAGCCACAGCAACGCGGGATCCGAGCAGCGTCTGCAACCTACACCACAGCTCACGGCAACGCCGGATCCTTAACCCACTGAGCAAGGCCAGGGATCGAACCCGCAACCTCACGGTTCCTAGTCAGATTCGTTTCCACTGAGCCACAACGGGAACGCCTGAGCAGATTTTTTTTTTTTTAAAGAAATCACATCATTTTGAAAGAATGGGCAAAGACTTCTGAGCATTACAGAAAATATTTTCCTTTTACCAGAGATGTCTTGAATTATATGTGAATTCAGAGTTAAAGCTTTTTCAATATTTTTTAATAGAACACAGTAAAATTATTACCAAGCCCAAAGGCTCTACTCTCAGTGACAATGGTCTGTGAAGCTCAAGTATCTCCAAGGGACAAACGCCACCCAAAGAAACAGACACATCAAGGGAGGGTGAAATGTGCGGTGAACAGGCTTATAACAGCCCCAGGGAAGGAGTATCTTTCATCAGTCTCACTTTAGAATTGCTCCCAGCACAGTAATAAAACAATGGACCACTTTTTTGTCGGTTCTATTATTTTAAGTTCTCTACAGACAAGGAATCCTTTTACTGCCTCTCCAGGGAGCTGAGCATGCCCGCCCTTTCCCCCCACGTTTAAACACACTATATGGAAAGTAGTTACCACCACCGCCTCCAAGAAGTCTTCCCCCAACTCCCCTAATGGAGCACATGTCACAAATGGTGATTTTCTCTTTATTTTTCTCCCTGTCGGATCATGAGGCTTTACTTTCCTAACATCTGTTAAGGCCCCACAGAGTACCTCAAACACAACCAGCCCTCCAAAGAGTCAGCCATTCAATGAAAATCCACTGAGTATCTGCTATTGAAGGGGTCCTGCCTTAGGCAGTGGATTCTAGCAGTGAACTGAACATCTGAAAATGCCAGCCTTCACGGAGCTTGCATTCAAGTGATGGTGGATTGGCTCATGGATGAACCTTAGAGAGCCAACAATATTTCTTCTTAATTACTTGGAAATTTACTCTGGAAACCAAAGAAAGCATGCATAAGGTCTGCTTTGACCTAATTCCTTACGATTGTGAATGCCCAAACCTGATTGCAAGAGAAATTTAGAGGCCAGGAACTATCATTCACTTATGTTTATCTATGATCGAGGGCATGAGACCGGGCCTCATATTTCCATCAAGCCCACAAACTAACATATCCCTTGATGCAAACACAATTACCTTCAAAAACTGAAAACCATGTTGGGAAGGGGCATTTCATGAGCATCAGTCCACCAGTCAATACTAACAACAACTAATACACATAGATGATTCTCAAATCGCTTTCATTTTACAGACAGTCTCTTCTGAACCATCAAGTAACACACCGAGTGGCTAGTTCAGGACTTTTGTCTTTTCTATACAGATGTATAAGGAGTTTATGTTATTTGCCTAATTTCACACACCTGGTAAGTTCTAAAGCCAAACTTAAAACCAGGACCACGAACTCCAGCATCAACAGATATGCTCCAAGTAGCACTAGAGTCCCACAGGCTAATCTACCAGTAAGAAGTGATGAAGGCTGCTCTTTCTGCCATAGTCAGATATGAAACCTTCCAGACAATTCATTCCCAAGTCATCAATACGATTATCTCACTCATGTCCCGAACACTGAGGACAATCTTTCCATCTTAACGGAGTATTTGCTCAAAGATAGTAAACCCCATCTGTAAGCTCCTAGAGGACCAGCACTGTGTCGTCACTTCGCCTATTTATCCCCAGCCCCCAGCACACCTCCTGACAAGTAGCAAACAGCTCAGCAAAGACTCAATGAAGGGCGACACTACTACCCCCGCCACTCTGAAAGCTGGTTTATAAGAGCTTTTGGTTATATTCTTGCTTTTTCTTCTCAGTTTCCCATTAATTATGTGTTGAGTCATTTAAAGACAGAGATGCTCTGCCTTCCGGTATAAATCATGTACAGAACCCCAGATGGCGTCATGCTCATGTGGCATGTGTGTTGCATCAATATTTGCTCATTGATTTGTTGCTCAAATACCACTACCGAGCCGTGTTTGTCTGGCAAATCATGCGACTTTAATAATTAGTGTCTAAGGTGGGAACATGGCTTTTTATTAAAAAATCAGGGGTAAATGTGAAGTATTGAATTTAGTACTGGTATACTTGGAAGCATGCTGAAGGAAAATGCATTTCCCTAGCAAAAAAATGCATAAAATCTCAGAGAACCACCCCATTTGTTTTATACACATACGCATACACACACTTGCGCCAAGTACTACAAATACCTTCAACACCTCTGGGAGTCTGAAAATTTACTGTTTACTTGCAATGCAAAAGCATCAACTATTGCTCCAGGAAATGAAAAAAGACTCATTCTCATGTCTATAGTCACTAAATGTTAAAGATTCTTCTGAAAGTCCATGCAATCAATGTGTTATTAGACTCCCTACAGGTTGAATGAGGTGCTTTAACGAACTGTGTTTCTGATTCACTGAAGATCAACCAGAAAACTTTTTATGACTGAAACCTTCTGACTGAAAAATTTTTTAAAGTTAGCAGGACAGTAGAGATCATCCGTTTACATCTCTCACCCAATAAAAGGGAGCCTTTCTGGACTTATCACTGAGATCTTCAGGAACGAACTGACTCGTCCATGTTTCCATGTAACCAACATAACAATCTTTTGATGATAAAGAACTTTCAAGTAGGACAAGGCTGTGTTTCTGAATCAGAATTTTTAATGTGGTGAACTGTGATGATGTTACAGTAGAATACGGGGCCAAGTGTAAACAGATACTGGGATATGCCTGAGAAAGGACACTGAAAAAATTAAAATCCTGCTCTGTTTTACTATCATCTATCTCATTCTCCTGAGATGCTTGAAGAGAGCGTATGCTGAATAAAGAATTGGAGTTTTTGAGTTCTGGTTATCCAGGGTTTAATTTCCTCCTCACTGAGAAAAATAATTCCATATTATGAGCTCAAGCAGTCAGATCACAGCCAAAGGCAATGATGTTGTTAATGCTTAATTGAAAACTCCTCTGAATTATTAATGATACTAGCATAATTTCTGCCTTCAGATAAACATGTATTTATTTCAATTAAAGCTTGTCCAAGCTAAGATTATATTGCAATGACAAACCATTATACTCTTCAAAGGTATAACAGGTTAACATTACCTTAGACAATAGATGTTGCCCCCCAAACCCTAGTATGTGCAAAGTGTTTTGTAAATCTCACGACATGTCAAATGCTCTAGGTAAATTCAACTATCAGGCGTCCTGCTGTAATCAAACCACAATATAAAACACCACCAAATTTCATTTGTACTTTTAAATCTTTGCGCATTCCCTTTTCCAGTAAAAGAGCACAATTGTGAGGATATCTTCTTGAAGAACAGCCTCCAAAACACTTGAAGGTACACAAGTGAAAGTACACACAGCAAGCAGTCCCTACCCTCACAGAGCTTAAACTCCCATAAGAGAGACAGTCAAAAACCACCCATGTGTATACAATGGCACAGGGATACACTGACAATGTGGCTAAAGCAAAATGCGAAAAGCAATCAGTCGTAGTGAATGAGGTCACAGGAGTGCTAGCAGTAAGCAGTCGGATGACATAGTCTCAAGGGCCACGAGGAATGGATGCTGTTCTCTATCATCCAGATCCTCCTTCAGGACCAACACACTGATTCCTCCCGCTGCTGCAAATGTTGCCTGCTGACAGCTCACAGCTGAGTACTTCTGCAGGCGCTGCACAACAAAGGGAACTCCCTGGCTGGGTAGGTCCAGTGACTGGTCAATGAAAGGCGATAGGGATGTTGCCGAGAGCTCTCCTCAATATCCTGCAAGCAAATCTCAGATTCTGAGTCCCTATTCTGGAAAACCAAGCCTATAATTTTTTTTTTCCCCAAACTTTCAGCAAAATGAGAAGTCTTTGAAGGTTGAAGCAGAGGGCAACAAAATCTGATTTATGCTCTAGAAGGGCCACCCCAGTTGTTTTGTAGAGAGCGGACTATCAGGGGAATGAGCAGGCTACACAGTAAGAGTGGCAGCAACGGGGACAGTAAGAAATCAGCAACTGGGTATATCCCAGATACAGCACTGACAAACTTTATAGTAGGTTAGATGTGGAAAGTTCTCAAAATCATGAACAGGGCGGCTCCAATTCTCCTAAATTCATGTCTTTACAACCACTAATTCCTTTTTTTTTTTTTTTTTTGCCTGTAATCTTCTGATGGCTTTTACTACTCAATGAACTGTATTACATTTATAGTTGTACAAAGATCATCACAACCCAGTTTTATAGCATTTCCATCCCAAATCCCCAGTGCATTTCCCCACTCCCTAGCCTGTCATCACATCCAGTAATTCTTGTAGTCACAAGTTTTCAAATATCACTATTGCCAGGCTTGAATACACACATCAAGTAAAACACAGCCTTAGATGCAGTTTACAAATGGAAGAAATACTGAAGTATGATAATGCTGCAAACTCACAGTTGGTATCCCCACCTAACCGTTCTTCCTCGTCTGTTCCCGGACACAGGTGGTGATATTTACTCAGCCATTCCCACCAGAGACAAGAGCCCCAGCCCACACCTGCCACGTCTCCGTGCACACACCATCACCACCACATTCCAAAGTTCCAGTGTCAGCTCCAGGTATTCCTCACATCCATCTCCTTCTGCCTATCCTCAAGGTCCTTCCTCAGTTCATACCTTTGTCCCGTTTTGCATGAGCCACCCAACTGACCTCCCGTTTCCCAATTCCACCCATTCTCTATACCACCGGAAAAGTAATCTGCTATTATGCACTCATCATAAACTATACCTATGATCCCTAGTTCAAGATCTGACCTTGGCTTTGCTCTTGAGCCCCTTGGCCCCCCGTACCACCCTCACCCCTTTTAGACCTGGCCAGTGCTGAACTATTGCAGCTATCCACCTATCCATTACGTCTGAAACTCAGATCACCCCTCCAACTAGAGAGCATGCCACTCTGCCCAGATCAACTCTACCTTCTTTACAATCCAGTTAGAGCATTTTCCCCAAAGTGGCCCTTGATTCTGGCCCCCCAAGGATGGATTAAACTCCTACAGCCCTTTCCAAACTGTACTAAAAGCATCTCTTTATGTGCATACCATCACTAGACCCTAAGCTTCCTGAGAACAAAAAATGTTTCTTACTCATCTTGGAGTTCCAGAAGGTAGCACAGTACCTAGCATGTAACAGGCAGGGAAAATGGCTCAACTATTATCATCTATTATTTATATGTAGGAGGCTACAGATGATTTTTTTTTTAAAGATACTAACTAGGGCAAAAAGAAAACCCAGGTATAAACAGCAGAATGGGGTTCTCAAACAAGAATTTCCACAAATGCCAGAAGTATTACCAACTGCAAATATTTAAGATAGCCTAGTCTTGATGCACTTTGTATCCCCTTCTAAAGGATAATATAATAACAGAGGGACAAAATGAATTATTAACTAGGGCTCGGGATCATCATCTCCCAACACGAGCTAAGCAACACAAGAAAAACCCCAGCTTGGATGAAAATCAGTCTCCTGAATATTTATTACAGGACTATAGATGAATACTGGAGGCCAACATATTCTTCTCGGATTCATTTCCCTAAAGTTTGAGGCTACTTCCTTCCTATGTCTTTCCCAGAATGAGAATCCTGAAAATAGAACTGGTGGCAAATGTGGGTGTAAAAAGGGATTTCTATTCAAAATAAAACTCTTAATCCAAAGGAAGTTCCAGTCTTAATGAGCCCTCACCATTAGTCGTAAGCCTGGCTTTGCAATTTCTTACTGATTTTAGGCAGTTACACATCAACTATGCCACAAGTACCAAGAGGAAAATCCAGAGGGAGGAGGGAGAGACAAACAGCAGAGACAAGGCTTTGGTCAAGTCCACGTGTGCCAGTCCGGCCGTGCAGACATGTGCTTTCTGCCGAGCTCCTCCACCAGGGCGTGTCCTCAGAAACCGTCTGCAAGCCTGGGCAGGAGGCGGCGGGCAGGAGCCGTGTCAAAGCGCAGGGCCAAGAGCGTTCTCATGGAGTCAGCAGACACAGCAAAGATGCCACAACGAAAAACCACCAAGGGCTAAAGTGGCCCAGCTTCTGGGAGACCCAGTAGTTAGAGGAAAGCCTTTTTTAAACTCGGTGGAAAAGGCACACATACAGCAGGCTCCAGTGTAATTACTGAAGCCACCAGGCCAGTCTGCCAAGCGGAGCTGATGTGGCCTCTTGATCAGGTTTTATTCCGGCTTTCTGCTGCCCTCTTGTCCCCCTCCGCTCTTCCTGCTCCCGCTACTCAATAAACCGGCAGATGCTCGCTTCCTGTCCAACAGACTCTCGCCTCTGCCTTCTGGTTTGTTTTGGCATCTTCTTCAAGTGTCAGACCATCTGCGAAATGGACCGGAGCTTCCGAGACCCTACTTAGGGTTATTTAAGAATTTGTTGCTATATATGCAAAGACGATCAAGAACGTTCCTATCAAATAGATGACAAGCATGATCCCCACACAGTCCCTTCGCATTTTCGGTTATTCGTCGTCTCTAGGGAAATACCCACATCCTTGTTCAAACAACAGAGTGGGAGGGGCATCCAAGTTTTCTTTCTGTTCTCTCCTGAATTTCATTCCCTCGCATTTCTCTTAACGCTCTGCACAGCCTTACTCACTCCTGTAACGGGGCTTCTTTAAGGGCTACGTGTTGACAACTCCCAAATTTCTCTCCACACCAGACCTCTCTGCTCAAATCCTGACCCAAATATCCAAGGACCTAATGGACATTTCAAGTACAAACAGCTCTAAATTGAACTCATCTTCCTCTTGCCAGCGCATTTCATCACCCCCCGGCGCACCCCCGCCCCAGCACGCGCGCGCGCGCGCGCGCACACACACACACACACACACACACACACACACACGCTTGGCGGTCATCCTTGACCTTCCTCACATCTAGTCCATCAAGCTCTCCCAGCCTGAGCTAGGCTCTATTAACCAGGAAGAGCTAGACTTCCGTCAGATTAAATACCCTCTCCGAGGCTCTCCCTTCCAGACCCCAGCAAGCACTGCTGTAGGGCAGGTGCGCCCACCATGCACGTGAGGCCACGCCCTTTTCGTTCTTTCTGAGCCCCCACTCCCCGCGCCCAGGCTCTGCCCCGTATCCCCATTTCAAAAGCACTAGCATGCACAGCGCGGGACCCATTTCCTTACATCACTGGGGGAAAAAATAATCCCCTTTAGGAAGTCACTGTCAACTTTTCTGAAGCAAGAACTTAAAAAAGCAGCTCCAATCTCCCAACATTACTGTCTCCGAGGAAAATTCTTCAACAATGAAATAACAACCTATTTCATAAAACAAACCCAAAAGGGAGTCCAACCAGTCAGTTAAACAGCAATAGGCTGTAAAGCCAGAACTACCCTGGATGAGGACTTAAAAGTTGTGACCAAAAACACACGAAATCAAGTTACAAATGGTAAAAGTCCACTGACTGACTGAATGACCCTCTGCCGTTTCCAACACCTGCACACCTTCTATCCAGCATTGGTGCTTTTTTTGCCTGTTCAGCCTCGACCTGCTGAAACATAGCTCAGAAGTAAATATTTTAGGATACACTTCCTTAGTACTGGACTATCAAAAGCATGGCCGAGCAGAATTTTCCACGAGTACAAGGCCTCATTCGGAAGAGCAGACCTATAGTTTCAGCTCAGTTCAGCTCTGTGGACAGACTACCTCCACCTCAGTGAGGTTCTCCTCCTTGATGCATTTAGGGAGCAGTTCTAAGACTGACCCCAACACAGGAGTGTTAATTATAAACTATAAACTTGACAACCCAGGCACTGGTGGCAGCTGCAAGGACAGAGGTCATGTGTGCTTCTCTCTGGAATAAAATTCTCTTTACCCCCAAGTTAAGGTGATTACTCAAACTTTAAAGACTCCCCACACACACACCCCATTCCAGCCTACTCGAATTTTCCTTAAGCTGATTGACTCTAGGAAAACAAGGATTGCATTATGCTTGCCTCCTTGGAATGAGGTCACTCCTAGTTTCAAATTCCCTTTCAGAACAACCCCAAGGCCACAGACTGTTAGAAACCCCAGCTGCTCGATAGCACAGGAGGGCCTCAGCCACGACAAGGGAGCATTACTCAAGTCCTAATCAGCAAATGCATCCTACACCCAGACTGGCATCCTTGCAGGTTGATCCCGACGCGCAGGGCAGAAACGCGTCTGAAAACAACCCAGTCTCAGCTCCTCCTCCTAAAGCTGCTCAGCCAAAGCCAGGCGGCAGTGCAACGTTCAGCGGTGATTTTCTCCAACTGGCACCATCTGTGCAAGCCCTGCCAGACATGCTGACAGAGCAGGCTGCGTAGACCATTACTAATTCCACCAGGGTCAGCAGGGTCAGGCCTGCAACACGATGCCTATAGATTTCAAAGGCAGGCCTTCCCTGCATGCCAGCTAATCCATCTAGGTTGAAAAGCAAGCACATTTTTAGTCCACTTTCTTTTAAATTTCAAAGAAAAAAAAATCTCCTTTTTAAAGCTCTCTTCTTAAGCGTGGGGGTAGCTTGCATGTAGTCGGCAGCCTGATACCAGTTAAACTGTATGAGGCCTTCACAGGGCATGAGGCTTGCCGTGGATCCTTTGCCAAAACTGGGTAAAGAGACCAAGAGGACAACTCTCCTTCGACGACAAAAAGCCTTCATAAGAAGAGACGCAGAGGAAAGACACCACAGATCAAGACTCAGTCTCTACGGCCAAGAGCCCCCCACCCCAAGCTGAGACTACAAACGGAGTAAATGCCGGCAGCTTGTCTCCCAGGACCACAGACTGGGAGCCCGGGCAGTGTCAGCTGGGCAGGTAAGCAGAAGGCCCCGCCACCTACTGCAGAATGCTGCCATGAGCGATACCCCTACTAGCAGCTGCCCTCCAAGTGTTTGCTAAAAGCCTACTGAGTGCCAAGAGCTTATGTTTCCTTGCATTTTATAGTGTCTTCATTAAGGAACCAGGATCACTGTGAGTCTAGTACTCAGCCTCGGACTGGCCAGAAGGGCCCCAGGGCCCCATGAAAGCAGGAGGACGGCGACCTCGTCTTCCAAGTGCCACCGGGCAGCACGGACTTGCTGCTACAGGCTTATTGCCGTAACTAAATAAAGCAGCTTGCAGATACTCTTATAAATACAAATTTGTGTGTGTCAGGACCAACACTGTCAGCATTTCTTTGTAGTAGATGGTATGTTATTCTAGGTCTTCAAAAGATGACTCAGTCCAAGAGCCCAAAAAACTCCAACAGCCACAAAACTCAGACATTACCCCCAAGCTCCAAAGAAACTAGAGCTCGTAATAATTAAAGGCTTAAAGACATTTCACGATAAGTGACTTCATCTTCTTACGTGTGCTCAGCTATCAGTTTCTCCACTTACCGGAGTTTAAATCGGGCTACAGAGGTAGGAGTCAGAAGGAATTTGCAAGTTAAATAACGAATGATTCCTTTAACCCACATCATTTTTCCTGCACAGCAAGCTGGAAGGGTCACAGATCTGACAAGGCTGCCCCAGCCTAATCTGAGGAGCAGGTTAGCATGAGTTCCTATTAAGGACTTTCTTCCAGTTTTTCTACGCTTCAAGCAACTATAGAAAACTCCGGGCTAAGCCAGCTCTCAACACATCTACTCTCCCAACTCCTCCCGGCTCACAGGAGTGGCTCTAGATTATTTAAAAGTCAGTCATGCCATCCTTTAGATTCCCTTCAGTTACTCCATATCATGGGAACACTGATGTCTTAACAACAGACCTCTTCTCCACCTTTAGACTTACCTGGATGTTATAAAACCAACGGAACACACAAAACGAATGGGAACATTTAAAAGGAGAGCATGTTTCCCAGCTATTCTGTCTTTACTAACCCTTTCTGGGACCTCAGGTGTTCGGAGGATGATTTCATTCTCTTTGTAAAATGAACACCTTCACATTCCAGGATGGTTTGTTTCGGCCTTTCAGCAACAGCGAGATTTTACTCGGCCCCACTCCACATGTTGGGCTTTTAATGTAAAGCTTTTTTTGTGAGATCCTTCTCCCACCTCCAAGCCCTGTTCTGTTTTAGTGGCTTCAGTTGTTCTAAACACCGGAATCTCCTTTTCTAAACAAAAGCTGCCTGACATTCAACTTCATTTCTCTCTGTCTGACTCTGCTGGAGCAAAAGATAAGAATCTAGACAGAGGCTTTCACAGTGCTTTACCTACAACTTGTCTAAACCACCAACTGACAAACACGGGTTCTGCCCAAAGGTACCCAAGGCAACAACACAGCTGCACAGACCTGTACCTGTAACATCAGTTCCAGTACAAAAGCAGCCAGTGGAATCATCAGCAGGCAGGATGCCCAGATGCTAGTATGATAGAGCCTTGAGGAACCTACGGATACCGTCAAGCAAGGAGGTAGCAAAGTAGTTGTAAAATATAGCCACAGATAGCTTAATAAATGAAAAACAGAACTATCAATGACCCAGCAATTCCACTCCTGGATATATCCGAAAAAAGCAGAAACACTAACTTAAAAAAAAATACATGCACTCAATGTTCACAGCAGCACTATTTACAATTGCCAAGATACAGAAGAAACCTTAGTGTCCATCAACAGATGAATGGATAAAGCTGTGGTGTGTATATAGACACACACACACACAAAGAATAATACTCAGACATAAAAAAAGAATGAAATCTTCCCATTTGCAACAACATGCATAGACTTGGAGGGCACTGTGCTAAATAAAGTCAGTCAAACAGAGAGAGACAAATACTGTATGCTGTCATTTATATGTGGAGTCTAAAAAATACAACAAACTGGCGAATATAACAAAAAAGAAAAACTTACAGATGTAAAGAACTAGTGGCTACTAGTGGTAAGAGGAAAGGGGAGGAGCAATAGAGGTAGGAGAGTAAGAAGTACAAGCTATTGTGTATAAAATAAGCTATCAGGATATAGTGTAACATGGGGAATGCAGCCAAAATTGTTACAAATACAAATGGAATATAACCTTTAAAATTGTGATTCCCTATACTGTTCACCTATAACTTAAATAATTTTGTACATCAACTCTACATCAAAAAATATGACCATATGACTCACAAAACAAGACCTACACAACCACATTCTAAATGCAGGTCCATGTTTCTTAAACAGCCCGATCAGCTCCAAAAAGGCAGCATAGACGCGGCCAGAATCGGTCCCACTTTAAGCAATTCATGATCCTAAAAAATCTAAAACAACTTGCATGTTTTGTCTTCCTTTGATTTCTGAAGATTTAATCATAATTTACTAGCCTATTATAGACAGGTAGGGTTTATGGGGTTTTTATCAATTCTCTCATAAACTCTGTGCTAATACTCACATTTAGTAACCAACTTAAGCATTCTGCAATTGTGGAGTTAAAAAATACCTGATTACAGAAACCCCCATTTCTGAAGACACAACGGAAGGACAAAAAGAGATGAGGTAGGTCCATTTCATTCTGTACCTTCCCTGATCAGTTAGATTTTATCTGGTTTATAGAGATTTCACAAGAAGATTATTACAGGGTCCTCAAAAATCCCAACCCAACAAGAAGCCAAACAAGATGCCTCCTCTCTACTCCAGTCACCGTGCAGGGTCCTGGGACTCTAACAAGGTACCATCTCTGACCTCTCTCATCATCCCAGAGCAAATGGCAAGAAACACTTGCAAGCCCTTCCCCCTTGAGTTTTTAAGCAAAAGTTGCTTACAGGAGACACTGACAAGACAAATTTTGCATTCTAAATTCAGAGAAAGGGGAGAATGATTTCCAGAGCTTGAGTGCTGGGAAATATTTGGGTTTCTGATACTATGCTAGTGTAATATTAAAAACTAGTTGAGAGTGATCAAAGGAACCTAAAGGAAACAATGTGGTCACTCTTCTTTCGGGTGCCATTCGCATTCGCCCAAGGGCTCCCTCTGTGACACATCAGAGTGGCTCGCCCCAGGCTTGGCTCTGCTTGCAGGAACCAAATTTAAATAACAACCAAAGTCTGATCTTGAGAACATTTAAGTACCAATTCCTTTTTTAACATTTAATACATTCCTTCTCCTACGAACCACCCTTTCTACAATGGTTTTACATCTAATCCAATAATTCTCACTCAAGGAAGCCAGTTATGAATACTTAATGGAAGTAACTTAGGACAATTAATTACCCCCAAAGAAACCTTTACTGTAATGTGGGGAAACGGATTACTGGGAAGGGAATGCAAAGACGACTACAGAAAGATGGGGAAAAGAAACAAAAAGGAAAAGGCCTTCTCTCTGTACAGGAGAAGTATACACCTGTAGAAGAAAGAGGTTCACTGTACAAGCTCTGATTGCTAACCCATGATCCAGAAGCCACCAAAACACCACTGGGCCAAGTCCAAAATGATACTAACTGGGCTGATTCATGGGGTTAGCAGTGCATTTCATAGCAGTACCGCCACACAGTGTAATACGGCATGTTTAAGGTTCTGAGGCATAGTCTCTGCCTATAAGTATTTTTAAATATTTTTTCCAGATGTCCCACCTATTTCCCCAAGCATATGCACAGTCAATAAACAGGGCGATAAATAAAGACTGAAATCTGCAAAGGCGGCTCAGGATTCTATGCTATTTTTAGACCTCTATTGATTATTCTACAACTTGCCATCTCTTCAGTCCTACAATGGAGTCAATAGTATGTATACCTTCTGCTTCCTTTTAATGTCAACTTTTAAATTCACAGAATTGCAGAGTCCTAGCATTTCAGAAGGGAGAGCGAGCAAGGGAACCACAGGGCTCAGTCCCTGTCGCAAATGAGACTAAAACTCAGGCAGATCAATGACTTGACCAAAGTCACACAGCTGGAAACCAATCAAGTTACACCAGCTAAATGTAAAGGCACAGAGATTAACAGGCAACTGTACGTGCAAAAATCTGCCCTTTTGGTTATTCTGCATTTCAATAAATTGTAAATAATCCAAGGTTTCTTTCTAAACATTGCTGAATTAATACATTTAAAAATAAAAAAAAATCTATTGCAATCATTTAATGGTTTGGTTCACTTTAATGTTTTTATAACCACCTTTCAAAGCTAAGCACATGTTGAAACTAACTGGACCACCCAAGTCAAAAATCTAGTTGTGCTATTTAATGTTTATATGGTTTGTTTCTTAATGTGTATTTAAGTGGCAAAGTCATAAAGGGAAGCATTAATGATAATCGATACCAGATCTGCAACCATGGAGCTCTTCTTGAGGTTACAGTATTTAGCAAAGTCAGCCAAGAAAAAAAAAATGCTAAAATGAGAAAATTCTGTATAGTACTTTGAAACCAAGTCCCAGCTATATGCTGTATTCTGAAAGCAGAATTATCCAAAGGCCAACACACGATCCTCGGAAAGATATTCACTGAAAGGAAAATGTTAAAAGCGTGTCGGGGGAGCAAATGAGATTTAACGCCAGAAGAGAATATGCTCTTTGCCCTTCTGTTATCTTCAAAACGATCACAACACGAGGTTCTAAAATGAAGTACAAACTCTAAGAGCCAAAAACAAAAGATGCATTTACTTACCTAAGCATGCACATGGTTTATATTCCTAAGGAATGTTGGTAATTTATTTGGAACTCAGCATACAGCTTTCTCATAGAAACAATATCAAATAGTGATTAGGTTTCCAGACAGGCCTACAGAAACTTGTTTTTCATTCCACATATGCCCGAGGTGACAAGTGCTGGTAACCTATAGAACCTACAGGAAAGCAGGCCTCAGGGCCTGAGGCGGTGTCCAGGAGGAAAGGGGCTTTGTAGGGACAGACAGGAAGCCTGCTTTCATTTACCTCCTCCTAGTGCTTCTTAACGTCCAGCTAAATTAATGGCCAATCACCACCCCTGCTGCCCTTGTCATTCACTCCTTCCCTCCTGCAGGCCAGCTCTCTGCCTCCAGTCCTCTACTTGAATACCTGCTCTCAAGGCAAAGAACGAACCAGAGGCAGAAGTGTGGTTGCCCCCCCCACCTCTGCCTCTAATGGGCAGTAAAGCTCAGTGAGCAGGCGGTGCCTGGGACCCAGGAGCACAGGTGGAGATGAGGCTCCCCAGAGGGAGCCCGAGAAGCCCTGGTACAGGAAGAGCAGCAGCACCAACACCTGAAGCTCAAGTGCCCCAGGCAGACACACCACGTGGGCTGTTCTTATGAAAACAGCTTTGAGAAATCAGGCACACACAGGAAAAGCACCATGAAAGCCGATGTTGGTCAGCCCCTTGAAAAGCTAACAAATTGGAACATTCCTTCTCCAAGAACGGGTATCGGGGCACCAGTTAGGATGGGCTGTGAATGGGGCTAGCCTAACTGCGATGGCAAGCGCTAGCACACTTCATGCAAATTAACTTTCCAGAGCTGCTATCTGCATCCCTAAATCCAGTTAATTATCTTGACCCTCTGTGCACTGCACAGAGAATTAAGAATACATATGGAGGGTCATCCATCACTGCAAATGAAGAGCACCAAGTCTAGCAGAGCCCGGAACCTACGTGACTGTAGTCCGAAGCTAAAACTGTAAAAGTCCCCTCAAGAAATCACTTTATATAACCACAAGATTTAAATTCAATGCCTAATCAATAAAATCCATTGCTCAAAATCTGCCCACCAATAAGGTAAAAGAGATCACCAGTTTGCAGGGGAAAGCCAGATCGGAAGAGCACTTCTAGCTCAGGGAAAGCACAAGTCCATCCTCATCTCAGCCAGAAGCCTGAGCAAGACCCCTCCACCTCAAGGCTCCCAACACGTCCCACAAGTGTCCTTCAAACAGAACCAAGTCCAACTTAAAATTACGCCCTAAGTTTTCAAAAATATATTGAGTCAAAATTACCACCACTCCACAGGCTCAGATTTGCTCAGCTCGGGTCCACCTGCCTTTCCGTGTGCATCGCCGGACCCCACCCTTCTGCCCCTGCCTCCAAGTGGCAAAGACTTCAGACCAGAAGCTGCGGAGGAGAGGCGCATCTCGGGGGACAGGCGCGCCCAATCCTCAGACCACGGGAGCCACCAGTTACCACGTGCTGCAGAAACGGGCTCAGGACTCAGGCCAACGTGATGAGTTAATGCAGCTGTGGCACTAAGTCCACATATGCACAGCCATCAACGTCGTCCTGTGGCTCCAGCAAGTCTCAAGACAATGAGGGAAAGTGTGCGACCTACAGGGAAAGGCACTGGGCTGCATCACAAGACCTAGATTTTTGGATGTACTCTGCTGGCTCATCTCAGGGGAAGGGACCAATCGCTCCCTGTCTGGGACTCACTTTCCTCATCTGTAAAATAAAGAGCAGATGTGCTCTTCCAGCTTCGGATGCTTACTGACATAGAAATACGCATCTCCCCGTGTGGCACAAGGAGCCTCCAGGACTCTCTGGCCAGCACATTCACAGGCTTCGAAGGAGACTGAATGCAGCAGTATTAGCCATGCACCTATGTAAGACTGTTATGATCCTGACCAAATATCTTTCTTTTTTTTTTTTTTCTGCTTTTTAGGGCCACGCCTGCAGCATATGGAAGTTCCCAGGCTAGGGTTTGAATTGGAGCTTCAGCTGCTGGCCTGCACCACACTCACAGCAATGCCAAATCCAAGCTGCATCTGCGACCTAGACCACAGCTCACGGCAACGCTGGACCCTTAACTCACTGAATGAGGCCAGGAATCAACCTGCATCCTCATGGATACTAGTCGGTTCGTAATCTGCTGAGCCACAACAGGAACTCCCAAATATCTTTAAAAAAAAACACTCCACTGAAGTACGTGGAGGACAAGAGCCACGAGCTCTCCTTTGACAACATCAAGTCTTCCTCAAAAGGTAGCACTGCAAGCACACAACATCGCCACCACTGCGCTTGCGGTCACATGCACTCTCAGTTTCTCCTCAGCTGATTTAAGCCGCCGGCAGGGGGACTCCCAGCAAGACAACTTCATTGCATGACAGCAACACTGTTCATCTGGGTGCGGGTACCTGCGTGTGGCTTATGTGTCTCTCCTGACTAGGCTCCCAGTAGCTTTGGGGCTAGGAATAATAAGTCCATGTCCATATTAGGGACGACACTTAACGAGGTGACTCAATGCCTGTGAAGCAACAAACACAGAGCCGGAGGGGATCCAGCTCTTCCGCAGCAGACTTTCACGTCCTCAGTGGGTGGAAACTGTCCTGGAACAAGTCCCCAGAAGAACTCCCCCAGCCTAGCTCCATCACCGCCCCCCCAACCCTCCTCTCACTCCGCCAAGGCTTGGAACTTCCCGGAAAGCACAGGTGGGGCAGCACGAACTTTCTCACACCTGGCACATTCGCATCTGCGGGGAACTCGTTCTCATCTGTCCTCCAGACACAACACCGCCGCTAACGTGAGGCAGGAAGAGAACAGGAGCCACGGCAGACCTCCCCGCCCAGGCCTCGATCTGCAAAGTCCGACTGAAATTCACAATTCTTTTCAGACCCAAAGGAAACGGGCAGTTGGCCACATGCAGAGCGTCGCCCTAGCCGTCAGTCAGGGCGCTGTGAAGACAGACACTCCCTACAAGGGTGCCCAGGCTTTGTCAAAGCTCGGAGAAGGCACTCCACGGAAAATTGAGCTCGGTCTGGAGAACCACTTAGCCCCGCTGAAGGACTGTCATGGCAAGAGTCCGCAGGGCACTCGCCTCACACCTTGTGTTTCCCAAACCAGAGGCAAAGTCCCCCTTCTGTCCTTCACCAACCTATTATCCTCTCTCGGCTTCAAAGGGGAACTGCCCCACAGCTACATTTTCTGCAGGAAGCCGGCTCCTAATAGCACTCCCTAAGAGTGCTCTGCTTCCCAAACTTAAAAGGAGCCAAGAAATCGCGAGCCTCTGAGATTTAACAGCTTCGTGCGGTACGCCTGAATTGCCTGCTCTCTTTAACTCCAACCATAATCCCCCTTTAAAATCTTGACAGTAACACGGAAGAAAAAGGGGATTATATAAACGATAAAACCTAGGGTGCTGAGACATGAAATCCTGGATCTACTCCTCTACTTACAGACTTTCTGGAAAACATCAGGAGGGACAAGTTGTATCCGTTTCTCCCTTTATGAGAGTGTGTGGACCCCGTATCATACGACGCTTATGTCTTCTTAAGCAAGTAAGGAACATGGAGGCCCCTTCGGCACTATTACGTATATTTCTCTATGATTTTGTCTAGGATCAACCCTTTAATACACACCAGTGGTCTGCCCTAGACACTATTAACAGAACCTCGACTCTTTACATGAAGGCCTTTCTGATCATGTATAAAGAGGCCACTATTATACACAGTACTACATACACACGGCTATATACACATGATGAGACAGACTATATACACACTATATATATGTTCTATATAGAGTCTGTATATGATATATATACTATACACACTACTATTTATAACCTAGATGGGGAACAAGGGCCTCCTGTATAGTACAGGGAAATTTACTCAAACTGTGCAGTAAGCTCCATGGAGAAGCATCTAAAAAGGAATGTATAACATTTACTTTGCTGTACACCTTAATTAACACCTTTGTAAGTCAACTTTATTCCAGTCAATTTTTTTTAAAAGAGGCCATCGAGTGATCACAAATATTTCGCTTGAGCAAATACCTAGTGCTTGAGTCATCTTTTTATCTTCATACATGCATCACACCACCCACAAAGTGAAGAAGGCTTACAAGCTTAACAGTAAAACGCCTGGAGGCTAATCATTTCATACCAACACTCCCAGGATGAATTTGGAAATTAGAATGAGTATTTGATATAATAACATCAAGAGGGAGAATTTGTGAAACTGGATTTAGTGAGTGCTACCATCTCAGTGGGCAATTAACAGGAAATGGCGTTACTCACATTGGAGCGAGCAACCTCTGTTTTCAAATCCCCCTTCCCATGTCTAATAGCATCTTGAGTAGATTTCACAATTTGGGGTAACTTCTGGTTATTAAAACCCTAGGCCGGTTTAAATGTTTGTTCTGAAGTTTGACTGCAGTTTTATACAAGCCCCAACTCTGACACCAGGCAGAGCTGTGATCTGGACTGTGAACAGGGAGTCTGGGGTCTACTTTCATTCATCCCCTCCTCCCGGCTATTAGTCTTCCTCCTGTGAGCATCTGGTAGGGACGGATAGGCCGGGTCCCTCCCCGCCTGGCCATGATCGATTCCCTAGCTAATGCTGGCTGGTGTGTCAGTTCTCCCGAGGGCCCCACAGGACCCCCTCACCACACAGCTTCTCTGGCTCAACCTCTTCCACCCACCTCTTGGCCCCTATTAGCAGAAGCCAGCCTCTTAGGGACAAACAGTCTAGCAAGATGGCTCAAGACCAACTACATTCTCGGTGCTCACTTCAGCTTGGAGAATTCCTATATCCTTGCCAAACTAAACAGGAGCTATGTAAGCTGCTCCAGTGGCAGCCCCTGTTCCTGCTGTGCCTCTCCAGTTCTCCCTTTCCAACCTCGACAGGCACAGGGGCAGGTAGGCAAGGCTAATGGAGTAGACGTTCGACTAGAAAAATCCAACGCCAGCCTTGCAGACACCCCTAACCTCTATGGTTCAGTCTCTTGGAAAGTTCCCTCTCACTTTTGGTACAAAGCAAATGAGCCTTTCTCTTGTCCCTCCTTTCCCAGTATTCTATGCAGACTAGAAAACAGCTGGGTAAAGGCAGGGAGTGGAAGCTGGTGGCAGAAAAGCCAGTTCTGCTCTCCTGGTAAGCTCTTTGGGGAGGTGTCTGGCTCAGATGGTCATGGCTCTAGTCAGACCATGAGGTCTTCAAACTCTTCTGTTTTAGCTGGACCCCAAAGCACCTATTCTAAGACAGCAGATAAGTCTAATTATTACCAAAGAAATGACTGGTATAGAATGACCAAATTATCCCTGCACTTAAAACAGTAGAAGCAATGATATGAACTCTTGGCAGTGTCTTAAGCACTCCATTCTCAGTGGAGTACAAAATTCAATATATCCCTTGATTCTTACTTGTGTTAATTACATTGACAGACCCTTAGCTCCCTGACGTGGTACCTGTCCATGTGTGGTCAGGCATTGACAGGTGTTCAACTGCTCCTAAAAACGGCACTTCTGTTGATTCTGTTTCTGGTTGGAACAGTACAAATTTTCCTGTTATTCTATACATGAAGTTTCACTATTAAAACACCTATCTTTTTTTTCTATTACTTCATGAATTTTATTACAATTATATGTAAAACACCTATCTTGATTAGAGGGATTACTTCAACTGTATTTCATATCATAGTGAACTGTGAAATTCAAGGCCTCCATGATGAAACAGATCTTTAACATGAGATAACTTTAAAATAATGAGTGATCCCAATTAATATAGTTTTCTGTCTTCTTTTTGTTTTTTTAAAGTATCTTTTGGCCTGGCCTAAGCACTTGTAGACAAAAACTTAATGTCTGGTTCCAAATATTCAAATGATAGCAATAATCTATTTGTTACCTATCAAGGTTCCAAAACCTATCCTTAAATTATCTCCCTTTGCCTTTACAACAATCCCACCTAGTGAGACTTTTCCTTTTTTTTTTTTTTTTTTTTTTGGCCTTTTTAGGGCCACACCCACAGCATATGGAAGTTCCCAGGCTAGGGGTCAGATTGGAGCTGTAGCCGCCAGCCTACGCCACAGCCACAGCAATGTGGGATCCAAGCCACATCCGCACCCTACACCACAGCTAATGGCAACGCCAGATCCTTTAACCCACTGACCAAGGCTAGGGATCGAACCCAAGTCCTCATGACACTAGTCAGGTTCATTACCACTAGCCACAACAGGAACTCCCAAGACAAATATTTTTAATCTCTCTTTAAGGATGTGAACGTTAAGATCCCAGATGGTTTAAAAGTTCTATCACAGGTATCCAATTAGGGTTGCTGAATATAAGGATGAAATAGGAAACTTTTATCTCAAGATTCTAAAAAAAAAAAAAAAATTGAAAGAATGTGGTTAATTAGTTAAGAGAACTACTATCTAGGTGGCAGCTAAGGGTGCTTGGCTGGTGTCCTCCTGTTCACTTCTAAATCCCACAAACAGGCCCCTTTACGGTAACTGCAGCCTTGATCACGAGAAATACTCGCTAGTTTCCCAGGATTCCACAACATGTCCTTTTTTAGATATCGTCCAAAATTCTTTCTTTGGATCACTACACAATCTCGGAGGAGAACCATGAAGATCCTAACGTTTGCCTCACACATAGGAATTTCTGATACAACATAATGCACCACCACAGCACGCCTCACATTATGCTCTTTTCAATGAGGAAAGTAAACATGCAATAAGAGGTTAAATAACTTAATGACGGTCACACGGTCAGTAAACATTTGGGACTCAATCCCAGGCCTTCTCGCTTTAAAAAAAAAGAGAAAAAAAAAGGTGTGGGGGGATTTAACTATTCTAGGTGCACCACCTCTCCCATGGCACTTGGCAAATTGCCTTGGATAAGCCAGGTACCTCATTTTACAACTTGAAAGTTCTTCATACACTTATCTCGTTTGATTTTCTCCATGGCTCCACAGAGATTAGGTATTTTGTCTATTTTAAAGATGAGAAAATCAAAGCTTAACTCATTTGGCAAAAGCCTTCCAACTAGCAAACAGCAGCCAATGCTTGAAGCAAGTCGTCAGCGAACTCTAGCGAACATTAACTCCTACAGATCAACAGATCTCTCTCTCGCTCTGTTGGTTTTTTTTTTTTTTTTTTTTTTTTTACAGCTTGAGTTTTTACCCTGTTGCACAAGAACACAAGGAAACTGCGAGGAAGGAAGAGTGAATCAGACCCCTTTGCTCTCACTCCTAAGAATCAGTGAACCCGACAAGTCATGTAACAGCACCAAACTTTCCTGCCACCCGCCCAGGGATCTCGAGGCATGGCGAGTGGGGAAGGGAAGAGCAAGAGGGTGCAATAGCATTGGAGTCAGTTAAACACACAGAAGGCATTACAGGGAGAGAGACTGCTGCAACAGCAGCCCTCCTGACAGTCTGTATCTCTCAAGTCCAAAGACAAACAAAATGACTTGACCACCCACAAAAAGAGACCTGCAACGAAACGAGACAGGGAGGGGGAGGCTGTAGAAGTTCCCAGGCTCCTCCTAAGATCTCAAAGGGAGCCCTTCTGCATGGCCATGAGGTGGGCACTTGGCAGCACCAAGATCCTGGCATTGTTGCCAGGCAGTGGGTGAGGCCAAGGCAGGGCCACACATGACACTGGGCTGCAGGACAGGGTCTGTCTGGAGCAAAGGATGGCAACTAAAACCCCCATGCTGACACTTCACTGCCACAGGAGCCTTGACTCAAAGACACTGCCAAAGCCACTGCTGGCAGCCAGCATCGATGCTTTAGATGTATCTTGCCATTTTCTGAAAGGAAAAAGGAACACAGAGATCTATTCGCTAATTGCATTATGGGTGGCTTCACATCTTAGGCAATAGGCAACCGAGTCTAGGAACCCTGGCTTGCATATTGGACACCACTCGCCCCCTTGCTGAGATGGAGAAGGAGCCCAACAAGAAGCATCTGGAGCAAGGTTCTCCACTCCCAGGCCTGCAGGCTTCTCATGCCTGCGCTGAGCCCCTTCTGGAGTGTGTTCTTTGCCACAAATAATTCCTGGAATTATTATCAGGAAGATAACAGAGGGAAACACTCTTTAAATGTAGGTCTGGGAGTCTGTGGTCTAAATTCTACACTTAAACCATTACCTAATTTAATTTGGCACTGTTTTTCTTGTTATCTTCAAGAGACTAAGTTAGAGTGGTTAAAATAATATTTTACACTTTAAAAGCAAACCTGGAACAAGGAGCTGACTCATCCACATGTTGCCCACTAAGGACCTGGCTTTGTTACAATTCAGTTCATCACTTGACACTGTGAGGCAGCCATAACCTTACCCATTTCCCACACAAGGCAACTGAAGTCCCCACAAAGAGAATCTGACCAAGAGCTAAGGACACCAGTATTCAAACCTAAGACCTCAGGTGAAACCCCAATCCCACTAAACAAAAATAAATGTCTCGGGCAGATCCCAGGTATCCTCCATCAAATGATGCTCCCCAGGGCCAGAGCCCCTGACGACGGTCTATGGGCCCAACAACGCTGCCCAGAAGGACAGAGTCATGGCCCTAAAACTCCTGCAGCAGGAAACATATCCATTAAAACTGGCTGCATCTATTTACAATCAACCACTGGAAATCCTGCACAGAGGTAAATACACAAGCGCTCTAAGACCAAACCGCTTTTACTGATCTCTGGCCCCCTCCATCTTATAAATCAGACATATGAAGACTGAGAAAATCAAAGTTACAAATGCTCAATTAGGACTCTTGCAATAACTGAAGCTGAATTTGCATGCGGCTTACCTCTTATGCCCAGCGCTTACCAAACAACAACACCAAAGAAGAAGTCTGCTATAATCCTGCAAGCACAGAGCACCGCGATGGCCTTCCCTAGGATGCAAGGGCAGCAATGGCTGCTGAGTGCCATGCGTGTGTTCGCAGGACAGCATTCTCAGAGTGTGGCCAAGCTGGAGAAGCCCGCAGTTTTGGACCCTGAACCACTGTCAGAAAATAATGTCACATCTACTGATAGTGAATAATGAACCAGCAGGAAAAACTAGACCACTGCTTCTGCACGCTCAGGTGTCGGCTTGTGTGGGAGCTGTGATGCCCAACCCCCACCCTCCAGTATTGTTTACAAGCGACGGTGAAGACAATAGCTCCACCAAAGTTATTTTCATGTGCCAAATGTCAGGTAAGGACTGGCAAGGTGGGGACACATTTAAAAGTGCTGGAGGAGGAAACATCTGACGGCAGAATCTGTGCAGATGGAGGGGATGCTCCCGGGTTAATGGAAGGGCTCCATTAATTTCTCATGGAGCCATGAACCACATGACTCAGGCATGTTCACCCCTGGGGTGTTTTTATCATGCATTTTCAAGAACGGAGAAGAGAAACTCAGAAGTTCTTGCTTTTAAATACGGCCAGTGGAAGCAACTCTGCGTTCCATACTTTGTTTCCACACTGCTCGGTAGGCAACAGTTAAAAACGTAGGCGCACTTTTCAATGACTGAGAGATCCTAACCATCTTCATCATGGTTGAGCTATTGAAGTCCCCCCTCCCCACTTAAGGTCCCGCTTTTGAAAATCGGCAGCTTGCTGACAGCAAGGAAAGAAGCTCCAGGTGTTGGTGGAAGGAAATCACCATAATTTGCCTATTACCTCTGAAATAACATGTTCCCAAAATATGGTAACTCAAGCATCCGTAGTTTTCTGCAAATTTTTTAGCTTGAAAAGTGAACAAGAGCTTTGGCTCAAGAAAGAATCATCTCAAAGGAGACTAGAACTCAGAGAGCTCCAGGTAACCACTTCCTCTACAGCTTCAGCACCTAGACGCTTAGATAGGGATCCACACATGACTACGTTCCCAGGGACCTGGTTCATGCATCATGATGCCCAAAGAAAGGACTATACGCCCACCCCAAAAGGCTGCAGAAACACACTAAGAAGGAATGCTGAGAAGCAGATGTTTGAGACAAAGAAGTATTTCTAGCTAGAATCACCCTAGGTCTCAAAAATCTTTTTTCTATTTTAAACATATACAAAGGGAATCTGGGTTTTAAGGATATAAAAACTGTTCACAGGCATTAGTTGTATTAGACATAGAGCAGACCTTAAACATTACTTTTTTCCAAGCAGTATATTTTGATGGAGCTTTCCGGTGTACACAGGAGACTCATTCTGACATGGAGATTTTTTTTTTTTTTTTAATTTGCTGGTCCTTATAAAACAACCACCAAAAAAAAAAAAACAGAAAATAACTCAGCTTTTAAAAAAACTACTCAGAAAATAATTTAACAGATACCCCTCATCCTATACTTAAGTCAGAGCTAAGCTGGATTTAGGGCAATTACAGAAATAAGTGGAGCATACTGATTGTGAAGAAAACCAGGGGTTGCATTGCAATGAGATGCCATCTGGTCATCCTCTTCCTTTTTTTTTTTATTAATGATTTTTATTTTTCCATTATAGTTGGTTTACAGTGTTCTGTCAATTTTCTACTGTACAGCAAAGTGACCCAGTCTCTCTCTCTCTCTCTCACACACACACACACACACACACACATTCTTTTTCTCACATAATCTTCCATCATGCTCCATCACAAGTGACTATAGCTCCCAGGGCCATACAACAGGATCCCACTGCTTATCCATTCCAAATGCAACAGTCTGTTTCTATTATGTATTCCCAGTACATCCCACTCCCCAGCCTCTTCCTTTTATAATAAATAAACAAGGCCTACGGAAGTGAGTGCCTGGCCTTTGCTAGGTAGTGAGAGCCAAGGCTTGCTCAGGTTCCCTCTCTCCAAAATCCATGTTCTTTCCCCAGTTTCACACTCCCTATGTCTCCATGACATTTTTTATTTCTATTATGTGTAAAGTAAATGGACTTTCTTCATCCAGCTGGCTAAGCAGCATTAGCTTGTTTTCATTGATTCATATACTTCTTTGAATGCCATCTGCACACTAACGTGCAACATGTATTACTCTTCTATTCCTGTATAACCAAACACCACGGACTTGGCTTAAACGAGTTGTGTTTATCAGCTCACAGGTCTTGAGGTCGGAAGTCCAGCACATCAAGGCTGGGTTCTCTGTTGAGTCTCTCAAGAACTGCAATGATGGTATTGGTTGGACCGGAGAACACTGAGGTATATGATAGTGTGTGTCAGAATGCCCTTCCTTTTTCAAGGCCAAATTATACTATGCTGTGTGTATGGACCACATTTTGTTGATGGACACCTAGGTTGCTTTCACTTTTTTGGCTATGGTGTGGATATGCTTTTAAACGTTTTTCCTCCATTCTTAAAACAGCTGTCTTATTGCACACTGGAAACTTTTATTTTGGTTTTAGAAAAGTATATATATCATTTATGAAAACAAGGGGATAGAGATTGACTGCATCATCTAAGAGAAGATCACCTACCGCGCCTTTAAAACCACAGCCCTTTGAGGACCAAGACAATAAAAACAATCACATTCACCTTCCAAGACAAGCCCTACCTTCTCCTCCTACCTTCTCTCAAAGGTACTTAAAAAAGTCATTCCTCTCATCACCTTCTCGGGAGCGAAGTGGAAGAAAATCTCATATGAATTAGTGCAAACCCTGACGTACGGATTTTTTTTCAAGCAAAGCAATTTTATTACTTTCAACCTATGGGAAGCTAACAAATTTGTCAGAGAAGCCTCAGGCTCATATTTTAATGAACACAGAAGAATCGTATATAATTATCATATCAAGCGCTACAACGGAGATTTCAAGTATTTGAGGACACTTGAACACAGCTTACACTCTAGGATTTTTAAACACCCTCCCCATCTATCATAGTATCATTTTAGCTATTAATCTGAGGCATTGATAAAGGTTTAGCAAAGATAACTTCAAATGGGGGGCCCAAGTTAAATAGGTTTTATCGCCTTTTAATTTACCATTAAAATTCTTTACTATGGACAAACTTAAGAAAACTGAGAATGTTTGCAGGAAAAACAGAAGCAAATTTACAACTGACTAGTATATGTATCTAGGTCTAGACAAGTACTTAATTTTTTTGCAACCAACAGCATAGGTAAGAGGAAGGAAAAAGGAGAGAAATAAGTCCCATCATATGCAAGAAGCTTAGAGGAAAGAGAAAAGCAACAACATGACCAAATTTTTGTCAGAGGAATAAGTGATCAAAGACAAAGGCAAACTAGAAAACAATGAAATATCAAAAAACCCAATAAAAATCCCTCAAGCTTGATAATGTTTCATGTTAGAAGGTTGTCTATTATTCAGTTCCAATCCCTGACTTCAAAAGTGTACCAAGACAGAAATGTCTGCAGCTTTGAATCACTGAATAACAGCATATAAACAAATCCATCCTCTCTTTCATTTGTTTTCCCTGAACATTTTCAAATTGACAACTGCTAGAATTCATCAAGATCATTACTCCCCACCTGGATTTGGCATCCTTAAGGGGGGGGGGGGAGCATTCCTTTTCTATCTCATGAATATTCTGCAGAGATACAAACAAACCTGCAGTAAAAATAAGCACAAAGAAAGCTCTTAGAAACAACACCTCCAGCCTAGGGATAGGGCCCATTTTATCTCCTAGGGCGCCTCTGAAGGCCTCTCTGTGCACAGAGGGGGCAGGGATCACCAAGTTTAGAATCCCTCCAGCCCCACATCCTTGTGGGCCACTGTGGGAGGTGTGTCAAGGAAAACTGCCTAGTGCTAAATCCTCTTGGTTCTGTGGGCTACGCTTACTTTCATGTTATCGCAAGAGCCTGGGGTCGAGGGAGAAAGCCATCCAACAGTGATATGTGGAAAGAAGGGAAGAATCATCAAGGGGGAAAAAAAAAGCGCGAGCTAACAGATTGCCCTTGATTATTTTTATCCCCCTAATTTATTTTTGTCTTTATTAAAAGGAAAAAAATAAGGCACATAAGCATTCTCAGAGAGACTGATTTTTCTGCCTAATGAGGCATATATTAAACGTCTTTTCATTAGCCAGAGAGTAATTCTCCGTGCCTCCTGCATGCTGCCAAGAATGAGAATAACCTCAGAGGGCTTACATTCTGCTGGAGGCAAAGCCCACGTGTCTTTCCCTCTCCTTCTGGAGGTGGGGGCGAGGGTCCTTTCTTGTATAAAAAGTATTTGCTCCTGCAGTCGTGCTGTCTTCACCAGTCCCCAAACACAACATGCTCGTTCTTCCTGCTCTGTGCGCAAGCTCTTTGATCTTCCATCTTCCTAAGCTCCCCTTTTAGCCTCCCTATTCTTGGAATAACTCTACTCTTCCAGGATGCCAGACTTCTTCACATGCAGCTCTTAGTAACACCTTCTCTCGGTTCCCGTAGCTACGGTGCTCAGAGGTCCGTCACACAAGGCATGGGTGATGCCGTCCAGGATACATCTGAGAGCCCATCAGCAGCAATGGGTTTTGCTTTGCGTACTTCTATCACAAGACATGACGCAATGTGTTAGGCTCCATCAAGGTTTGCTGAGCCAATTTTAAAACACACTGAAAGGATGGCGTCATTCTTTTGCTCTGTGCTGGCAGTCCTGCCGTTTCTCTGGTTTACACTCTCCGCGAATCACTTCCCATCCACAGACCCCTTACACAACCTCAGCAGGAAGGTTAATTCCTTGGCTGCACAGCAGAGATTCTGGAGGTGAGGCCTGGAAATCGGTGGTTTTTGTTTGCTTGCTTTTGTGCCTTAAGAGCTCACGAGATGAGTCTGATCAATATCCAGGTTTGGAAACCACCGACTTGCCCCAGTTTCTATTCTTACCAGTTCTTATAGCCTAGCACACTGGTTACTGCTTCTAGATAGTCTAGGCCTATTTCATGGTGAGTGTTTACTTCTAAGATGATTCTTGAACTTCTGGAATCACCATTTTACTTTCTGACTAAGCAATGAGGGGTGTGAAACTTTCCTGGTTATTTGTTCACCAAGTATTTACTTAGCTTCCTCCAAGGACTAACTGACTCTTGGCTTCATATTGGGGATTGCCCACTAACTTGATTTTGAACTCTTTCCCTCAAGGGAGATTTTTAAAGCATCAAGTAATTATGTACGATTCCAATTCAGGACAAAGTGGGCGGTAACTTACATTTTTAGCTCTTAAGTGGGTGCTCATGGCCATATGCAACTCTTGAGTGTAGAGATTAAATACTAAACATAGAACAAGGCTCATCTATACAGTGTAATTGTGGATTTCTAAGTTTTAGCTGCCAAGCCACAAGAAATGAGGAAGCTATTCAGAGAAGTGGATTCGTTTAGCAAATATTCTATACTCTCCCCCAAATCACAGTTTTCAATAAATTAGGCTGCAACTGAGAGAATGTTACTCTTATCCCTACAAGTCTATACATCTTATACTTTTTATAACCCTTGACTATTATGTGGGTTTTTCAACACTCACCTCCCCCTCCCCCAAGGAGGATGACTGCTGATCCTCTTAAGACTGTTACGGTTTTCCAAGCACCCAAGCCACTGGGTGTGACAGACTTCTGCACCTGGAATCTCAATTAGTTACAAGCAATATAAATAGAAAAGCAGCCATCAGTAAGGGATAGGAAACAAAATGGCAGAGGGATACTATTTTTAGTGGAAGTACAGTCGATTTACAATTATTATGTAAGTTTCAGATGCAAAATATAGTGATTCGGAGTTTTTACAGATTATATTCCACTTACCATTATAATATATTGATGGTATTCCCTGTGCTATACAATATATACTTATAGCCTATTTATTTTATACACAGTGGTATGTACCTCAAACTGGACCCTGTCTTGCTCCTTTGCCCAGAGGTGCCACCAATTTGTTCTCTTTATCTGAGTCTCTTTGTTGTTAGAGTCACTACTTTTATTCTTTTAGATTCCACATATATAGTGATATCGTACAGTATTTATCTTTCTCGGACTTATTTCACTGAGCCCAACACCCTCCAAATCCGTCGTTGCAAATGGCAAAATGTCACTTTATTTTTATTTATTTTTTACAGCTGAGTAGTCTTGGCAGAGGGACACCGTTGAAGAGTGAAAACAATGGCTCTGTGAAAATAAAGGAGTCATAACACCGGGCAGGATCTCGTCGAGTCTGCAGAGGAAAGTGTGGTGTGTAACTCCCGACGTATCTAACGCAGGGCACTTGTTCAGAAGCTCTGGTACAACATCCGGCTTTTGTTCACGTCCACCAGCATCTTTCAGAAATAGACAACCCAAAGCACATACAAAGGAAGCTGCTCAAACGCTGACTTCTAATTAGATCACCAACCTCACTGGAGGAAAAAGGAAAATGCATCTGTCTACTGTTTCCTTAAAATCTGCTCCTGCTTTATCTGAAGGCCATAAAACAAACATCCTAAACGCTGCACTAAACTTGAGTTCAAAAGTTCAGCGGTATGGGGAGAAATGGCAGCACCATCCCGGAGGAGAGGGTGGGCTGGGGGCTGCAGATGGGAGAAGGGCCACTGGGTCTCCCTCCTCCCACTCAGACCATCTGCAAAAGTTTAGGCCTCCCAGCCATGCTGACCTCCAGGCCCACAGCCGTTACTCAAGCTGCACCTGCCCGGGATTAAATTTCCTGCTGGTGAATGATCATTTCTTTCCTTTAGTGGGCCCACAGCTGTCACGTGATCGAGTGGGAGGCAAGAAGAGGGAACCGGCCCCTTGCAAAAAGGGCTGAGCGGGACACCGACTTGGGTGAGAAAAGGGCTGAGCAGGACACCAACTTGGGTGACTCATCTCCTTCAAAAACCTGTTCCTGAAAGGCTTCTGCATGTTTCTATCACTTCTTGCTTCAGCTCTCAGATTAATTAAAGCCTGTCAGGGAAAGAGCTCTAACCTGGCAAACAGACTATCTCTTTGATTCATTAGAGCTTCATAAGAATGAATAGGACTCATTGTCTTTCTCTTTTCCCTTTGACCCCAAAGACCCTTAGGTCTATAGTTTCTAACCTTGCTGAAAAGAGAAATAACTTTGAAAAGGAGGGCGGCAGCTCCCAGTAAGGAGAGCTCAATTGCATGGCAGAAGTCAGTTACACCTGCTTGCTAGCATTTTGTTAATCCAAGCAATCCATCCACGGCGTGCCTACGATAGCCTTGGATGTGCACAGTGATGGAGTCAACTCTTAGGTTCACTTTTACAACTTCGAGGGTTGCGGAGCGAATTTATATAAAATCTGTACGTAATACCTGCAGAGTCTCCTTAACAGTACATTGACAAAGGAGTGCATGGTTAGTCATAAGCAAAGGTAATTACAACAAGGAGAAGACTATGTTAGCCAAAATACATGATAAAGAATCATGGCTTTCCCTCAAAAGGACAGTTCTATATTTCGCCTAAAAAAAAGAAAACAGAGCTGGATTTATACGAAACGCTTCCCAACAGTTAATCGAAGCACCATACACCTGCCCCCATCAGAGTGAACCAGTAGGGAAACAGGACCCTGAACACTCCAGGGGTCACAAAGCAATGCAGGGGTCAAAGAGATGCTGGGGCAGTGGCTTTCCTCCTAAGAATTCCACTCCTGCAGAGCAGGAATGCCGTCGGATTTTACACACACACACAGCCTCGACGTGCCACAAGTGTAATCCCCCAGCTGACACACCGCCATGTCATTAGATGAGCAAACAGACATTAAGGGGACAAGCAGGTGGCTTAGATTGAACTGCAAGGCTATCAGAGATAGACAAATAAAATTAGGACTTAAGACAAATTTTTAAGTCCCTTTCATTAGCCATCCACATCCCTCCGATATCCAGAAGTGCCAACTCTGGCTCCAAGCACCCTAAGACATTTAGAGGCTGACAAGAAGAAATTTCCATCTACTGCATTAGCACTTAATGTGGGCAAATGTCAACTGTTGGTGCCCAGGTGTTGAAAAGTGCCTGTCTCACTTTTAAGCAGTAAGACAAGACGGGCTGAATACTCGTGGTTGATTATTGCAGCTCTCAAGTGAAGGCCAAAACGACTCTGAACACATGAGAAATGGAATACTCTTTTTCAAAACGCTCTGACTGAAGTGCCTCATTTTAGATTACAAAATGGATTTTATACATTTCAGCTTTAAAAAAAAAAAAAAGAGGGAAGGAAAAAAAGAAAACAGGCAGATCAGTTTATTTTCTGAGCACAGTATTAATGACAAGATGACATCACCAAGAGCCAATCAGAAACCTCTCTGGAGTCGGGTGTTCTAACACCATTCCGTATTTATGGTTAAGCACCAGAAGGGTGTCAACCCTAAGCTGCATCTCCCTCCCTACTCACTTCTAAAGAAAGCGCCTGCCTGCTTTCATTCAGCAGCCAAACTGGGGGTTGGGGGGGGAGGGCTATGTCTCTCTTCTTCCTCCTCCCAGCCCGTTTTCTGACAACCCCAAAACAGTAAGTGGAAAGCAAGAGAGAACGCCTGGGACCTTGTATCACCGCTTCCTACAAAGCTGAACAGTCTCTGGAGCTTCAGAAAAGTCCTTCACCGACAAACCAAAGCCAAGGCTTCATCCGTAAAACCTCTAAGAGCAGGAAGGAGAGACGGCTTGCAGAAGACAGGGAGGGTCAAGGCTCTCTGTGCTCAAGAAATGAATGCCATCGTTTCCCCCCCTCCTGTGTTTTTAAACTATTCTCTACTCCCACCACTTCCTCCCCTTCTAAAGCAATGTTGAAGGAGAGAGGCAAGTTAACACTGCCATGGTTAATCCTAGGCCGGCACAGACAGAACAATTCAGCTTCCCTCTTACTCAGAGGAAAGGAGGCCAAGCATCGTCAGGGCACCCCAGGCACAGGACAATGAAATCAGCACATCTGAGCTGCTCACAACGCTCTCATGGTTGATACTAACCATGGAGTTGCTGGGAGATGCTGTGGCCAGAACAGAAGCATGGCTCAAGTCTGTCTTCCCTCTAAAATCAATCTGTATCAACAGAAACTGATAATGCAATTCAAATTCGAGGCAGCACAGAGGAGACGTTTATGGCATCCATGAAAAAAAAAAATCCCTGCCCCAGACAAGTGCAACGTGCATCCTGCTCTCACATTCCTCCCAAAAGCTCGCCTGGAGATGAATATAGCCCTTTTCCTTTTCCACAGCCCTAACCATCTGATGTTGTATCGGGATTGCTGGATTCGACCCAAAACCAGAATTATAACATGTAATAAGATGCTTGGCCATGCCACAAAGATGACAGAATTTGGCATGCTGGCCTGGAGCCAGTGTGACAGATCTTGAGCTGATGTTTCTTTCCAACAGATTTAATAATGCACAAGGAGAAAAAAATTTAATAATCTGCTCAGAGCAAATTCAGTGTCTACAAGCTTCTTCTGGTTTGCCTCTGACAAGCCACCTCACCCCCGCCACTCCGTACTTTCCTAGATGCCAAAAACATGCAAATAAAGTGACTGTAGCCTGGCCCTTTTCATAATTAACTTGGGTCAAATGTAAACACATTAGATTCAAAAGGTCAAGGAGAACTGGGGTCCTCCCTAATTAGGGGCTATGTAATCAGAATCATCTAATTTCTCCTGCATGTTCCCACTTAAGCCACAGCATAAAGATTCTCCCTGCCACATGGGAAAACATTTTATACATAACCCACACACACTCTTCTCCTTGCCGGGTCTCCATACAAATCACGGGTCACAATATAAGGAAAAGACAGTTATGTCTGAAGCAAAGAAAAAAGGAACCTGACCAAGGACCTTAGGTCATCCAGGGCTTAGGAAAACAAGGAGGGAAAAGAAAATGACGTTTCAGACGTCTTAAAGAAAACAGACAAACAAACAAACAAAAAAAAAACGAGGAGGAAAAGAAGAGTTCCTTTTGTCCCATATGCTAAGCAACCGGTGTTGTCAGTTATAAAAATTCACCAAGACAAAAATTAAAAGCAAGACGTGAAAATCTGAGCACTCAGTGATAAAGGAACCAATTAGAAGCCAATATACTCATCTCATAAATCCAAAAATAAATATTTGAGTGTTTCTAAAGTGCATTCTTGCCAATGACCTTTCCTAAGACAAAGGGGATCCTTTCTAAAACCCACCAATTAGAAGGCCTTGTTATTACTCTCTAATCTTGGTGCTCCGAGGTACTTGGCAGAAGAGAAAAGTAATTTGGATCATCCAAAAATCATTTACATTTGGTTTTAGTTGTATTATATGAGGGTGGTAAGCTGGCAACAAATTTTCCTCCCTAATTAAGTTTAGTTTAGAATGATTTTAAATTTTATATTCCCTCAGCAGCCGTTATCTGACGACTGAAGACAGTGGCCGGCTGGCAACAGGAGAAAGCCAGTTGCGGACTTTTTTTTTTGCTTTAATTGTCATGGATAAGTTACCCATATGTCCCTAATCATGGTGATGGAACTGGCCTTGGCTCATGATGCCAAAAGCTGGTAAACAACCTTGAGGCCTAGGATTGCCAATAGCATTCTGTGTATGCAAAGGTGGGACCAGATGTGGCCAAGAGGGTGAGTCCATAACACAGCAAAAATATTTCATCGTTATCATTATATCCTCTCACTCCACGTTCCAGACTTATTACCTGATCCTTCCCCCAGCTCTTCAAAGGTAAGGCTGTTGCTGGTACCTTAGGATCTCTAACCCCAATGCAACATATATACACACACACACACATATATATATATATGAAAATATATCTTCACAACATCTACACTTTTATTAAAGTCAGAAATGGCACAATGAATTTGGGCTCCAGTTGCAATTCCAAAGGCTGTACACTGAAGACTACCTGGCAGTCTAAGAATACCAGAGAATAACGGCCCAATAATCTGATCCAACAGACACTGGTGAAAATTTAGAAATTTCAAATCCCTTAGGAGAAGAACTCATTTTTAGATGCCCTGGTGATTTGGGAGGGGTGAGAGTAGGGGAGACCTATTTAAGTTGCTATGAATCACCTCCTTTGCACAACATGAGCTGTCATTTTTATATTTAGAGGCAACAAAATGCAGTTTACAATTTTCTAAAAGAGTAATGCCAAGGTCATGGAATAGAAAGATTTTATGGATCAACCACCACTCAAGGATCACCTTCTGTTTCTAAGAAGATCGTTCTAGTTTAACAAGAGCCAAAACACTACTCCATGTTCCTTGGATGAGCAGGAAACCTGATTCTCATCTGCAAAGCTAGCTGAGTAGACATATATGGGCCGTACCAGTTACCCGACATCCTGTCTTCCAAAACAGGAGGTGGGTCCCAGCTGAGGAACTATCCCACCGTTTTCAGAGGAAAACAGACCCCTCCGGTGTGAACTTTTTAGTCTGTAACAATATACTTCAAGATTTGTCATTGTAAATACAATGAACAATTTGGCTAAGTCGGTGCTTAAAAACATTTCATCTGAATGGTTTCCACCTCACTTCCTATGATGTGGTTTCCATATAAAAATAAGGGCTCATATGGGGAGCAGCAGATTCACAGCCACATTCTTTTATATTCCCAATTAACAGGCTATGTCAGCATAGTGTTTATAACATCAACACTGTAGAGTTGAGATCAGAGGATATAGTTCTGGCAACATTTTGGGTCATGTTCCCCACACACAGGCTAGAAAATGAGTGCGTGTAGGGAAGGACCAGGCCTGGTGAAGGCAGGATTATTAAAAGCCCATTTCTAAACACCCCTATTGGAGTCCACAGGAAGTTCAATATCTTAAAGCAGTTCTCCCGCTGTCCCTATTTACTGGGTGTAGTTCTTATCTAATCATAAGCAAGCCACTGGATTTGGAGAGCAGGACAGACTATAAATTACATAAAAATGTAAAACAATTACCAAGGTACTTATTTATCCAGGCACATAGTTCCAACAGACAACCATCACACTTTAGGAATCTAAGGGGCCTACCCCAGGCATTCACAGAACTTAACTATTCAGTATAAAACACAATGTCTATGCTTGAAACTGATCTTCCAAATCCTTGAAGGTGGGGGGAAAAAAAAAAGTGACCATAGGTCATACTCAAAGGCCTGGCTAATACTTGCTTGCAAATCACACTATAATATGAACAGCCAGATAATCTGCACAAATAATTCCTCAGATCATCTGCCTCTTCCAGATATCTGAAAATTCAGATACATTCTACTACATCCACCTCATCTGTTTATAATAAAAAATGTTGCTTTATGTTAATAATACTTTGTTACCCCTTGAGTATTTATGACACTTTTCTTAAAACTGAGTAATAAAAATTCACACTGGGAAGAGGATTAATGCTAATTGATAATATCCTCAAGGTTACCCCACAGGGCAGTATAAACTCTGCCCTAAACAGTTATAGGGACACACAGTCAGCCCTCACCTGCTTTCCATGCCAGTGTGCCAGAAGGGACTTTTCCTAATTCATTACAATTTTCTGCCACCTTGTAACCTAAACAGCAGAGCTGGTTATGCTGTTATGTTTTTTAGATGCAGACATACCTAGAATCAGATCTTAAACATAACTACTGTTAAAGCAAAAAGATCAGAGGCCCCAAATGGAGTCACTTATGCTAAGCTCCACATCACCAAAATCAGGCTTAACTTAGTTTCAGCTCTCCTAGAAATGGAATCTTACTTAAATCCTTCCATCAGGAATCGCCTGATCAGCACCAGTCAGTAAATCTGCCTGATAGACACCTAGCATCCCCCAGAAGAAAGTAACCTTCAATAACCCACTTATTGCCTAGCATCCCTTCTGTTTCCACTCCCTTCTAACTATAAAATCTTTCCTCTTGTACAAAGCCTCAGAGCTCTCTCTGCCTGCTAGACTGGATGCTGCCCAATGTGAATCCATTCCTGCTCAAATAAATGCTTCACTTTAATATATCTCAGTTTATTAACACATAACATATGTGTATATATGTACACGTATACATACCACTATAATTTCTCTATCAATAAATTTGAGTCCACCCAAATTTTGGAATGAATGTGTTAATGCGGAGCCCATCACCTAATATTCAGCAGAATCTCTACAGATAATTCCCAGGTCTAAATCGTTTTGAATAAGGAAGATCTACCAAGAAGAGGAGTTGAAGAAAATAAGGAGACAAGTCAATACAAGGTAAAGAGAAGAAATGTGGAACGAATGTCTGCGGACAACACAGTGGAAGGACAAGACAGGCAGAACCTGGCCCATGTGAGGTTATCTTTAGCTTTCATTCCATTAACGCTTGGGCTCAGTAATTCAGGTGATTTAAACATGGAGTGTGAGCAAGGCCAGAGTCATGGGTTCATCCCTAAGTGAGTCACACTCTTTCTGTCCCGGGGCCATAGATTTTGTGCTTAACTCAAATTAGCATCTTGCATAAGCTTCCAACTAGACACACCGGAGGGAGGTCAGAGCATGGGGGTGTATCCACAGAAATCCATCATCATTACTGCGGAAAAAAAATCTCTTAAGGTATCCACTCTCCCTACTAATAGTCCCTCAGGATCAAGTTTACCTGGAAGTAAAAGCACATTATTGAATCAAGACCTCGGTCCCAATTCTAAGGCAGGCCCCGTCACACAGCATTGTCAGCAGGTCACTGCTCTCGTCCCCAGGTTGGGGGAAAAGGGCTTTGCCTGAGGTCCCGAGCATTTGCCTATTTCAATGGTTTTATTACCATGAGGACCAAGCATTTTTGTTGCCCCAAAGGACAGTTCGATAAATAAGCCTTAAGAATTATACCAAAATTAAGAAAATGTTTTCAATTGTTGAAACAGACACCCTTCAAAATTAAATATCATTCACATCCATTGTCTTTTCCCCAGACTCCCGGAGCGATTGGTAATTTCTATTACGGACCAATGTCCCCACAGTTTTAAGGAAACCAAGCAGTTCTGGGCACTACAACAACGGTAATCACTAGCCTGGCTTTATTAGCAGCTCTATGGAGAAACTGCTTTTTTTTTTTTCATGAAAAAGTTTGCTTCAGGCTCGACTCTTACATACCAAGCTTCAGTCTGTGGTGAAACTTAACAGTCTCGTTATAAACCCTAGAATGTTGGAAATTACGATGATGGAAATGCTGACACAACATCAGCCACAGCTGGCGCTGCAAGAAGACTTTTAAATGTGTTAACTCGCCCCCGTGAAGCCAGCCACCAGAACCCAGACTTCGTGCTTTCAAACTGTACAAGTCAAACTCCCCGGCACTGAAAACCATGGTAGGGCCTGAAGATCTCTGACTTCTAACCCAAGGCGTTTAGGGTTGATTAAGAAACATCTCATAAGGGAGTTCCCGTCGTGGCTCAGTGGTTAACGAATCCGCCTAGGAACCATGAGGTTGCGGGTTCGATCCCTGGCCTTGCTCAGTGGGTTAAGGATCCGGCGTTGCCGTGAGCTGTGGTGTCGGCTGCAGACGTGGCTCGGATCCCGTTTTGCCGTGGCTGTGGCAAAGGCCGGCAGCTACAGCTCCTGTTAGACCCCTAGCCTGGGAACCTCCACATGCCACGGGTGCGGCCCTAGATTCGGCAAAAAAAAAAAAAAAGAAACATCTCATAAGGCACTTGGCCAATCTGTCACTAAATTATCAGAGGAAGGAGAGAAACAGATTTCATTTAAGGAGTAAATTTACACAACCACTTCTCATAATGGTAGAGAGAAAGGACAAAACAGGTGATTTCTGACATGCAGAGGTAAGAACTAAACAAAGTCAGTCTATTTGTTCAATTTTACATAAGTCAAAGTAAGAAATTGCATGGGAAGTGACTATTAGGTAACAAAGCTAAAATCTAATACTTCAACCCAGATTATGATCATTTCAAAGGCCAGAGTATGTGTATTCTTGAGGGGAAAGAAAATGAAAAGGCAGGAGTTCCCACTGTGGCTCAGTTGTAATGAACCCAACTAGCATCTGTGAGGACACAGGTTCAACCTCTGGCCCCACTCAGTGGGCTGATGATCCAGAATTGCCTTGAGCTGTGGTATAGGTCACAAATACAGCTTGGATCTGGCATGGCTGTGGTGTGGGCTGGCAGATGTAACTCCAATTCGATCCCTGGCCTTGGGAACTTCTACATGAAGCAGGTGCAGGCAAAAAGAAAAAAAAAAGCACAAAGGCAAGTAAAAAAATTTTTAAATCAACTGGTTTGGGGGCTTTAATGATGAATAAGTCTCATAGATGCCTTTTCTATAGACTGCACTAATTTTGTCCACTGGCAGCTGTTTTCGGAGCAACCCTTCTTCCTATGTCCTAAACCATGTCATTATCCTCTTTCAGGCACATCTTTGGTCCCAAGGCTGGAGTGAGTGACAAAAACAGAGGCAATCTGTCTATCAGAAGGTTTATGGGTGCACCCCCAATTAATCTTAATCGGCAAAGATGTAACTACATTCTCTTTGTTGAATTTTTCAACTAATTCTGTCTTCAATAATCAAAACCACCATGCCTAAAAACAGTCTTGAATAATCTGGGATTAAGATTAGAACCGGGGGGGGGGGGAGTAGCTCACACATATTTAGTGATCGTTCTGTACACTCCCAAGGGGACAATCTCTGCCACTGCAACAGCTTTCAGCTCCCACATTATAAGAATAATTTCCTGACTCAAAGCTCTAGAACCCTCCTCTCCTAAAATACACCATGTGTGTTTATATTCAAACCCCCACTTACAGGTAAGACATCAAACTAAGCATCTGTGTGCCCAAACCGTTAGAGCCCGCAGCATAGCCAATGCCCTCCCAAATTCCTCAGCGTGATGGACCTCCCTCCCATCTACGCAGCCAGAAATCATCTCCAATCATCTTTATCCCTCTTATTCCTTATGGGCAATCACCACATTGCATTACATTTTACTTTTTCACAACTCTTTCCTCCAGGTCGACCACTGCTATGTTCCATCAAAACCTTCCTTCTAGTGTGTTAGAATAGAAACCTCACTGCTTCATGGCCTCGAGTCCCAAGCTCCATTCACCGACCTTCTCCAGACCCATCAGATTATTATTTTTAACTCCCCAGATCTACTCTTTTCATTCTTAAGCGACTGCTCCCATCTATAGGAGATAATTTCCACGTGCTAGTAGGATATGAACTGCATCTATGTTGGGGACCAGAGACTTTTAACACAAATTCCAGGTCTCCCACAGGCAAGTCAGTTTTCTATGCCCTCCAGGTGATTCTGGTTGGACGGCATGAGGATCAACCTGTAAGGAACAACAGACTCCAAGATACACAGCTCCTTTCAAGGGTATACAACATGCTTCCAGATCAAGCTAGCATTTGATAGCCTTGACAAGCCCAGGTCACATTTTTCATAATACATTGTCCAGAAGTAACAATTAGTATAACCTACCTGCATCATCGTTTCTAAAAGCAAAGCACTATAGTGTCTTAAGTATACTACAGTGGAAGAAAAACGGAATGTACTTTAAAATAATTTATTTACATATTTATGCAAAACCAGACTGGGGAATACCATGAAGCAGACAGATGCTCACGTCCATACATAGAATCACCATGAACACAACAGCTACAAACAGACTGGCAGTGTCTCTACTGCTAAGTGTGTAATTTAGTAAAGGTCCACATAAACAATGTATAGTCTTCCCTCAATTTCCAAATTACATTTATTCTTGGAAAATCTAGTGTGTATATTAAAACCTAACCACCAATCCTTTGTGCCTAGATGTGAAGAGAAGTCAAGGCATAACTCTCCCAGACTTCAAGCAATATTACAAAGCCTCAGTAATCAAGACAGTGTGGTACTGGTACCAAAACAGACACACAGACCAATGCAACAGCACAGAGAACCCAGAAATAAACCCAGACACCTACAGTCAATTAATCTTTGACAAAGGAAGCAAGAATATAAATCTGGGAAAAAGACAGTCTTTTCAGCAAGTGGTGCTGGGAAAACTGGACAGATGCATGTAAATCATTGACACTGGGACACACCCTCACACCACGCACAAAAATAAACTCAAAATGGCTCTAAACTCAAAATGGCTCAAAGACTTGAACATAGACTAAACACCAAACTCCTACAAGAGAACAGGTAAAATATGCTCTGACATCAACTGTACAAATGTTTTCTTAGGTCAGTCCCCCAAAACAACAGAAACAAAAGCAAAAATAAAGGGACCTAATCAAACTGACAAACTTTTGCACAGCAAAGGAAACCATTTAAAAAAAAAAGACAAACTATGGAATGGGAAAAAACAGTTTCAAATGACAAAGGCTTAATCTGTAAAATATACAAACAGCTTATACAACTCAACAGCAAAAAAGCCAACAATGCAATTGAGAAATGGGAAAAGACCTGAATGGACATTTCTCCCAAGAAGGTATACAAAGGGCCAACATGAACATGAAAAAATGCTCAACATCACTGATTATTAGAGAAATGCAAATCAAAACTACTATGAGGTACCACCTCACACCAGTCAGAATGGCCATCATTAATAAGTCCACAAGTAACAAATGCTGGAGTGGGTGTGGAGAAAGAGAACCCTCCTACACTGTTGTACAACCACTATGGAAAAAGGTACAACCACTATGGAAAACAGTGTGGAGGTACCTCAGAAAACTAAATATAGAACTACCATATGACCCAGCAATCCCACTCTTGGGCATATATCTGGACAAATCTTCGCTTGAAAAGGACACATGCACCTGTATGTTTATTGCAGCACTATTCACAATAGCCAAGACATGGAAACAGCCTAAATGTCCATCAACAGATGAATGAATTAAGAAGATATGGTATATATACACAATGTACTACTACTGTGCCATAAAAAAGAACAAAATAATGCCATATGCAGCAACATGGATGGACCTAGAGACTCTCATATTAAGAGAAGTTAAGTCAGAAAGAGAAAGATAAATATATGATAACACATATCTGGAATTTAATATATGGCACAAATAAACATTTCCACAGAAAAGAAACTCACGGACTTGGAGAAGAGACTTGTGGTTCCCAAAGGGGAGGGAGTGGGATGGACTGGGAGTTTGGGGTTAATAAACACAAACTATTGCCTTTGGAATGAATAAGCAATGTGATCCTGCTGTATAGCACTGGGAACTATATCTAGTCACTCATGATGGAGCATAACAGGAGAAAAAGAATGTATTTATGTATGTGTGACTGAGTCACTTTGCTGTGTAGTGGAAAACTGACAGAACACTGTAAACCAACTATAATGGAAAAAATAAAAATCATTTAAATAGTTTTGAAAAAGAAATAAAACTATTACATTGGCATCGTAAAAAAATAAATAAACGGACTTGGAGAATAGACTTGTGGTTGCCAAGAGGATGGGGGAGGGAGTGGGGAGTCTGGGGTTAACAGTTATAGACTATTGCCTCTGAGATGGAAAAGCAAGGAGATCCGGCTGTACAGCACCAGGAACTATAGCTAATCACTTGTGACGAATCCATATATGTATGTGTAACCGGGTCACCACGCTGTACAGTTGGAAAATTGACAGAAATCTGTAAACCAGCTATAATGGAAAAATAAAAAATAAATAAAATAAAAATAAACAAATAAAGCTGAGTCAGGTTCCACCTCAAACACTTCAAACAGGATTTGGTCCTGACCTTGCCTAAAGATCTGGGGAGCCCTTCGAGCATCACATGAAGCACAGAGGAATCTTCCTGTGGAGGACCAGCCCATATGTCACAAGGTGCCGGCATCCTAGATACCACCAACAGGGCCCTTCCAATCAGTGAGCACCAAAAAAAGCATCACACCCACTTCCAAGACACCTCCTAGAGTGAAGAGGCCTTGCCCCACAATCTAGCGTCCATCCCATCATTCCGCGTAAGTAATGAAAGTGACCATGATTTTTAGGTCCCAAATCCAGTAGACCCTTGGCTTTTCTCATCCTCTGTCTGCAGTTGCTCTCCACAACATGCTCTTCCCTTGACTGTTTTAGTAACACACTCTCCCAATTTTCTTACCTTCCTTTCACTCCTTATTCTTAGTATCCATTATGAGCTCATCCCCTCCCCTACCCGCCAGGTAATGTTGAGATTCAGCGATACCTACCCAGAGGCCTCCTTCCTTCCTTGGTCTCTGCTCTTTCCCTAGTCCCTTACTCATCGTTTCAATTACCATCTATATACCTCCAACCATCTCAAGTTTGTATATCCCAACCAGACCTCTGTTCCCAAATGCAAAGCTATCAATCCAACCACCCATGTTACATCGCCCTAAGATATGTCCAAGGAGTTTAGCCAAATTGTTTCATCACCTGCTAGCCGCACGGCGACCACCTCACCTCCCTGCTAAAGCCTGGCCCTCTCCTCCTCGCTAGGTAAATGGAACAGCATCAGCATAGGTATCCACATTAGATACCTTGGGACTCCCTCCCGTGTGCAATCCATCCACAAAATTCTACAGACTTGCTCAGCTTATTCACCAGTAAAACTCCCAGGACCTAGCACAACACGTGATACAAGTAAGTGTACAATAAATACGTACAAAATGAACAACTGAGTGGCCTACTTGCGGACATCTCCCTTCCTCCCAAACCATTTTCCATAATATCCCTTCCACACACTGCACTTGCACTCCAAAACCTTGCAAACATCTACCCTTTAATTCTCAGCCAAATTGCCACTTTCTTGGCCTAGTTTTCCTTGGCCTCCCCAGCACACATGATGGGCTCTTTCCCCTCTGCCATCACAGTAAACACAGCACCTTGGCCACAATGTCACTACCTGGCGATGTCTTGGCATGACGACACCCTTCCTTCCTTTGGATCTGAACACATGACAAACGGGCAGGGTTTGTTACTTTGTAATGATTTCATTACTAGTTTCAACTCTGTCTCCATCTATCCTATCCCATCCTGCCAGGCATGGGAGGGGAGGGCCAAGTACATTTAAGAGAAAGGAATGGCCAGTCCTGGTGCGTTCTCATGGCTACATGAAACTGGACACCACCATCTTTTCCCATGTTTCTATTAATAATGACAGCCTCTTTATTCCTGCCATTCCCCAAACATGGTGAAGGGCGTGTGAGGGACCCGAGGAAGAAGCCACGTCCACAAGTCAACCACTTCCTGCGAGGTGGTGGCCAAAGCCTTCCAGGTAAGGATCAAGGCCTCAGAGGTACGTTTTTCTGACTGTGGGAAAAGTGGTTAGCAGAAGACTACACACACAAAGCTATTCAACCACAAGCCTGGAAGAGAATCAAAATAAGCCAAAGCTTAATTAGAGTTGAAGATTTCCCGTCTGGGATCCATGTTAGGGACTGAGCTTCAAAGCCATCACCCAGGAGGCAATTCCATCTCCAGTGGAACGGGCCTCTGAGAACACTAGATGTAAAGCTAAGCTTTATTTATTTATTTTTTTTTTGCTTTGCTTTTTAGGGCCACACCCTTGGCATAGGGAGCTTTCCAGGCTAGGGGTCAAATCAGAGCTACAGCTGCCAGCCTACACCACAGCAACGCCAGATCAGAGCCGCGTCTGTGACCTACACCACAGCTCACAGCAACGATGGATCCTTAGCCCACTGAGCGAGGCCAAGGATCGAACCGGCAACCTCATGGTTCCTAGTCGGATTCATTGCCACTGCACCACGACAGGAACTCCATGTTGGGGATTTTTCAAAAATTTTTCCACATAATCCAGCATTCACAACCTATGTGTATGTGTGTGTATGCTTCCTAACATCAACTCCAGGCACTGCTGAAACCTGGTGCTCTCAGCTCTCTGCTCCCCAACTCCTCTCCCCTTCCATAAATTAAGTTAATGAGGAGTTTTCTAAAAGAGGACATTCTCTTAAAGGCTCTGTTATTCTGAAGTTAATGGCTCTGACATATAGCCAGGCCAAACAGTCACAAGCAGCAATAACTCTTGCAACAGCTCCAGAATTTAGCCTCAAATGTCACCGAGTCCTACCCTGATCTTTCTTCCCCTTTGATTATCACTGGTTGCCTTCCTTCCTCCCCTAACATTTTACAGCAAACTCAAACGCATCAAAGAAACCAGTTAACGATGTGAAGATTGAGAAACACATTCAATCTTAATGTTATGATCTTGTCTTTTCCTTCCCACAGCTTGTCTCTCTGAGAAAAGGACAAGTGTAAATTTGATGTCACACAGAACAACAAAAATACATCTAAGGCAACAAGGGGGATGGGCATTTCTAAATGCCAGCACGCTCATCTAATACTTAGCACACACACTTACTGCAAGGATTAGGTCCTACTTGTGAGGGGTTAATGGTTTTTACACGAGAAATGAGTGGACATGTATGTAATGAGGAGATCGAACAAAACCTGACAGGAGCAAATGCTTCAGATCACCTTCCTCAACTAAAATCCAGTGAGATGATGCTCTAAATACAAAAATGCAGACAAAATTGCCGGAGAACCCAGTTTCAATTTACCTAGTGGGTGCAAGATCAGAACAAACCTGGTGAAAGCCATTCAAGTTCTTAAGCCTTAAATGCAAAAGATTAAGCACACGTTTATAAATCAGCAAACCGATCTTGAAAATAAACATCATTTTCTGGATAAAATGAGTCCAGATACCTGTGTCTATAATTTGATCTACAGATTTGTGCTGATATTCCAAAATTCAGCACTTATTGTTCCAAAAAGAAGGAATAGAGAAAAAAAAGAGAACCAAAAAAGGCTGTATTTACTTCCTCTGACCATGGCTTCATGAGCCCGCAACAGTTTTCAAATAATGTATCAGTGTACTCAACAAAGCAGTCTGTCATCTAATGGCCACAGGTTCCAAAATAATAGCTATAGTGATGAAGATAAGTGAAAGGAGACCCACGTGATGGGCAGATACCTGGAGAAGGGAGCGTCCCTCAGCAAGTATGGGTGAGATAATGATTAGACTTCGGAAAGGCAGCATGTACGCTATTCTGCCTAGCCTGGGCTGCCTTTCTCTATGCATAGTTATAGAACTCTATCTAGAAAAAATTAAGTTTCCCGAGGCATTCCCCCACACATTTATTTCATTTGATTCCACAGTAATGCGTCAAGTCGATACAACCACCTCACAGACAAGAAAACTGAGGTTCAGGAAATGATAAAAACAAGTGACCCAAGAAGTACAACACGTATCTTCTGATTCCTGAGTAATAGGTTCCGTTTTTATTCTTAGATTTAAAATTAAATCACAGGAATAAATACTGCAGAAAAAAGAACACCTAGGGCATCTGCAATTATCTCTAAGTCAGGAATATCATAGGCAAAGTTACGTACAGGAAAGCAAGCGGTGAAGCTTGCTTCATGACTGATTAACTATCAAGTGGAAATTGGCATCCTTTCAGTCTATCTCCATAACCTCTATTTCCTTACATCACAAATACTTGGCTAGGCCACGCCATGGAAGAGAGTTTATTCTGACCCTGAGTTTGTGATGTTACTGGCTGTTATTTCAACTGAAAATATACTCACCGGAGCACATCGTGTTCCTTACCCTTCCATGAGGTGAAAATGCCCCGGCACTCAATGAGAAGAATGGGCTGGTAATATTTAATATGAACACAGACATTTCTCTTCCAGTGAAATTCACTGTGCACACATCATTAAGGATCAAAGCACAGGCAAGCCAAAGAATGGAAAAGGAATTTGAAAACATCAAAGTTAATTATATTTGGTTGTCCCAATAGCTGTTACTCGTTCAATTAAGATGCTGCTTTGGCTAATCTTAAGTCAAGCTGTGCTTCTCAAAAAGTCCAAGCAATAAAAGCAAAAAGTCAAAACATCTGAAGCTGAAGCTTTTTCCTCCCTAACGAGTTCTCTGCATTTACTAGCGCCTCCACAGCTCGTATCAATGTGCAACTTCTATTTATTCTTCGCCATAGTCAGGAGGGCTAGCTCTCCAACTTGCAGCCCCCGGGCAGCGCCTCAGCCAATAGGTGACCCATGAAGCCTCCATAACTTACTCTTTCCCATCCTACGTTTAAAAAAAAAGGGAAAAAAAATCTACAGAGGGAGGGGATTAAAAAACAAAACCATGAGCCTGCTCTGTTGAGATGCCTCCGATTTCGGTGGCTTCTTGGTTTCCTGGGAATAAAAAACCTCATCACATCTCAGTCGCTTCTCTTACCCCTCCCCAGGCACCAACAGCATAGGTACTGTCACTGAGACAGTGGTTTTTTTTTGTTTTCTTTTTTTTCTGGTCTTTTGCCTTTTCTAGAGCCACAGTCACGGCATATGAAAGTTCCCAGGCTAGGGGTCTAACAGGAGCTGTAGCTGCCGGCCTTCACCACAGCCACAGCAACGCGGGATCCGAGCCGCGTCTGCAACCTACACCACAGCTCACGGCAACGCTGGATCCTTAACCCACTGAGCAAGGCCAGGGATCGAACCCTCAACCTCATGGTTCCTAGTCAGATTCGTTAACCACTGCGCTATGATGGGAACTCCTGAGACAGTGTTTTGTACCTCATTATCCCTGCTTCCAAACTCTAAGGGCAAGAATCGTCACACATTAATCCACTTGGTGGTACCACCAAAGTGGTAAAGAATTCCTGGAAAGCAGGATCTTCTCCGCAACAGCATACCGCGTGTGACAAGGGAGCACACACTTAGGGGCTGTCTCCAGTAAAAACTGTAGAAAAGAAGAACATTCCATGACCACCACCACCAACAATGCATTGTCATGTCTGGAATCCTTCTTTTCATAGAGTGGAACTACATTTTGCCAAGGACTTTATGTGCACCAGGAACTGGATGGAGGCTCTAAGGACACCGTCCTGGTTAGTCCTTCCTACACGTGCCTGCAAAACAGGAGCAGCATCTAAATTTTGTGCTGACACTCAGAGAGGGTCTACTCCAAATATAGCTGAAGGAATTTCAGCCCAAACTGGTTCTCAGGATGACCTGTGACTTCCCGGGACCCACATGAGTCAGTTAAGCTCTGGGATGAGAGGAGAGGGCGGCCACCAGCTTCCAGGTGCTCAATGTGCCAGCCCACTGGCATCCACAGTTCTTCCAGTAGGTTAACCCTACTCTCTTCCAGCCCTACACTTTAAAATTCACGTCTTGTCACATCAGTGAAAGCAGGGTACCTTGTCTCTTCCCTGAGTCTCTTCAAGCCCTTCAATTTATGTTAAAAAAAAAAAAAAGTTTATTAAAGCATTTCAACAAATACACACAACCTAACCACCTGTCTATGTCAAAATAAATTAATTCTCCCCACCGTGCTTCAACTTCTCAATCTCCCCCAAACGGGCCACAGTCAAAGTCAAGAACAGACAAAGTCCAGCATCTTCATCACTCTCTCCATCACATCGTGGAGGGGTCCTGACTAGCAAAGTGCTCCATGAACTCTATGAATGATGTCATGGAAGCTGGTCACACCAATATTTTTTGACTTAACTGAGAAAGTTGCTTTTTCCCTTTCATTGCAGGTGCCCAATGGCAGACAAGGAAACTCAAGTTTTTTGGTGATTAGACGAAACCTCTCGAATTCCTTACTGATACATCTGCAAGCTTGCTCCCCTGCTCAAAGTCGCAGGCAGACTGTATTCTTACATTAGATGGGCTAAAGGGCTAATGTCTTTCACACATCAGGACACCAAGACCCTTAGAGAAACTTCACTGAACAGGGGTCACACAGGGTGCAACCACATTACACCCCACTTCAGAACCTCTAGCAGTATCTCTGCTGTGAACCCGCTCCCAAGACCCACCTTCTACTATTTCACAAGAGAAGATTCCAAACCAGTCTCACTGAAAAAGCCCTTAGTGTCACCCAGAACTGAACCTGGGAGCCCCAACACACCCTGAACGCTCAATGCCTCTGGCTTGGCTCCCCCAGATGGCATCCCCAAACTGTTTATGTGTACTCTTGGGTAAGACCTTGCTGGGCTGCCGACTTCTCCTTCTCGTCTGCAGAGGCTTTCCTTCACAGTCTACCCCACTTTGTGAAAATCTGGTAGGGCAGACACCCCATCAAAGAGTAGGCCCCCGGAGACAATGAGCGTGTGGCTTCTCAGTCTACAACCTATAGTAAGAAATTGGGTCGACAAGAGAAAAACAGGTCCTTCTTCACAGCTTGGCTTTGTCCCTTCCATTCATAACCTAGCATGGTCCAGAAGAAGGTATTTTTTTAAAAATCAGCTGCTACCTTAAGACACAGAACAGCACTAGAGGAGGGGGAATCCACCAGTGCTACCACCTGCAAAGTGCTTATTTAAAAATGATTTCGAAATTCTTCCCTCCCGTGGCTTGATTCAGCAGGTCTACAGGTAAAGCCCGAGCTAACACTTTCATCAAGTGCCCCAAGTGGCTGGAAGCCAGGGGTCCCAGAACCACCCCTTGAAAACCGCAGCAAGAGGGGTGAGCACAGAGAATGAGAGACAGAGCTGAATCAGGCCTCTGGAATTCTGAAATGGTTTTAGTTGTTTATAGTCTATTCCGCTGCTCCAATTGTAAAGCCTGTTCGGTTAAAAATTCACCAAACACACCACAGACAGGAGGCTGACATAAAAGCCCTGATAACACTAATGGTGGTAAATGGGGTTTCTTTAAACAGGCCACCATGTTTGTGCCTAGTTGTCTCCTTTCAAGATTTATCAAGGTCCAGCCTCTCTACTTTCTTTGCTTTGGTGAGGAAGGCTCATCTTAGGTTAATTTCATTGGGAATGACATTCTCCAGTGCCAACAAGACCTGCCCAGTTCCTCTTTATTTCTCTTACTCTTGTAACATTAGGTACAATTATAACACCACATCCATTTTCTAAGGTGAGCCTTATATAAACATGAGGTAGAAAAGTACTAATGAGGCACTGCTAAGATGCAATCAAAATCCCCCCAAATATGTCACACACACACTGAAGGGAGGACCTCAACAGATTTTAAAAAAACTTGAAAGAGAGACTATTAAGACCTCAGTAAAGCCAGAACAACTGGAGCGCAAAAAAGTCTAATTGATATAAAAGCATTTTTAAAAGGGGTTAGTTTGGCCTATTAAACATTTATTCAACAGACAGTTTGTGAAGTGCTATCAAAAGCAGGAATGGAAATAGAACCCAGGACTCCAAAATTTCCAGCTCTTGTCAATAAATCAGGCAATTTTCCTCCACAATCCAAAATAGCTGCAATGCTCTGATTATTTTCTAACATATGGCTTAAATATTTATATTCTAAGTGCTTTCAGCTTATAGTCCACACTTTAAACATTCATTAACATTTATGCTAACTCTAACTCCAAGGTCAGACCAAACAGACATTTGAACAAAATAAACATTCCTAATCATAGGCCAAAATTGTTCCAATATTTACTTGATAACCTGACACCAATACTCACTTGCCTTCCTTTCTCCCACAATAAGGTTCTTTAGGAGTTTCTCCTCCTGGGCAATAAGATAGTGTTAGAAACCAGAAAGAGAAAGGCCTGGTTCCAAAGATACTGAGCTCAGAACCTGAAAGAACTTCAGTGTGAGGAGAAGTTGGTTGGTTGTGTTTCATGGGTTCACACTGACTAACTGATTCAACAAATCCTTGTGTATATGCCTGGCACCTTTCTGGTCCGAATGGACAGGCTCAAAGTCCTTGCCATACGGTGCTTACATTCTAGTAGGCTGACAAGCCAGTCAAATATTTAATATCAAATAGTTTTAAGGGCCAAGAAGGAAAATAAGACGGAGTGAGGAGGATGGAAAGCGACAAAGGATTAGGGGAACAGACGTGCTATTTTAAGTAGGGGAGGCAGAAATAATTTAAATCGGATTGACTAAATCCAACAAGAATATTATTATCTCCACTCTCCAGAGTCACAATTATGGGTCAATACGAAAAGCTGAAGGTTTCCTATATACAGGTGAATTACTGAATATCTAGGACTGTGGAGGAAAAAAGAAATGTGTGAGACTGGACTCCTGTATTTGCTTGGGTGCTTCTGCGGGAAAGAAAGAGGTAAGCTTTTCATCTGGCCCTACTCGGGTGAGCTGACCAACATCCTTCACAAGGCTGACTTACAGGCGGAGGGCTATACGACACCTGTCACAAAAGCAAAAAAGGGGAATCCAAGGAGAGCTTTTGCTGAATTCCTTTAATGTTCTCTTTATCAGGGCAGTAAAACTGAATGTAGTAATTTATAGCACTAGATGCAAGTCACGTTATGTGATAAGATTTTACGAAGTTTTTTTATCACTGCAGTTATGATCAGATGTTTTTCATTCTTTTTTTTTTTGGTCTGCATTGGTGGCATGCCTAAGTTCCCAAGCCAGGATCGAACCCGAGGCACTGCAGTGACAATGCCAGATCCTTGACCCAGAGCACCCCAAGAGAACTATTTTTCATTCTTAATAAAAGAGAAACAAAGCTTTAAACCGATTCCTATTATTATTCTTATTTAAAATATGCACATTTTTAAAGACCAGTATCTTATAAGGCAGGAAGCAATGGCCTTAGATGTTTGTAAGGAGTGAAATAAGCCCTTGTATTTGAGACAAAGTAATAAATACCGGAGGAATCTGACAGTACAGGAAAACCATATTCTATTTCAGATTAAAGGACATTTAAAAAGTCATCGCTTTCTAGTAGCTGGGATTAGACTTCAGTGAGAGCTTCAATCATTCATGCTTTTAATCTGAAATTGGTCCTTAAAAGCTGTAATGAATTAAACAATCTACCACCCATAGAATCAACTGTAAAAATATACTGTAACCAAAAGCATCATGACTCATTTCACTTCCTTCCTCATTTTTCCATAATCCATTTGACCCCCTTCCCGTCACTAATCTAATTACTGGCTGGGTTTCCATTAAATCAAGACTCTCCCCATTGTGCTCGCTGAAGGCACTGCATTGGTTCACCCAGATTTCACAGATAATTTTATAAACGTCACCACCTACAAGTGAATTGTTAAAAACGCAAAGTAGACAGTGATTCAATTCATGGCCTTGTCTTCCAAGAGTAGGGTGGTGAGACACATGGTGTCTTGAATGAAAGTTTAAAATGTTTCCTAATACCATCCAGTAACTGGAAATATTCCTAGACAAGTTTTCACATTTCACGAGCACACATTCTCATTGCACTGCTTCCATCACTACCACTTCCCCTATCACCTGCTCCAACACAGACAAAGGTTGCATAGTATAGCAAAATTCCCAAAGCATTTTCAGGTACACTTACCCCATCTGATCCTCGCAAAAAACCCTGAGCCCTTTTTATTATCTTAAATCACAAAAAAATCGGTTGTCTAAACCAAGATGGAGGTAAAGAATTGCGTGCAAACTGGCTTTTACTTTCATCAAATCTTAGGCTGGCTGTTACCAATAAGGTATTTAAAATGTTTTTGCTGCTGAGCGTACCCTCACTGACCTTTTCTCTGAACTTATCAACTTACAGACATGGGTACCAGCTACCCTGGGTCTACAGTATACAAAATTATTCAGTTACTGTTTAAAGACAGATATTTGGATAGTTTACCACCTGTACCATCAATGAGCAATTTCATTTGGATCCATACAATGGATACAGAGAGGGACCCAATCTTTCATCCAAGATCATGCACAGTGACACTCCTTCTACAAACCTGGGTCTGTCTGGCTTCTTTACCATTGCTAGCTGATGATCAAAGACAAGAGGGAGGCCAAACAGGACCTCAAGGAAGCCTTCGACTGGCAAGGGGATTCATAACCCATCTTTAAAACCAGAATGTAAATGCTTAAGATCAGAAAACTCCTAAAGAAACTCGATTATTTTGTTTTTTCAGGGCCACACCTGCGGCATATGGAAATTCCCAGGCTAGGGCTCAAATTGGGGCTACAGATGCCAGCCTACACCACAGCCACAGCAATGCGGAATCCAACCTACACCACAGCTCACAGCAATGCCGATCCTTAACCCACTGACCAAGGCCAGGGATTGAACCCACGTCCTTAAGGATACCACTCAGTTTGTTACTGCTGAGCCACCACAGGAACTCCACCAATTTTAACTCTCAATAGCTTTCCTCAGTGGCCATATCACAGCCTAATGAAGTGTAATTGTTGGCTAATTTTTAGCAGTTTCTTTCCTACCAAACAAAGTTAAAATCACATCTAAGAAAAAAAAAAAGCAATGTTTAACGCCCCCCCCCCCAACCTGGAAACAGCGATCATTTGACCTCATTCTGTACAAATGACTGTTTCTCTTCTAGGTGGCATTTGTTTGCTTTAGTTGTTGGGAGAAGTACAATTATTATAAACATAATAGCGGCTTATATTAGTTTAACTTTACCGCTCACAAATACATTACATTATCTTTTTGATTCTTGTAAACCCATTGTAAAAGTATGTGAATTATTACCCATTTTCACAAACAGTAAGTGAAGGTTAAGTAACCTGGCCAATGTCACTAAGTTAATAAGGGCTCAAGCAGTCACAAATCCAGATCCTTTGGTAAGTCTTAGGCTCTTTGCTACTATTTGATCAGGAAAGCATCATATAAAGAAACATTCTGAAGACCCCTATATGTCACTCCGCAGTAAATGCAATACTAAGTATACTCGAAGGGTTTTCTGTCCCATCTCTAGACTGCTTCTCTCTTATCCTTCTATCAAGGTAACTAACACATTGTCTTACAGTGACAGAAGTTAACACGGCAGAACTGTGTAAAGATGATCTCAAATGTCCAAGTTCTACAAAAAAAAGTTTTGTCCACAAAACCTGTTTAAGAAATCCATTGATATGCTTTGGAATTCAACTAGCCAAGGGGGTGACATCTGTCACCCAAGCTTGTCACAGAGAAAAGGAATAGAGACTAGAAGGTCTGGGGCAGAAGAGGAGAGGCCAGGACCTGGGAAAAGAGGAGTGATCAGAAGCCTAAGCTGTTGACAGGAGAATCACGGGAGTCTTAGAAAGCTCCCAATTCTTTTCCACCCAGTTGCTGAAAAACATCCATTTGCATCCGTTAAGTGACTCAAGTTATGTGTCTACTTATTTAGACTAAAAGCATCTCAAGCCAAGTGAGATATTTCTTAGGACAGTTTCTTAAATGTTCCTGAAAGCTCCTTGGGTTGTCTTTTGTTTAGTCTGTCTTTTTTCAAGAACACGTTTTTAAAAATTCAATTAGAAAAATGGGTAAATGGCAAGAACAAACATTTCCCTGAAGAGAGTCTATGGAGGGCAAGTAAGTACAGGAGCTATCAGAGAATGCAAATGAAATCTAACGAGGTCTCACTTCACACCTGAGTGGCGAAATCAAAAACAACAAATGCTGGTGAGGATGCAGAAAAACTAGTATCACTCATACTTTGAAGGAGTATAAACTGGTACAGTTACACTGGAAGATGGTTTGGCAGTTTCTTTTCAAACGAAACATCCAAATACCATATGACCCAGCAATTTCAGTCCTGGGCACTTGTCCCAGAGAAATGAGAACTTAGATTCACACAAAAACATGTACACAAATGTTCAAAGCAGCTTCATTCATAACAGCCAAAAACTGGAAACAGTCCAGACGTTCAACAGGTGAGTGGTTCAATTATGGTATATACATACCATGGAATACTACTGCACAATAAAAACAAATTACTGATGCATGCAACAACCTGGAGGAGTCTCCCAGGAGTCCAGTGAGTGAAAAGAGCCAATCCAAAAAGTTATAAACTTTATGATTCCATTTATATAAAGCATTTTTAGACATGGTGAACCAATTAGTGGTTTCCAGAGTCTAGGTGTAGGAGAGGAATGGTGGGAGGGAAGTGGGTGTTGCTATTAATGACAAAGGCATAAAGGGGGATCCTTGTGTGTTGGAAGTGTTTGCATCTTTACTGTGGTGGCAGATACAATTTTAACCCCATGTGTGATCAAACCATTTAGAAATATGCACAGACAAGTAAAAGCTAAACTGTAATCGTGACCAAGATTGGTAAAGGGCATCCATGTCAATATTCTGTTTCTATATCATACTGTATTTCTGTAAAACGTTATCATTGGGGGGCGCTGCTTAAAGACTACTTCTTATGATTGCCATGACCATCTATGATGATCTCAGTTAAAATGTCAAGTTAAAAATGCATCAGTGACTAGTACTTGCTAGCTTAGCCACCTCAAAATATTTTTGCCTTTCCTTCTTTGTCCATTATGAAAAGTTTATTAATATTAAGCTGATGAGCTAAAGAAGCCTTAAGTCAACAGTCCATGTTGTGAGGCTTCATCTGCATAAGCTGGAGGAGAGGCAAATCTGATCTGTGATGGAAAGGTTCTTTAAGCCAGAAGCCTAGTTTCCTGCTCATCAGGTGAGGCAGTAGGTGACTAGGAAGGCACAGAAAAACTAGCTAGGCTGATAGTAACGTTCTACATCCTGACAGGAGTGCAAGTGACACACACGTAAGCATTTGTCAAAACTCAAACTTACCAGTAAGATTTCTGCACCTCCAATGTATGTAAACTTGACATTTAAAAAAACATAAAGAAATTGAAATGAAGCCTAAATCACTAGCTTAATATCTGTTAGATTCACATTTTTCAACTGATGATTCTAAGCAATAAGATATCACACCTTTGATATACCCAGGGTCAAACTAAATGACTCCAAAAGTTTACAATTATCCCATCCACTAGACATTCTTCTCAGGGAAAGGAAATTGCAATCAGTAACCATGAAGCAAATTCATACAAAAAAGTATCATTAAATCAGACTAAATTAAATTATAGCAGATGTAATTAGGGCCCTCTGAAACTAATTTTGGCTAATACTTTGTTTACATGCAATATAGATGTAGCAACTACTGACCTCAGGCACTTTCTGCTTTTATATTAATTACTACATGTGCTTTTTATATCCCAGCTCAAAATATACTTTATAGGTCTGAGTAGCTTATATTCTTCTGCCAAGGTAATTTCAAATGAGTCTCAGATCCCATAGAAGACCAAAAAAAAAAAAATCCTATAAAATCCACATATTGATATTGATGTAACATCAGTGGGCCAGCAGTAAGTTACAGGTTTTGCTTTGCTAATCCACTATCCTGTTCTATTCAGAATACTTATTGTGGTAAAATTACAAGAGGGATGGTGGGCTGTTCTTAATTACAATTATACCCAATAGGATCCAACCCTTTTCATTTAATAGGCTTACACTGCAGAGACATGTCTTCTTAATTAGCCAGACAAGTCAAGACGCTGATGAAAATTATTCCCTGACCCTACCAACGAGTCAGAGAGAAGATACTGTGAGAAAGGTCTAGTGCCTACTATCCATCTTGGTCTTTAAACTTTGCTCATACTCCAGGCTCCATCACTAGTTGCATTTTAGGTTAAATGACTCTGATGGAATATACTGTGGTCACGAGCTCTATTACCAAAAAAATTCAGGTATACTCTTAATTATTCAACGAGCTGCAAAAATTTACCCAATTCTCAAGATGTTTCAGCTACAAATGTTGACGTTTTTATACTACTTGGTAAAAAAAAAATTAACATAAACAAGATTATAGTTTCAACTCTAGAAAGAGACGTGGAATACACAGCCAACGGGGAAAGAAAAGCTAGAGGAAATGCCTATCAGAAGTTGCACCTGGAAGAGCAGTTGCCCAGTTCGGAGTCAAGTTAGAGGCAGGAATGAGAAAACGATGTGCTGTGAATATATGGTGTCTGTTCGAAAGACCCAGAAGGTAAGCAGAAGCCCATCAACCAAGTGTCAGTAATAAAATGAAAGCAAGTGCTAACAGAGGAATCAATGCACATGCGACCTGGGCGCACACAATTCCTGTTCAAAGCCCATGAGTAGCTTCCTTCCTTTCATGCTCCCACTGTGAGGATCTATACTTTCACCTTTTGTTATGCTTGACCACCAGTCTTACTGGACTTCCACAGAGAGCTGCAAGCCCCAGTAGGCTGCAGTCGAGTCAAACAGCAGTTGTACTCTGTCTAGCTACCAGAGCTAGCCCGATCGTTTGGGTTAATGCATGTTCACTAAACAGTACCCAATTCTTTAACCATGTGAATGGATTTGGAAGTGACAATCTGATATACAACTTTGTCCTCTTTTTCTGTCCAAAGAGGTCCCTAAGTTTTTTTTTTTTTCTTCAACAGAAAGGTATGAACATTCCATAAATGCAGGATTGTATTCCTACTACCCAACAAAACTAGATCTGCTACTTCCCAGGTGCTGAACAATCCTGCTGGCTCTCCAGGATATCTGAGTGGTCACATCCTTCCCTTATTTAAGTGGTTATTGGATAAAATTTGCTTCTAAGTTTGAATCCTCAGCCTCATTTCACTCCTTCCATCGGTAGGCACTTCAGAACCACAGACCATCTTTCATCGAGTCTAGCGCTCTGCTGCTGGACAAACTAGAGAGTAACTTTACTCATGAAGAGGCCGGCAAGCTCTCGTCCTACCAACACTGATGCAAGAACTGGTTAAGTCGCAAAGTGATTTGAACAATTCCTTCCAAGTAAAGAGGTTTACACTTGAGAACCGGCGCATTCAAATACTCCTGTGTGATGGTTACCAACCAGGAGGAGAAACCACAGTCTCCTTCCCCAGCACTCCCCCTTCCCTGGCTACAGACACCTCTAAATGCCCTTGACTGAATTACGTTTTTGAGAAGCATATGCATGTTCACAGTAGGTAGGAGTGTGCACTGCACTATGTTTATTTTTCAAGCTCAGCATTTCTTTACTGCTGAAGATCTGCTGGGAAATCCCTTCCTCCTTTGGCTACAGAGCATTATTCAGCCAGGGGGCCATCAAACGCTGATATTTCAAGAAATCTAATCTCTTAATGACTGCTGTCAGAGAAGAGAGAAGGCCTGTGAGAGAGTCATCTTCAAATAAGGGCTCACATGCACCTGAGATGGGGCTTAAATGTTAGCAGGGAATCGGGACTGCCACCAGCATATGGCATCGGCATAGTTCAGTCTGTCAGCCCAGGGGTGTCCTGTCCAGAGAGGACGAGATGTCCCCTCCAACACCCAGGTGCCCCATGCCTCATTCTTCCATCGTGTACAAGTGCACTCATTGTTTTCAAGATAAAAGCAGGCTTCCGGGTGGTCCAAACGGAGCAAGTCAGACTAGTGTGTGTGGACGGAAGCAAGCAATAGAGAAGATGTAGGTAGATGGGGCCGCTCGCTGAAGGCTCAGGTTTTGAGCGAGTGTCATTCATACTGAATGTCAGCTACTGAACGGGGGACAAGGGCAACTCAGGCAGAGGGAAGAATTTGTGCAAAGCAACAAAGCGGAAAAAAAAAAACAGCAGGCGGATTTCACTTGGTTTTAGCGGGTTTTCAAGAACGATGGTGATGGTAAAAAGGTATAAAATAGAGGGTAAGAACAGATTTAGGGAAAGTGTCCAATGATTCATTCAACACATACATATTAAGCATCAACGATGCACCAGTCATGATGCTAAGGTGGAGGAAAAAAATGAGTGAAGAAATAACAGATCTTCCTTTTTGAAGGGAAACCAGACCTCGGAGACAGAGTTGATTCAGACAAGATTTTCAACATCAATGCTGTCCTAATTCCTTCCGAAGAAGCCTAGTGGAGGTTTTTGGTTAAGACAGAAAATCTGATCTCAAAGAAATGGATAGAGTTTAGGTGGATTGAGGAAAGACCTTGCTGCTACTTAAGTTCTTTAGCTATCTTGTCACTGGCAAGATGTAGGATGAGGATGCTACGAACAGAAAGACCGAGACAAATGTAGCAGACACAATAAATTCTCTTTTCTGTGTGCTTATCAAAGGTGACTTTCCCTTGAAACTACGCGCTTAAACTCAGCCAACAGCACAGAAGTTAACGTACATTGTTACGGGGCCTCAGGAAGTAGGAACGCTTCCCATCCCAAACCTGTGACCCTGGTGTTCATAATTAAGTCTGACCTGGGGGAATCTGAAGGAAGACAAGGTTCCAGGGCCCCAAGGCGCACTGGAAAGAATGATGGGGGTGAGGGTCTTGCTATAAAACACAAATAGCAGAAAGTCTGGAGTGCTTTTTTTTTTTTTTAAGGTTACAATGGGTTGGTTTTTTTCTTTTTTTCTCCAAACTCATCTTTGCTTTTCCCAAATAATAAAAATTACATAGATGGGAGGAAGAAAGAAGAGGGTGATTTGGAACCAAGGAAGTGACTTTACTACCCACGTCTAAGTTGTTAATGATCCCAGTTCAGGTCCAGCCCTTAACACCCAGCACAGGCACGAGGCCCCATGCCCCTGGCCCCACTCCCTCACTCGTCCCATGGGGCTGTCAGTGCAGAAAGAGGGACTGGGCTTGGAGAAATGGCCCAGCCTCATCTTCCTTACAAAGGAGTCCTTCACCCTCCAGAGCCAGGGACTTAGGAGAAGGGTCACAGAGCACTCTCATCCCATCCCACAAGAGGAGCCACTCAAGTCACAAAAGGCCACAATGACCAGCCCAAGACAGCCAGTGGGAAGGCCAAGTCCAGGATCAGGGGACAGTCCCCGGGCCTTTGCTCCAGCTCAGCCGGCACGCTCCAAGATCTCCTGGGTCACCTTCGGAGGAGAGGTTTTACAACTCTATGAAGTGGTCCCAGTTTACAGATGGGGCAACTAAGGTACAGAAAGGAAAGTGACTCAGGGGTTTTATTCTGGAGCATGCACTTGTCCGCCTCCTCTAGCAACCTCCTTTCTGTTAGTGGGACGTCACAATGCTGCCACAGACGCGTGAAGCTGCACTCCTAGCTGAGAATTCCTCGTAGGAACAGGCAGCTCCTTGAAGCTCTGAATGATTCCAGCTCACTTTCTACTCTCATCTCAGGTACTGCATTGGGCTCCCACCCCCCCAAATACATACCTACTATACCTGTTCACAGGCCACAAACTCTACAGAATGAGACAGAGGGACCCCAAAACTCACCGCCCCGTCAGCTACTTCTGTTAGGGTCCAAAGGAGGGTCACTTATGCGACAGGTTCATCCGACTAATGATTCAGTGTTTCCTAAACCCTCTTCTCAGTATCGAGTGCTTTAAATTCTACCCAGAACTTAAAGCTTTGTTCAGCTTCAAACATTCAGCCATGACAGCCACTAAGGAAGAATACTTTGGGTATAACTGCTATGTCCAGGTTGAACTCAGGATTGCCTCTGTTAGGGAATTTTCATCTCATGAGCCATTACTCAAAATGAAAGGCGTTACCAATAGGCAACAACCTCATATCTGATATTCACCCTTGAAAGGACTTAACAGGGTGGGTTGAGGGGATGGTATCAGGAAAGACAAGGAAGGTAAGGAGGGCAGACAGAGGCAAGAAATAGAACTATATACCTAGGAGTTCCCGTTGTGGTGCAGTGGAAATGAATCCGACTAGTACCCATGAGGATGTGGGTTCGATCCCTGGCCTCACCCAGTGGGTTAAGAATTTGGCATTGCCGTGAGCTGTGGTGTAGGTTGCCTATGCGGCTTGGACCCCACATTGCTGTGGCTGTGGTGTAGGCTGGCAGCTGCAGCTCCCATTCAATGCCTAGCCTGGGAATTTCCATATGCCACAAGTGTAGCCCTAAAAAGCAAAAAAAAAGAAAAAAAAAGAACTCTATATACCTGAAACACTATTATTACTACATGTTATTAGTGAAAACACGACACTCTAGAGACACCCCTTATCTTCCCCCCATTACCCTTTGGAAACTGGGCAAACAGAAAAGGAGGAGAGATCCTAAGATTCCCATTTCTAATGTGTGTGCTTTTAGGATTTATGGTGGGTGGGGAGAATTCATTTGAACAGATTTCATTAACTGATGCATAAAGAGGCCGAGTCAAGGCCAAAATGCATCAATAATGGCACAGTCTGTCCAGTTCACCCATCTGGGTGGTGCTGCCGCTGGTTCCAGTGTTCTCTCTGACAGGATCTGAGAAGCCGGCAGTTTGCAAAACGAGTACCCCCGGTAGCCCCGCACCACGTGCGAGCACAGCCTCCTCATCTCAGACAGCAGATGCTTGAGCCAACAGTCGTGTCTCACGGCAGAGAGGAGTGCCTTCTAGAGAGCACCTCTTTTGCCGAGAAGAAACATCTCCGTTCCTGAGCTACTTTAATTTGCCACACTGTACTTTTATAGACACTTCCAAACAATTAAAGCCCTGTGCTGCAAATTCAAACTGCTCACGCCTAGTTGCAAATTTTATTGCCACCAACGGAGTCCCAGAGAAGCACTATTAACTTTACTGGCGACTCGTGGCTCCCCGGTTATGAGTCATCGCCAGTGAAGTAATGCAGAGATCATTGCCAGAGTGGCGGAAAGGGAGCGCACGGCAGGCAAGAGTGAGGAGGCGGGCCGGCAAAATCCCAGAAGGAAGAAACAAATTGATGAGAACTGCGAGGAAGGCCAAGTCCTTGACGTTCAAGAGAAGGAATCAGGTGAGCACTGAGGAGGGGGAGGGGTGGCACCACTGCCCGTTCCAGGAGATCCGGGTACAAACCAGCTGCACTGTCCCAAATGGGGTCACTTACAAAACCTTGCAAGTGTGAATAGACTTAACGGTCACTTCTGTTCAAGTTCTGCAACCCATATCTCATCTGAATCACATCAGAAAAAGACACAGGAAAAAGCCATGTTCGTGCTTATTCACTCAAGTACTACATATTTCCTAGCTTATTGCAGAAAATGAAGGCGAGCAAATGTGAAAATAATTTCACCTATTCCTAATTCCTGTTCAACTACTGTTAAATGTTCTGGCACAGTGCCTTTTCAATATTCAAAAGTACATTTTTACATAGGTTTTCTTGGTTTGTTTGCTTCTGGTTTTTTAGGTTTTTTTTTTTTTTGGCTTTTTAGGGCCATACCCCCAGGCTAGGGTTTGAATCAGAGCTGCAGCTGCCGGCCTACGCTACAGCAATACCAGCTCCGAACCACACCTGCAACCTACACCACAGCTCATGGTAACGCCAGATCTTTAACCCACTCAGTGAGGCCAGGGATCAAACTCAGAATTCTCATGGGTATTAGATTCTTAACCCACTGAGCCACAACAGGACACTCAACATAGGTTTGTTTATTGGACATCTATCTGCAATCTTATATTCCTTTCATATTTTCTAATGTAAATCAAATTTAAATGTGAATTAAAAACAATTCCTAAACAGTTTTAATGTCCAATATTCTTCTCATACACTTAAACATAATTATTTCTATTGTTGTATGATGGAGATATTGTCATTTTTTCCCCCATTTAAAGAGCCTCTGGTATGAGGATTTCATATGTCTACAAATGAGAGAAGTGTGTTTATCTTTCAAGGTCTCTAAGATGGGCATTACTAAAAAAGAACGTACAATACGAAGGTTTAGCGTATTCTGTAAACGTAATCATTTAAGCAACTTTTATCAACCATTAGATAATTGATACGCTAACTGATATGAATTTCAGCCCTTTTTAATTCTGCTGTTTCACATGGATCCCAGACTATCATGTCTTTAACGGCATTTTTTAGAGAGTGATTTTACTTTCTGAAACATGTCTAAGTATGTCTAGTAGTTCCACTGTAAAAGCAAATACACATAGGAGGACAGAAAAAAACAGCTGTTGGAGGAAGGCAGGAGGGAAAAGGAGGAGGGGGGAGAAGAGAAAACTGGTGTACTCTACCACTAGTGAGCCTTGGACACATTCTCATTTATTTCTCAAGTTATGCCCTGAAAAATAGATTCTCACACATCAAATGGAACAAAAAAATACCGAGTTCAGGTTTAAACAAGTGCAGAGGGAAAGGATGAGAGAGGGTCCAAGAGTTCAGAGACAAAGAAGGAAGGGGGCCAAGCAGACAAGGCAGAATAAACTTTTCCTCGTGGGTTCCTGATCCTCCACGCCAGGCCTAAGCCGTGGGAGGACTCCAGAGCCAGAAAAGCTTAAGAAGACCCTCCCTCCTCCCCATTCAGTTCTGCAGCCAAAGACCGCCCCCCCCCAGGCCAGCCCCGCCCCGCAGCTCCAGGCACCCGAAGGTCATTGCTAGGCTTGGCACAAAACGCTCACTCAGTGAAAACAGGCCTCCAAAGAAGAATGAAGCAACAGCCAGGAAAGAACCACTTTGCACACAGACTTCCAAGGAGAATTAGCCTCGTGAAATCCTCTGTGCAAAAGTTCACACCATAAAACAGCTGCTGCTCAGTGTCTCAGGGTTCTAATTAGCCCCGAGCTCCTGAATTGCACAGAACTTCTGGCCAATGGTGTCCAAGCTGCTTTTTGCTCTTCCCTGTGCCGTTCGATCCCCAAAGTGCTCTTGGTCAAAAAACTAGGTCATAAACTTATCCGCCGAGAAGCATTTACTGTCGTTTCAAATGGCGTATTCCGTTCAAGAGGTTATGATAATAAAGGAAGGGCTGCAAACATGCTTTCAAGTTCTGGCGTGCGCTTGCCAGTGTGAAACACCGGCTCCTTACCTTATCTTACTTTGGCTCTTTTAGACTCAAACCCACTGAACTCTGACCCTTTTCTGGATGAATACAAATCATTCCTTGAATGAGTATATCAAAGTTTATCTAAGCTCTCTCCGCACCACCGTCCCAGCTTTAACCTAACAGGTCCATGCCAAAAAAAAAAAAAAAAAAAAAAAGGTTCCTGTTTCAAAAAGTATTAGCATGCTTCACCCCTGCCAAAGTTTACAGCATAGTGACATCCTGCCATAGGAAGAAGGATGAGGTGGGGTGGGGGGGACGTGGAGGAGGGCAGCTGTTTTTTCAATCAACTCCAGCCGAAAACCTCCCACTTCCCCCACACTGCTCCATCCACACCCCCAGCAGAGAGAAGGGGGAGGCAGCGTGGCAAGTTTCATTCCTCCAAGGAGGAATCAAGCTGGCTAGCTGGCTTTTTCAACTCCCCCATAAATGACCAAGATCCTTTCTCATTCACCTGGGGAGCATTAAGGCTCCACGCCAGAGGGTGGGGTCTCTGCTCCCCTGGAGGCTGACTCCCGTTCTGATGGAGCCCAAGAGGCTTCAACCTCTTCCCCATCCATCCTCACCAGAATCCTGCAAGGCACACCACCCTCCCACCCTGGCACATCCCAGCTCAGGGGCACGCACGTCAATGTCACACAAATAACAAACTCCAAGGTGGATTATTTTTCATCCCACACCACCCAGGAATGTGCTGCAACTCCTTCCCACGAAAGGACACAGCTGCTGTTGACAGTACCTCGGCACCCCAAACAGTTATGTCCACCCCTCCAAGCTCACCAACTGGGCTTCACCTTTCCCCTTGGGAGTGGGAAGAGGAGGGAAGGGAACCTGAGGAGGCAGGACAGCGCAGCTGCAGCCCACCCCCTCCTCGGCCTGCCCCAAAGCGCTCAACCCTGGGGCCCTGAGATCAAAGGGTGGCTCCACCCAGGCACTACCTCTGATTATTTTTTTCCCTTCCAGTGGGCAAGCAGAGAAAAGGGAAAATAAGGACAAATGTGTTCGAAACAGAAATACTGCCTAACGCTAATTTGGCTATGGGCAAGGACCACATTATAGGCCGAAAATCTCCATCTCTGTCCAAGTGTGAAGAAACTACAGGGTGCAGCCTTGATCCAGCTCTGAAGCCTGCTGCCCAGAGTCTCTTCCAGACCCAGGGGATCAACAGAACCCCAGATTGTTCCTCATCCACTAGCTGCCCCCCCTTTATTCTTGGTAAACTTTTTTCTTTAATGCTGGGGTAATACTAGTTACTATGGAATGGGCTTTTAATTGCAAAACTTACATTCTTGGTGTGAAATGGTTCAGTATTTACAGAAGACAGTATGTGTACATGAGCTTTTCTTCTAAAAAGCCTCTCAGACTTTTCTCAAATGACTGAACTGTAGCCAAAGACTGTGAATCAATGTTGACATTATAGTTGAAGAAAAACCTAGGTTTAGGGAGCATTCATCTACAACCAATGTCACGACATGTTGCCCACCGCCAATTTAAAAATGGTCATAGGAGCTGACACATCATGAGCACTAACTGATGTCATCACCCACCTCTAAATGCAGGTTTAATAAAACCCAACTCACTGCCTTGAAGACTTATCTGAATTCTACTACTGAAAAGTTGGATTGCTGTGAAAGGCATAAAATCCCAAAAGTTTAATTTTGGGCTAGTAAATATATGATTAACATAACAACTGTTGGTATAAGAGGGTTTTTTTTTGGGGGGGGTCTTTTTAGGGTCGCATTCACAGTACATGGAAGTTCCCAGGCTAGGGGTTAAATCAGAGCTGCAGCTGTCGGCCTGCACCACAGCAATGTAGGACCTGAGCCGCGTCTGCGACCTACACCACAGCTCATGCCAATGCCGGATCCTTAACCCACTGCGCGAGGCCGGGATGGAACCTGCGTCCTCACAGACACAGTGAGCCACCACAGGAACTCCATTAGTCGTATTTCTAAGTTACATTGTCTCAAATAGACGTCACACAATTTAGGTCGCTAACTTCCACACACACACACACACACAATTTTTCTTCAAAGAAAGAAAACAAGGTAACATCTAACTAAGCCAACTCCTAATTCCAAATCAGTAAAGTCTAAATTGAAAGTCTGATGCTTCTGACTCTGCTCCATTTCCACGGCTATCTAAGCACAAACGGAGGATGGAGGCAGGAGAGAATCAAGAACTGGAAATGTCCATCTGTCAGGAAGCTCAATTTCCCAATCTAAGAGACAGCAGGATGCATTAGCTGACTGAGGGCTTGTCTGTCAAAGAGACTATCCCAGGAAGAAAACCAATTAACCTGTTTAGTTTTGATGGTGGAATGGAACCAAGCTGTGGGAAACAAGAAATCTATCTGCACACAGCTCCTTCTCCTCCTCGCACCGGCCCTTGGCTTGGCTCAGCCCCTTGGTCACTTGCCTCCAGCATCACCTGGTAAAAAACTCATTCGCAGCCAAGCAAATACTTTTGAACTTAATCTGACTTCTGTCTGCTGTCTCTCTGCAAAGAAACCAAAACATATAACTCTTACCTCACTGAATCCCTAGACTATCAGAAGACGTGAATCCAAAAAAAGGGAGGGGGAATAAACCGACATCGACAGAGATGAATACAACGTGTTTCCACGTATTACTATAGAGTTAGAGTCATATGGCCTTTAGGTGCCAAGCACCATAGGATTACCGCTTAAAATGTCCAACACTGCTTACCCATAGGATTAAATTCATAAATAAAAGTGAGTAATACTTCCAAGTCATCTTTTCTAAGATGACTGACATCACTGCAGCAGCCTTAGGCAACCCAATCAGAAACTTCCATTTAAAATAAGTCTTCTTGCTAGTTTAAAGTAAAACAGTGATTCACTCTACCTCTCTCACCAGCAAGCCTCTGCACTACCTATAAATCCATGTGGCAACAACCATACAATCAATTGAGCAAGATCATAAAATCACATCCTCCCCACGAAAGTCAGCTTCCTCAGTGCTTTGTATTGAATGGGGAAGGACCCCAAAAAGAGAATTTATATCCTAAGCCCAGAAAAGATGGGGGTTCTGTGAACAACATACTGCTCAAAATACTCTAGCAAAGGTGAAATGCAGCACAAGTTCTATTTATACAAAATTAGAGGAGATTATTAAAGGCATATATGCCATAGCTCCAAGTGACCTTAGAATTAACTCCGTTCAAATGTTTCATGTTAACAAAAAAAAAAAAAAAAAGGTAGCTCCCTTATTTTCACTTTCCGGACATAGTGGTCCTGCACCCTCCTGGCCTTCCTACAAGAAGCAACTTGAAAATAGGTGTCTATGAAGGGCCTGCTTATCTCCATCTCTGGGCCTGTCCAGTCTGGGAAGAGACACGTGGTTCTTTCAAGAACAGCACAAAAACAAACACGATCGAGGGAATATACAGGGAGAGGCAGAACCAGGTATGCCTCACTAGATCCTGTATTTACCAAAGGCGGCAGAGTCTCTGGCAAAATTTTAATGTTCCTTTTTAGAAACTCTCGTGGGACGTGCAGTTTCTTCTCACACGAAAGGCCTGTGCTGCCATTTCCAATGGCGTCGAGGACTTCCATCCATCACTCCTTCACTTCCCCACTTGACCAGAATGTAGCCCAAGTTCTTTCCACTCAACTGGGAAATTTCAATGTGGGTCTCCCCCCCCGCCCAATGTCAGGAAAACCAAAGGCAATCTTACATGAAATAAAAATGCTTACCCTGTGAGAAACACAGCTGGGAAACAAGGATTTTTAAGTCTCTTATAATGTGATTATGGCTACTAGCATGAAAAGGGATTACTCTTAACTGAAATAGAAAATTAAGGAGCAAAACTCTGAGGCAGACAAAATACAAACCAAGCTGGCAGCATTTCCCTACCTGGAGAGCACTCATCAATCATTCTGGCTGTCTCGTAATAAGACTTCAGCAAACTCACCAGTGGAATGAGATTGTTGCCAATTCCTATGCATTTAAAGGAGGACAGATATGTCACCCTATGCAAAACACGGCACCATGTGATCAGAAAGACATTTAATAATTTGAAGCTGGGCGGTAAGTTATTGACTACCTTGGAATTGGGTGCCCCTGAAAACAGACCGTTTAGGATGTTCCTGAAATACACTTTGTACCCTCAACCCGTTCTGGCTTCTTCTGGAGTTTGCATTTGGAAAAGGACTTGGGACGCACCAAAGACATGTGAATGACATCACGCTCGGACGTGATGTGCAGGCAATGAGAAACGCAGGCAATTAAGAAAAAAATGCACCAATGCCTTTTCCACGACTTCCCTAGAAAGACAGCCACTGCACCATATCCAATCAAAAGCTCTTGCCTCTGGGAACTTTTATTACAGCTGCTATCAAAAGGATAGGGAAAAAAAAAAAAGGTTTCTGCCTTTCACAGGAAAAGAATGATTTCCAAATTATGACTTTTGAGAGTTCAAGAGAGGGGATGACTTATTCGTAGAAAATGTGAAACACATGGTTTTCTCAGAGGGCTTTTGTCCACCCTGCACACTTATTTCGCTTATATGAAAGAGACAAATCATTAAGATTTAAACGCAATATCCTTCCGAATGTAACATACATTTCTGCTTAAAGCCTGAGGGCCGAGGCTTTAAATAATAATTCCAAAGGTCAGCGGGGAAACACCGTGCTCCTCACCCCAGAGACGAGCGAGCAGCTGTATCCCACCGGCAAAGGCAGCTGGAGGGACGCAGCCGTCAACAGCATCTCTGTCCAGCAGACGCAGAGCCGCAACGTGTTGAGAAACTCCAGCCAACCGAAAAGGCCAGGGGCCTCCCTGGGAAATATGGGGACCTGGCCGCCCCGTGCAGGGTGGGGAGCTTTTGGCCTTCTTGCCAGGGTGCATTTTCTTTATCCTGGTGGCTCTTAACCCCAGCCATACAGCAAAATCATCTTCAAGGTTAAAGAAAACTCCCATCTCATCTGCATCTAGAGTTCAGAGTCACTGTTCCATCTCCCTCCGACTTCCACCTCACTAAACTCAGCGTTAAAGTCTGTCACTTAGACTTTGGAGGAGAACTGCCAAGCAAGCTCTCCTCTGGGATCGGGTTTCCTGAGAAGTCCAAGAGGCTCTCGAGGGAAGAGAAGCACACTGCGCCCATGCCCTCCACACCACCCTGTGCAAAGCGCCCCTGAGCCCAGGTGGGCACCGCAGCATTGGAGCTCCCCTCTCCCCACGCCCCCCATCGCCCTCCTAATGGATGTCACAGACTTGTCTTGAGGGAAGGCGGGGGATAGGATTTCTCAGGAGGTCCTATCCAATTTCCTAGCAATCTGTAACACCGGAGAGAGCTCTCTGCAGTCTGTCACTGTGATACAAATGCTTCTCACAGATACCTCCACCATCAGTCTCACCCTCAACAAACATCCCGCTAAGCAGAGCTAAGCACATTCTCTGAACAGTCCCAAGGATGTGACTGCAATGACTGTGGATTGCACTTAATTATCTTTTGCTATTATAAGACCTGTACACAGTGACTATCTACACACACGACCCAGCCACCTGCCTCTCCCTTGGACCATTTCTCAGGCAATGGACGTCCATGGATATACAGGGCTAAGATTATCAGAGCCCTAGGAAGAGCTAAGCCACAAACAGTCCTTCCCCAGTTGTCCCGTGCTCTAAATACAAATTCTTCCTTTCTGGCAAGTCTACTCATTCACAGACCAAAGTCACGAACCTTGAGGCTGAGTGGGTGAGTGGGGGGAGGGGATGGCAGCTTTAGATGCTCAGATGCAACTTAAATGACAAATTTAAAAATAGGACACGCAAAATGGATTCTAAATTTCTGAAGTTGAAAATTAAGCCACTGCGTAGCTACAGTAATTCCATCAACAGTACAATGTTTTGTGCATAACACAATCTTAATATGTATTTGCTTAAAATTTGGTATTACAAATGGCAAGTCCATGAAATGAAGACTCACCTGTAATAATGGCTGCTGTTTACCGAATGAGAGCTAGGTACCAACACAATGCTTAGTGCATTGTATGTTTTATTCCACATAACAGCTTCAACTTGATGGAGAACTAGCAAGATCTCCATTTTACAGATGAGAACATGAAGCTTCAATAAATAACACAGTATGTCCATGGTCCACAAAGCTAGAGGATGGCTGACCTGGGATTTAAATTCCAGAACCCTTAACCATTTCTATAAACTTTGACAGTATTATATTTTGTGAGTGAGTGATGTACTGAAATACCACTCTCAACACCCCTTTTTAAAAATAAGGTTGGAAGTCAAGTAAGAATCCAGATTCTCTAAAGAAAGCATTCATAGTACAGTGTTGTGTGTGGAGCCCTGTGTCTGTTAGAAACTGACCATAGACACGTTCCTGAGCCTCTGAGCACCACGGTCTCTTCTGCAAGAATGAGAACAGCCATTCTCATTCTGTTGAGAAGATTTAACCAAACAGCATAGTGGACCCAGTAACTGTTCATGTTCTTCCCTCTCTCGGCCTCGGTTTCCCTCTCTGTCAACCACTGATAATCGACCTTCTATCGCGGTGACAGAGACTCTTAAAAGGAACAATATATATATACATATAAATGAAAATGCTTTGAAAAGTGCCAAGTGTTTTAGAGAACTTGTATTTCTGATCACTAGCACTTTCCCGTTACTGAGTCCTGCCAGCAAGAAATGATAAATTATCACTTAATTCACACTGAGGAGTTCCTATTTGAGTAGTCTGAAATTACGGTACTTTGGAAAGCAAATTATCCTGACTCGTTTGTTTTTTCGACTCTGAATTATCTGTTTGGCTTGGCTTTGTTTTGGTTTTGATTCCTGTCCTTCAACAAGTCACTATCGAGTACCCATTAAGTGCGAGGGACCTGCAGGGAATAAAAAATTTCAAAGTCGGAGTTCCCATCATGGCTCAGTGGTTAACGAATCCGACTAAGAACCATGAGGTTGTGGGTTCAATCCCTGGCCTTGCTCAGCGGGTTAAGGATCCGGCGTTGCCGTGAGCTGTGGTGTAGGTTGCAGACGTGGCTCAGATCCTGCGTTGCTGTGACTGTGGTGTAGGCCGGCAGCTACAGCTCCTGTTAGACCCCTAGAGCCTGGGAACCTCCATATGCTGCGAGTGCGGCTCTAGAAAAAGGCAAAAAGACAAAAAAAATGCATAAACATTCCTGCTCCAGAGCAAAGGGATCGGCAGCATCTCTGGAGCACATGGGTTCAATCCCCAGTCCAGCACAGAGGGTTAAGGACCCAGTGTTGCCACAGCTCTGGAGTAGGTCACAACTGCCGCTCAGGTCTGATCCCTGGCCCAGGGAACTCCATATGCCACGAGGCAGCCAAAAAGGGGAAAAAAATGCATATAAAACCCAAGTAAGTATCATGCGAAGTGAAACCAGTCAGACAATTAGACAGCAACACCCAATGCTACCGCTTACATGTGGAAACTAAAAAGACACAATGAACCTCTTTGCAGAACAGACAATGACTCACATCACAGACTTTGGAAAACCTTGGTTTTTCAAGTAAGACAGTCTCGGGGGTGGGGGGATGCACTGTGGACTTGGGATACAAAATCCGTAAAATTGACTTGTGATGATTTATGCACACCTATAATTGAAATAAAATCCATTAAAACATTCAAAAAAAAAAAAACCAAGTAAGGTACCTACTTGAGTTAATAGGACTGCATGATGTCAATTTCCTAGTTTTGACAATGTACTATGGTTTTGTAATATTAGCACTGGGTGAAGCTAAATGAAGAGCACCTAGAACTCTCTACCGTTAGCTGCAATTTCATGAGTCAAGCTCTATCAAAATAAAGTAGCACATTTTTTAAAAAGGATGGGGAAGTTCCCTGGTGGCTCAGTAGGTTAAGGATCTGGCAGTTATCACTGCTATACTGTGCGTTCAATTCCTGGTCAGGTTCCTCAGGCACAGCCAAGAAAAGAGGAAGCCCCCTATAAGTTGATAGAGAAAGATCTCTAAGACATTAAATGAAAAAAAAAGAAGAGGCATTGCACAATCTGTTTAATATGCTACCTTTTGCGTAAAAGCAGGAAATACAGAAATGGTACTCAGGTTTCCTTGTGGAGCATAAAGGGACTATAGAAAAATACGTACGAAACTAACCACAGTGGTTTCCTGTCAGGGCTGAAATGGATGAACCTGATGAGGCCCAAAGGTGGGGAGCTTCTTCTATTTTTGAGGTTTTGGACCATGCATTATTCTTCAAAACAATAAAAGACAAAGATAAAAAAATAACAATAATTTATAACAACTGATAATACAATATAAAAACCTCATTCAATTGTTCTCTACTGAAAATTTTACACATATTATTTTTAATCCTCAAAATGTTTTGTTTTTAAGCAGAGGATAAAACCTAGACTCAAGAGTAATTGGGGGGGGAGTAGCATACAAACCTAAGGTCTGTACACTACAATCAACTCCCTGTTTGTGGTTTGCTGAACAAGCCGTACTGCTTCTGGTCTCAGTGCTCTTGTCCATGGCTTTTCGTCTGCCTCAGACCACTCACCCCCATCACCCTACTTTGCCTGGAAAACTACAATTCAACCTTCTAGATCAAGTCTCTGCCCAGTTGTTTTCTCCTAACCTCTTAGGAGAATGAAGAATTCTTCTGAAACTCATAGGTTAAGGAGTAACTGTTACTTTTAAGATATGTTTAACTGTCTTTAAAAACTCAGCCTCTAGCAAAATGCCTAGCAACAGTAACGGTGCTCAAAGACTGTTCCTTCAACTGTGATGAACTCTTTAAACCTCACCGTGAGCATTAATTAAGACCACTCATTTAAAAGACTCACTCACTTGCTAACAGACGTAAATAAGGGTACACAGATATTTTTAAATAGAAGTGGCTGCAAGTATTTTGAAACCCCCAATATCTTCTATTAAGAGCAATCTCTTTGTAAGTGCGTATTCCTTAGAAACTATTTAAAATACCAAATTTCTGAGTGAGGCCGATCCCTAATACTCACCTCCAGTAATTTCTTTTCAAAATATGAATATATAGTGAAGTAATAACACCTTATAAAAAGAAATTAAATTCCCTCTCAATATTCCTAAGCATGGCCTTTTTGAATTTCATTTTCTATGAAATGTGTTCACCTTTAAAGGTGAAATAAATGTCACTGTTCAAAAGAAACCTTGGTCCTTTGGTGCTGAACCTCTCAACTACTCCGTGATCACTGAACATGGCATGGATTTCTGGACAGACACACACAACTTCTGGCTTTACAAGCTGTTATTCGGAATCTGTTCTCAAGAGAACGTTGCCCACATGGCTCAAAGTTCAATCAACTGTAAAGTATCTGATCAGTACAGACTGGTGGCCAAAGATACAAGGTCTCAAGTTAGAAGCCTGTGTTCCAGTCCTGCTCTGCCAGTATCTCTGTTCTCAGTCAAGTTTGCTTATGTGTTTCACTTTTCTCATTTGTCAACCACAGCTATGCCTGTATCAAATACATTCAGATATTTGGGAAGATTGAATAAATTACAACAGGTAAGAAAGAGCTCAGAACAATGCCCAATATATGCCAAGTGCTAAAAAAAAAAAAAAAAGTTAGCTAGTAATAATACATATGACATATGATTCATGCTCAATACATAGTATTAACAAGAAGGAGCTTGTCTGTCTAGTTAATTTTTTTTTGTCTTTTTGCCTTATCTAGGGCCGCACCCGCGGCATGTGGAGGTTCCCAGGCTAGGGGTCTAACAGGAGCTGTAGCCGCCGGCCTTCGCCACAGCCACAGCAACGTGGCATCTGAGCCGCATCTGCAACCTATACCACAGCTCACAGCAACGCCGGATCCTTAACCCACTGAGCAAGGCCAGGGATCGAACCCGCAACCTCATGGTTCCTAGTCGGATTCGTTAACCACTGAGCCACGACAGGAACTCCTGTCCAGTTAATTTTAAGGCATCTGAAATAACCTCAAGGATGTCCTAGAAAATAATGAAGACACTGCAAACACCAAGAATGTGAGGGTAGGATACGTACCTTCAGCCGTGTTACCTGCTAACACGATGAGCTCTGTCTTCCAAGAGAGAAGCCCAAACTCCTCTAAAGAAGGAGACACACACACCCTGCACCCTGAGGAATGCGTCTGCTTGGAGGATTTTGGTTAATCAGAAGGTGCTTATTTTGCAAGTCATTTGTACAGTTTGATTTTTCCAGATGTCAGGAGGCAACGTGCCTTTTAATGAAGATGCTCAAGCAGTGATCTTAGAATAAATATGATTTTAAAAAAGAAAAAGCATCTCATGATGGGTCTTCATCAATGAAAACTGTTCACAATATCTAGTCAGGTGTGTTCTAAAAGGATGTTCATTGCCAGGTGTTTACCTGTCCCGTATGCTTTGAAGGACCTTCATTAACTCAGACCCAACATACTAATTCCAGTCATGCTATATATAAGGTTTTGTTACAAATATTTTAAGTCGCCAAGTCAGTATCAAAACCAGCATCAGTATGCACTAAATAACTGGAAAGCTATTTCTCGTGGGGAAGTAATTCAAAAATACTGAAGAATTCCAACAGTCATTTGTACACCCATGCCCTCGGAAGCATTATTCATAACAGCCAAAAGGTATAAGAAACCCTTTTATTCCATTGACAAATGAGCAAAGCGTGGTAAACATCTGCCGCAGAATATTCTCCAGTCTCAAAAAGGAAGAAGATTCTAATACGTGTTACAGCAATGGATGAACTTGGGAATGTGAAATAAGCCAGTCACAAAAATACAAACACTGCATGATCCCACTCCTGAGGTCTCTAGAATAGAGAAATTCATAGAAACAGAGTGGCGATAGGCAGGGCCTAGGGGAGGGCAGAACGGGGAGGCAGCGCTTAGTGGGTAAGGAGTTTCAGTTTGGGAAGATGAAAAAGTTCTGTAGATAGTAGTGCATGGTTGCACAACAATTCGAGTACTTGTATTCCTGAGCTGTACCCAGAATACGGTTAAAATGGTAAATTTTAACCAATTTTAACCAAAAAACCCACAATATATATAATTGAGCACCTGCAACACATACAAAGGAACAGGTGGATATCAGTGAATCTGGACTAAAGAAATAATTCATCTACGCAATTCTGAGCAAAGAAAGACCAGAAGGGTTTGTCAACTCTACCTTCTCTTTTTACCAAAAAAGCTCCCCTTTTCTTCTTAGACTTTGACTTTAGTACGAAAGTAGAGAAAAAATTAACCTCCCCCCAAAACTAGAGGGAATGATACTCAAACTCTACTCCTATTCCATGTTTCAGTCATGTAACACAAGTTTGGTTGGATAACTTTGGGATCAACAGAGCAGCAAAAGCAAAAAAATGAAAGGATTCGAAGTCACAATCTCACAATGTGACCTAAGCCATCCATAATCTTTACTGTCAAAGCAAAGCCTAATAAATTTCACTTGGGTGAATCCCATTAAGAACTAACACTGTTATCCTTTTTAAGTGAAAATACATTTAATTAGATCACAGGGACCAAGAGGCAGTCTGGTTCTGCCACTTCAATATCCGCTTCTCTGGCCTTATAGACACAATATGAATATGGACAGAACTATTTGCTTCTGGTGCTTCATTCAGCCCTTCCCTGCAGCCGTCCTCATAGAAATGTTACCCTCCCTTGCTAGCACAGGGCTTTAAACAGGGGAGCAACTCCTGGGAAGATCGCGTATTTTCCATTCCTCCCCATCCCTCATGACACACCTTCAGTCACAAACTTGTAAAAAAGCCCTTCTGCAGTGAATGCTAAGAAGTCAGCCTGCTGCAGATCTGACCATCTATTTCCTCTGCAACACTCAATAACAGCTAACCAGGCCAATTATCTTTCTCCCTAGGTAAACAGCAGAAACAAACATTGTTAATTTGATCTCAGGACTGAAAGGGAAAAGAAAAGGAATGATTTCCTAGGCAGAAAGGTGGACAGGACAGCTGACCGACCCGGACGGGCGTTGAAAAAAGATGTTTTACTCTCAACAGCTTAGTCATTTTTATAACAAATAGGAAACAGAAGGTAGTGTGAGATGTAACTGTTAAATCTGAGGAGTACTAAAAACCAGGATAATCAAGATCAGCTCATGGGAAGAATCTACAAGACCTTTAACTCAAATTCATGTGTCTGCATGAAACATCACCTCTGCGTGGTAGAGCCCACCCCCGGTCATTTGTGTACTCATCGGATTTACTAGTATCTGGAAGGATAAACACCGAGAGTTAATAAATTGGAATTATTTTTCTGATTCTTCAAATGTAAGGTATTTATTTCATTCCGATAAGTTCCGCTGGAATTAAAAACAGGTGGCATATGAATATCCGGTAACACTGGCAGCGAGTCTGCATATCAACAAAACCCAGAAATTCTCTAATCACATAAATCATATATTGTAACCACATGAAAAAATACCTCTTTCAATTTCTCAGTGAGAAACATTTTTTAGAAGGTCTGAAAATCCGATCTTCGAGGCCAACACCTCCATAACCTGCAGGGTTGTGAAGGGTACACAAACTGGTTGGGGAAATACATAAATTCTTATTTTCCTCAAAGGCACTTTAAATAGTTGACCGTGACCAATCAGGTTTTAAACCTCTGCTGTCAATTAAGACTAAATAAATGTCTGAATTTTTTCTCCCCCCTTCGAACAATGAAATTGGGTCTTTATTTCTGCCACATCTGCCATCAGCAAGGAGAAGCAAAGGGCACGAAATCAAATAAGCCCTGGCGTCAAGAAAAGCTTACCTCCTCCCCATATTTTTTTTATTGGAAAAATAAGATTTGTTTTCCAGTAAGATATTTCATTTAAAAAAAAAATCTGTTTCTACTCAAGGCTAGAGTTCTATTTATTTTTAAAATGAGGCATATGAAACCTCCCAAGTGCAACTTGGATTTACATCTGGCTAATCCTCCAAATGTGACCGACCAAGTTCATGCTGTTTATTGCTAATGAGTTCTGTGATTTTTGGATAACACATGTGAGAGATAGTAAATTAACTACTGCTAGTCAGCAGCAAGCAAGCAGAAGAGGTCTTGGGAAGCTAGTATGAACAAATCCTGCAAGTCAATTTCTAATTGCCAGAAATTTGGGGGGGGGGGGTGATCATCCCTGCCAAGAAAAATCAGTGGTGGAACTTGTTTCCCTTTCCTTTTTCCATGGAATATTTCAACACTCAACCAACAAAACACAGCTCAGTCTTTCCTTTCAGTAACTTCAAGACTGCAAAGGAAGGCTCTGGCTCCACTGACAGTCTTAGAAAAATTGAAATGGGTCACAGTGAAAAATGCAGTATCGGTCTCTCTCGAGTTCCTTCCTGGAGCTCTATTCACTTACATAAAGAGAACCCCAGAGCTAAGAGGGGGTGTCATCTACATGCTATGGAAACCCAGTCTTCCCCCAACCCTCCTACAGCTGCATAGACAAAGTACAGTCATAAGTAAACTGCAGTCAAACCCCCTCACCTAAAATGAACTGTCCAGGAATATTGTGAAACCGATCAGCACCAGCTGAAACAAAAGTGAGAGATTGGCACAAAAACGCTTCCCCAAATCACGGTGCTCATAGCTGAAGACCCACAGTTTGAAAAGCACTTACTCATTTGAGTAAAACCCCTAAAAGCACATCATTACACCATATCTCCATTTTCTTTCTCATCTGAATCCCAAATGAAACCTCAGTCTTGATTGGTGATTCTGAACCAGGACTGCAATTAGAATCACCTGGAGAGCCTTTAAACCAGTGTGGCCCTGGGACCCAGCCTATTTTCCTCCCCACCCCCTCGCCCAGTGCCCAACTCAATTGAAACTGGACTCTCTTGAGGTCAGGCCAGGTGACCTATTTTCCTAAAAGCCCCCCCACCCTCCAGGTGATTCCACTGCGCGGCCAGGCGATGAGAACCACGGCTTTACAAAGGAAGCTAGTTTCTCTGTCAAATCCATTCAAAGACAGGAGAGCTCTAATTTCGCCCAGACTGTCTGTTCCAGAAAGTTCTGGTCATGACTTCCAACCCTTGCTACCATATGCACTTCCTAAAGTGGGAGCAAGCGGAGTTTGAAGCTCTCCATGGCTAGAAGTGGGAGCAAGAGAAACGCTCACCTCCATCTTGGTGATTAAAAAGCAAAACCTCGAGGAATAGGACACCAGCTATTGGGTGTAAGATAGGTTCAAGGATGTACTGTACAACACGGGGTTTTTGAAATAACTGTAAATGGAAAGTAACCTTTAAAAAACGTAAAATGAATAAAAGTTAATAAAAAGCAAAAACTCCCATTTTTCTCTACTCACACAACACTTCGGGCCCCAAATATACAGGTTCTATCCACACCAAGCAATTTGCCAGTTCTCCACGGACAGGGAGTGAGTGTCCCACCGCTTAGTTCAATTCTGACACTAACTGCCCGAAGTTAACGTAGACCTCACTAGTTCAGGGCTCAGCCGCACTGGACTGCTTGCTCGCCCCTGCAAATGCTGCAAAATGCCAACTGCAAGTCCAAGCTGTTGCCTGTGCTTCTGACCAAGCAGCTATAAATCAGGGGTTCCCATGACCCCCGCCTCGGGTTCCACAATTTACTAGCACTGCTCACAGAATTCAGGAAAATGTTCCACTTACCAGACCACTGGTTCATTACACAGGCTGCCACGCAGGAAAAGCCAAGTGGAAGGGATGCACGGGCAAGGCGGGCTGGGGCGCTTCCATGCTGCCTCGGAGGACGCCAACCTCCCGCCACCACTACACAGACCCAGCTGCTCCCGCCAACCCCCTTCTATAGAGTTTGTGAGGACGGACCCCTTACGTAAGTATGTAAGTACGTAAGCACGTTTGGTAAAGCACCTCATTGGCTACAGGTGCTGAACTCGACCTCCTGCCCAAATCTCCTCCTGGAAGTCAAGGGGTGGGGCTAAAAGGACCAATCCTCAATCAAAAGGTCGGTTCCCCTGGCAACGTGCCTCCCTATTTAGGGGCTTTCCAGGATCACCTTATTAACATAAACTCAGCTGGGGCTCTTAAGGGGCTTGTTTTGAATCACAAAAGATGATCATTTTGACCTGAACTCAAGAGATGCTTCAGGAGCTGGAGACAGTAACCAAATATTAGAACATTTTGCTCCTATTGCTCATAGCTTAGCAAATTACAAGGATCTTAGGAGCTCTGGCCAGGAGCTAGGGAGCAAAGTCCAAAAATTATATCACAGTGATCCATAAGCGCACCATCTTATGTATTTTGAGGCTTTTGGAATATGCTGCTGTGTTAAACCCAAATTAATATAGAGTGTGTAGAGAGAATAACATTTGGTTTTCTTTGGACCGATGGTTTTCTTAACTCTATCAGATATTAGATTCACCTGGAGGGCCTGTTAAACCGCCCCAACCCCAGAGTTTCAAATCCGGCCATCTAGGGTAGAGTCCAAAAATTTACATTTCTAAATAGTTCCCGGGTGACACCAATGCTGCTTGTGTCCCTACATTTCTGACATCTCCAAACATTCGAAATACCAAATATTTGCTTTTATTTTTACTTTTTTTGTCTTTTTTTGGAGGGGGCCGCACCTGCAGCATGTGGAGGTTCCCAGGCTAGGGGTCAAATCAGGGCTACAGCTGCTGACCTATACCAGAGCCACAGCCAACACCAGATCAGGGCTACGTCTGCAACCTACACCACAGCTCACAGCAATGCCAGATCCTTAACCCACTGAGCAAGGCCAGGGATGGAACCTGCGTCCTCATGGATGCTTGCCAGATTTGTTTCTGCTGAGCACGATGGGAACTCCTATTTTTACTTTTTTTATTTTACCCCCTAGTTTTATTGATATAATTAACACATAACCCTGTATATGTTAACATGTGCGGCATAATGACTTGACTCATATATATTGTAAAATGATTCCTACAGTAAGTTTACTCAATGTCCAGTTAACATTCATCATTCCATATAGGTATCAAAAAAAAAAAAGAGAGAGAGAGAAAAAAATTTGATGATAACTCATGGAATCTACCTTCACAACTTTTACCACAGAGCAGTGTTAACTACTATTCTACATTACATCCCTAAGAGATTTGTTTTTACAGTATGTGTCTCTATAATAAGACTACTGAACACTGCCTAGATATTTGATATAAAGGAATTATTGCTAACTATTGTTTTGGCTGTGAAAAAAGGTGTTGTATTTATGTTTTTAAAAAAACAAGTTTTTATCACTGAAAGACATGTATTGGGAAGACATGTATTGGGAAAAAAAGAAAAAAAAACTTTCACACATTACGAGACAGCTGACATGTGCCATGCACCCAGCCACATTCTTCTTGGGCAACCCTTGTCCTGAAGGTAGGAGGTACCAACCCCATGCATACTTTATATCATTACAACATGCATGGATGAATGCATAAAAATAAAAGCAAAAATATAGAATAGTAGCATAAATAAGAAACAAACAAAAGCAAAATGGAGAAGAGCCAAGGGAATGGTGGCCATTAGGATCTTTGGGGCAGCCCAGAAAAGAACAAGCAACAAGCAGTAGCCACCAAGAGAGTCGGGGATTTATCTGGAAATCTCCATTCAGAAAGTCTCTTACCTGTACATGCGTGGCATGGATGCTTCTGTAGTCACCTTAGAGTACTAGGAAAGAAAAGGAAACTGAGTCAAACATGGTAAGAGTAAACAGAAGCAGCACACAACAGAGGTAAGGTTTCAGAACCCAGTTATGCCTCCCATGACAGTTCCTAGAGGAAAGTCTGGAAAGCTGATTATTTCTTAAACTGTACCCCGAAGACCAGCCTTGGACTTGACTGCTCTGGAGCCATGCCAGGGACTCACCCAGAGTCCTAAGCCCTCCTCTCATCTGGAGTAAAACTGGAAGCATGCAACGAGGCAGGGTTTTCTCACCAGCTCTGTTACTGCTATGCCAAGGCACTGCAAGCATGTCACTCTCCCTTTCTGGAACAAGAACCCATTATCTGGAAAATGATTTTTTTTTCTTTAATATGTTCTCCATAGTGACTCCCAAAGCTGACAGCACAAACCTACACTGGAAAAAATCCTAGTCCTGTTATGAAATCAGAAAAAAAGAAGCACCAATGGAGTATATATATATGCTAGACCCTAGACAGTTCTTCTCTGTAGCTTATGTTATCGAAACTCTAAAACCATGTAGCAAGGCTAGCCTTGACAGCAACAGACTAAGAGTCTGTGGCTGAATGGGGGCAAGCACTTGCCCAAGGTCACAGACCAAGCAGTAGCAGAGCCATAGATCAAAACTAGGAGCTGGCCCACGCTACAGGAGAAGTTCTTCTGCTCCACCCTCGGCAGCTTACCCAGGGCCACCCTTTGCTGGGAGTATCCATCAAAGCACCACAAACTTTGACTCCAGGACTTAAAAAAAGTCATGTGGGACTACATCAAGGGTTAAGTGTTTTCTGTGCCTGGACTTATCTTTTTTTAAAAAAAAAATCTGACAGTTTGTGAAGATGCTCTCGATTATAAAATAACTGCCCAGGAGTTCCCCGTGTGGTGCAGTGAGTTAAGGATCCAGTGTTGCCACAGCTGTCGTGTAGGTCACAGCTGTGGCTTGGATTGGATCCCTGGTCTCAGAACTTCCATATGCTGTGGGAGAAGCCAAACAAATAAAATAAAATAACCGCCCAAGAGAATGCACAGCAAAATTAGCTTATAACATTTCTAATGTTTACTTAAAATTTTCTATTTTCCTTTCTCTAATATTCCTCGTTTAACAGAAAAACACAGTTTGTACCAGCAGGTTATGTCTGGATACAACACGGAAGAAGCTTGGAGGTTTTGATTTCACTTTGAATTTTTAGAGGCTACATCCCCACACGGCTTATTTTCTCAGCACCTGGTTCCAAAAGCAAAGTTCTTGGCAAGTCATGAAAGATTCAACTATTTCACATAGTGGTTATTATTTTTTTTTTTAAGGAGCAATAATTTTCTAGGCATTAGAAATCCAACATTCCTATTAGGCCAAGGTGGAGAAACAGCTTCAGTGAGTGCATGCCTTGCAAAAAGCAACTGTCTGCCTCTATAGGTTCAAGGTCACGCTTCCTTCCATATAGGGACTCACATAATTAGCTACACACATTCATCCAGTGAATCAGGTGGCAAGACGACTTATTAGATAGATCAGTGGTCTGATGTAGGACACAGCTGCTCTGCTCCCTCCAGGCTTAAAGTAATGCAGCGCTCTTAACCTCCCCCATTACATACAATTAATTTCGTGAAACGGGAAAAAGAAGCATGGGTAAATAAAATGACCAACATACATCACACACAGCAGAAAGCACCAACTGTGCCCATACCAGCTCCCGCAAGTACCCACTGACCCCGAGCTGCTAATAAGTGTTCTGCAAAGACGGCCTTAAAAAGGACCCTACCTTTAGCCAGTCCTAACCCCAATCCAAACTCTTCTCCCACACCACAGCAGGAGCGCCTTACTAATTGGAATGTGCAGATCACGTGGGCTAAAATATGTTTTGGCAACACATACCTCTAGAAAGTCCTGAATTTTACTTTCTCTCTCTCTCTCCCTCTCTCTCTCTCTCTCTCTCTCTCTCTCTCTCTCTCTCTCTCTCTCTAACACACACACACACACACACACACACCACTCAGATTTTTAGTTCTTGAAAAAATTTTAAATATGCACAATAAATATAGTTTTAAAAATGAAAGGACATGTCGGTAGGATGTTTAAAAAGACACAGGTGAAGATGGTTTTTGTAAGCACAAATTTCCCCATCAGATTAGGGGTAATGACCCAAGACAGAAACAACAAAGATGCCTGGTGAAAAGGGACCCTCTAATCATATTAGCTTGTAGTTCTAAGGGAAGATGGCTGCTCTGAATTTCCCTTTATACATAGCAACTTCAAAAAATTCCTATTTCCTCAGTACATCTTTATGTAGGAAAGCCTGTGTGCCTTTGAAGCCTCAACACAAAACAAGCAAGAGTCTTTACAAGTCCTGTCTGACCACCCAGGGAGAATCAAATAGTATTTTTTTTTCTCCAGTAGGCCACCCCAGGATACCAGGAATAACAAGGAAAAGGAATTCATCATGTAACTGGGATGTATTTTTCTAGTGTCGTTACTACACTGTTTTAATCTAAATATTATGGTGGGTTTTCACTAGCACAGCAAAAGGACATCAAATTATTCGTCTAGCCGTCTAACAAACAGAAGACATTTTGGAATAGCAGAAAAGAGGTTAAAACTAAGGAAACAGCAGAGAGGAGCAAGATGAAGGAATTCTCCTCAAAAATCCCAAGAACTGGGCAGGGATCTTTCAAGTGTCAATGTTGACAATGACAGGACAGTAGAGCCATGGCCGGGGTGTACCTTAGGACAGAAATCCGAGGAACAAAAACTGTCAAGGGCCTAGACTGCAGGAGACACTGGGGAGGGAGTTGCTTTAGCATCTCACTGAAGAACTTAGTTGCTGGAAAGTATCTTAAAATCATAGGAAGGTCTGACCAACATAAACATCCTGAAATGTCCTCTTTTAGTCACATCCGGTCCCTGCACAAAATCGCCATTTGGGGCAAACGAAGACCAGATCTCGCGGGTCACACACTGGGGAGCCTCTCCTCTCAATCCCCAAACTATCTTTCCAGGTTTGGTTTCTGTTACCAGCTCTGGGGCTCACGGCGCCCCACGCTGCCCTCCCCCGGCCTCCTGGCCCTGCCCTCCCTCAGGCGGACAGGCACTTCCACCCAGTCACACCGATAGTTACGGCTTTTTATTCACCTGAAATGTCCAGCCATCCTCATCTCTGCGACCTTCAAGACAGAAAGATGAATCGGGCTTAATAGCCCTCCCCCTGCACCACAGCTCGGCCTCTGAACAGGCTTTGGACAAGTGACCTCATCTCCTTCCCTGCCTCAGTTTCCTCATCTGCTAAATGGGGATGATAAAGCCTATATTGTTAGGATGAACTTTAAGTTGAGACCAGGACTATAATCGACTTAGTGCTCCTTCCCTCCCCTCAAACGAAATGCCCCCTCCCCCCATCCAAGGCTCCTTTAACAACTGCAGCCCCAAAAAGACCCTCTCCCTCCTCCAAAGTCCCCCCCCCAATGTAACTCAGCTGTGCTGGGTTCCCGGACTCCAAGTGCAGGATTACTACCCCTCTCTACGTCCGCACACCCACACCCACCACACCCTGTGCCTTTTTGGAGGAGGTGGGACCCACATTTAATTCATGTACTCTCTCCACTGTATCACACATAATCAAATTCTAAGAAGCTCGGGATTCTAGAGTTCACAGGACCCTTTAAATGATTGTTCTATAGAAAAGAAAACTGAGTCCACATGAGGTAAATAACCACGCTATGGTAAGCAACAGAATCTCTTTCTGCCTAACAAATCGGAATAGGTGGATGGATAGACGACAGGACAGACATAGGGACAGACAGACAGCCATGAGCTATAGCATCCAAGATATTGTCAGCAATTCCAACCCCAGGGGATGCTGTGCTACCCACCCTACAATGACCACTTCGCCACTCGGGCTTTCTTCATCTACAAAGACGGTTCAAGTGTCATTTCTTTTTTTTTTTCTTTTTGGTATTTTGTCTTTTTAGGGCCGCACATGTGGCATATGGAGGTTCCCAGGCTAGGGGTCAAATTGGAACTGTAGCTGCCAGTCTCCGCCACAGCCACAGCAACTTGGGATTCGAGCCACGTCATCAACCTACATACAGCACAGCTCACAGCAACGCTGGATCCTTAACTCGCTGAGCAAGGGAGGGATCAAACCCTCGTCCCCATGGATGCTGGTCGGGTTAGCTACCTGCTGAGCCACAATGGGAGCTCCTTGAGTGTCATTTCTTTGCAATTCTTTATGATATCCAGATGAAGAAAATTCACCCTGCAAAAGGACAGGAAATAGCATTCCTCTTAAACAGCAGGATGTCTTAATTAATTTACAGTTAACTGTATTCAAAATTCTTCAGGAGTTCCCGCTGTGGCTCAGCAGTAAGGAACCCAACTAGTATCCATGAGGACTCAGGTCCAATGCCTGGCCTCGCTCAGCAGGTTACAGATCCGGCGTTGCCATGCTGTGGTGTAGGTCACAGACACGGCTCAGATCCCGGGTTGCTGTGGCTGTGGTGCAGGCCGGCAGCTGCATCTCTGATTCTACCCGCTAGCCTAGGAACGTCCATATGCCACAGGTGCGGCCCTAAAAAAGACAAAACAAATAATAATAATAACTTCTCAGGTAAACAGAAGCTGCCCTTCACCCTGGGTATCTGATTCATGCCACAGCTTTTACTGAAAGCTTATCCCATGCGCCAGTCACAGGCTTGTCCCCACAGGAAGCCCACAGACGGGCCATCCCTGTGAAGAGCTCACAGCTCAATGTCATCCCTAGCTTCTCTCCTCCATCCTGCCACCTCCATCTGTCCACGCGCCGATTCAATGAAGTGTGGCCCCAGCACGATACCCCCAGTACGGGGATGATGAGAAAATTGTGGAAAGGCAGGTTGCGAAGCACTTGGCAAACGCTTCAGTCTGAAATTTTTGGATATAGGAGCCCATTTCCCTTCGCTCTGTAAGGTTCAGGAAACGGTGCAGTCCTCTCAGATGGCAGGAAGCTCTGAATTAAGACCTGGGGCATAGAAAGAATTTCCCAGAACGCCTCCCCCCAGCGCCACCTGACTGACAGGAAACAGCCCCAGGGAATATTCTGCAGTGTTGCTGCACCAAATTTAAAACTGCCCACCTGTCTCCATACCTCTTCCAGCTTTTAAGCTGACTGGAAATGTGACGTGGGGAATACACCAGGCAGAAAATGTTTAGCATAGGATTGTTGTTGGGACTGCAGATAAGAAGCGGAAAGCAAGTTGATAGTGACCAAAGATAACACCCCAAACAAACTACCACTGGCCTCTCCCTGGTAAGGCTCCAGGCTGCTCCAGCAGCATCAGAGGTAATTCAAGGAGGCCTTGCCTGTTGCCTGCCCTGGCTCTATCTGAGAAGAACACAATGACAGTTTGGATGTCACCTTGTCACAAGATGTCGCTGGTCACCCCCTCTAAACCAGCACTCTGGCAACATTCCTGTCCCCACCCTCGGCTTTATTTCTTTATGGCATTTATTGTTACCTGATGTTAAATTGTATCATTTTTGTTTATTTGTTTTCATTATTGCCAGTCTCCTCTGCCAAAACAGAAGCTTGTTCAGGGCATGACTCTGTTTTCCTCAAGTCTGTATCCCCTATACCTAGAACAGCATCTAACACAAAACAGGTGGTGAGTGAATATCTTTGAAATGAATAATTGAGATCCCTTTCCGGGATCAGAAACCCACTGTTACTAAGTTACCAACAACAATGGTTTCTCTTCCCCAATAGAACCCTGTTGGGTTTAAAGTAACACCCACTTGGAACCTGCCTCGCTCTGCTAATACCTGAGCAAAGACGTGCTTCGAGTAATTCTACTGGGATAGTGTAAGGGGAGCGTCTCAGACGAGCTGGAATGTAGTGTCACTTTCGCCCTAAAGCAAAACCAGACCTGAGGACGGACACCACTGACTACGGTCACTGGACTATTCCAGATGCAAAGGGCACAACCTGTTTCTAAAAAACTGGGCCTAGAATTAACAGATGTCATTCCTCCGCGGCAGTGACAAAACCATGAGGAGTGACATTTCCTTCCTATGGCCACAAGAACCCCACCACCACCCGGAGTGTAGGACAAAGTCAAAATCAACCCGAGGAAAGACTATGCTAGGGACAGAGACCAAAAAAAAAAAAAGCTAATCAAGAAAAAAAAAGCAAAACAAGCTGAAGGCCTTTATTTTTGAAGAAAATGTGCTTTTTGGCCAATATAGAGTAAAAAGTTCTCATGGAACAGAGCTCTATGAATCAAATTAAAAAGAACAATTTTTAAAAATTGAAGTACAGTTATTTACAATGTTATGTTAGTTTCAGGTATACAGCAAAGTGATTTAGTTATATATACATATATATCTACTTCTCCCAGATTCTTTTCCCTTAAAGGTTATTATAAAATACTGAGTATAGTTCCCTGGGCTATACAGAACATTTTTAAAAATAAAAACACATGTCTAACATCAGGGTAATTTGTCAGGCAAAATCTTTTTTCAAAGTGTAACAAACTATATACCTAGTGTATATTTTCTTCCTTCTATTATAGATCAGCTTTTCTGCAACAAGTAGAGTTAGGGTAACTATTAACTAGCAACCTAGAGTTCTTACAGGTTTCTCAATTCTAAATTAGTGGAACTTTTCACAAGCACATTTGTGCAGATTAAAATTTCAGTTCGGTTGCAATATACTCCCCGAGAGAAAACTTTTCTTCATTGTTCTTGCTCCTTCAGGAATAACTCAATAATAAAACAACTGCATACTGGATTCTACTCTCTCTGTTTTCCCCTAAAATGAGGCATTTTTCTCAATGAATGAATGAATGAATACATTCTAAATGATGTTAATAAAGCATGGTACTTCTGAAGTTGATATTCATCCATTGGACTGGATGGTCCATTGATACGCTTTTCCACCACATGGGTAAGAAAATGTAATAGGCACATTTAGAAAATGTCACGGGTTTCTCCCTTCTGTCCCTAAGCAAGCCTCTGCTTCCTCGCATACAAAAAAATGCTGCTGTGAAGAAGTCCTTCCACCTTCCTTGAAATGGTCTCCAGCTACAGGAAAGAAAAGAGTAGGGTCTTCAGAGCCTAGGAGAGAAGCAGGCACTACAGGAGCAAGCAGGTGAGGAAGGAAGGAAGTTAAAGAGGAAGGAAAGGAAAGGGGAGGAGCCGACAGAAAAGATTAGGCAGGGGAGGCAGACTGCAAAGCCAAGACAGGACCTCTCTATCTCTAATCACAGTGAACATCTCAGGCACCTTCAAACCAAGGGCGAGTTTCCTAGCGGAAGGCCAGGACACTCCTGGAAGACCATTTGAGCCATTTCCCCTTTTGCTTGAAGTACAACAGTAGCATCTGTCAAAATACGTCCTCCACCTGCCCATCTCTTTCCCCACCTCGTCTCTGAGCGTGTCCTATCCATCACGCCCAACAAACCCTCTCTCCTCACTCTCTTCCCACTTTCAGTCATCATCGTCTTCAGGAACAGACATTTGTGAAGGCTTGTGGACGTGGGGCCCCGTGCCAAGCACGGTACAAATGGAAGTTAACAGAGGAGCTTTGAGGAGCTTTCTAAAGAGGTTACTGTCGGGTTTCATAAATGTTACCACCAGAAAGAACTCTGGGTGCATGTGCTATTAATGGCAGGTCTTTGACTCTGGGTACAAAGAGCAGCAAGTTTTATAAGGCCCTATAAATCAAAGTGAGTCGTCTGCGACCTGAGCTCAGCACAACTGCAACATGGATGTCTAAACCATGAACCCATCTCTTTTGGAGGCATGTCTTGATTTCTTCTTCTTCCAATGCACTGGAGTTGTTTTTTTGCAAATCCTGAAATAGCACAATCCTGTTCAGGACACAGCCAACGAGAGCACAACGGTACCCAAACCACGACTTAACTTGCAGACATGAAGTTATTATATCCCAGGATAATTTCCATGACTTGGCTCAGGAAAATATTCAGGTGAAAAAAAAAATGTTAATGGAAAACAAAAAGGGGGCACAATGATTTCTGCTTTTGAAAAGCAGAGGAGTCTTTCTCTCAGTATATGCATGTGTTAAAAGTTAACTTTTTCCTCCAGACATTTCTGTTCTTGTAGTTTTCTGTTTGTTTTTTAGGGGTTTTTTTAATGATTTTTATTTTTTCCATTATAATTGATTTACAGTGTTCTGTCAATTTCTACTGTACAGCAAAGTGACTCACTGTGTGTGTGTATATATGTGTATATATATATATACTATTTTTCTCACATTATCCTTCATCATGTTCCATCAGAAGTGCCTGGCTATAGGATCTCATTGCTTATAAACTCCAAATGCACTAGTTTGCATCCATTAACCTCAGACTCCCAGTCCACCCCACTCCCTCCCCCTCCCCCTCGGCAACCACAAGTCTGTTCTCCAAGTCCATGCGTTTCTTTTCTGTGGAAAGGTTCATTTGTGCCGTATGTTAGATTCCATATATAAGTGATATCATATCTGTTCTTGTGTTTTAAAATACCATCAGCTTTGAATGACCTTAGTCCAGAAAATAAAAATTTCTGGGATTTTCTTACAGGGAAGTTCAAAGGGTTGAAGGACATTTGAGATTCTCAGTTTTCCTGAAGATCAGACAGACTTTCGGAATAATGCGTTTTTCCCTCAACAAAGGGCACCTGCAAAGCTTAGCCTGCTGAAAAGAATCATTCTGACAGTCTTAATGTATTCTTTTCAGGAAAGCCCTGTTCAGAGAATTCCATAGGAAAAAAAAAAATCGGTACCCCAGGAAAGCAGCAATCTACAAATGAGCTTCTTGTAAATAGAAGAGGCAAAAGGATTTTCAACACATTTGAGATATTGGATCGAGGGACAAATAGGAGTGAGCATCTTGAATATTATATATTTTTCGCTTTCTCCTAATTATTAAAACAAGTATTGAAAGGTCTGCCAGTCTTTCACAGAATATCTCCCAGGCAAACCCACTGTCAGAATCCTACTGGAAGACAAAAATATCCCCAAGTAGGAAATATAAAATTACATCATCGTTGCAATTGAGAATGAGAATCCCAATCATAAGAATTTATTACAGTATGATATTAACAGAGCAAGGTACCATACATCCAGAGCTCAGACTATTTTGTAAACACTCTTTCTTACTGAAGTGGTACCACCAGGGAGAGAGAATTAGAGGGATTTTTATGGCTTGTCTCAGGTCACTGCTCAGCTGATAGACAAAAATGGAAATACCTGATTGTGGTCTACTGATCTAAAAACTCAGCCACACACCCTTCAAGTTATAATTTGAAGAATCCTATTTTGATGGAGACCCATATTAGCCCTTCCATTAAATTCTGATCATAGGAGTTCCCGTCGTGGCTCAGCAGAAATGAAACTGACTAGGATCCATGAGGAAGCAGATTTGATCTCTGGCCTCACTCAGTGGGTTGGGGATCGGCGTTGCAGTAAGCTGTGATGTAGGTCGCAGACGCCTCTCAGGTCTGGCATTGCTGTGGCTATGGCAGCTACAGCTCTAATTGAACTCCTGTCCTGGGAACCTCTGCGTGCCGAGAGTATAGCTCTAAAAAGACAAAATATATATGTATGTGTGTGTGTGTGTGTGTGTGTGTGTGTGTGTGTGTATGTATATGTATATATATGTGTGTATATATATGTGTGTATATATATATATTTCTGATTCTGCCTTCTTTTTCTCTGTTTCCATTAGCCCCACCACAGCACAGGTAAGGCTTAGGAGAATTGGAAATTTTTTAATGTCGTCTCCCTGCCTGGAACCAGTCTCTGTCTCTCTCTCTCTCCACTACATCCCTTGAGCACAGGACAGAAAGCAAAGCTTCCTCAAACCCTGGCTTGGTCCTATTTTGCCCCAGAACAGGAAGTAAGACATTTCCCCATTGCCTATCAAAATATGTAAAGTTTGGAGCTCCCTTCGTAGCTCAGTGGTTAACGAATCTGACTAAGAACCTTGAGGTTGCAGGTTCGATCCCTGGCCTTGCTCAGTGGGTTAAGGATCCGGCATTGCCCTGAGCTGTGGTGTAGGTTGCAGACGCGGCTCTGATCCCGCGTTGCTGTGTCTGTGGCGAAGGCTGGCGGCTACAGCTCCGATTAGACCCCTAGCCTGGGAACCTCCATGTGCTGCGGGTGCAACTCTACATAAAGAAAGGCAAAAAGGCAAAAAAAAATATGTAAAGTTTGTTTTTGTTTTTTGGTTTTATTTGTCTTTTTGCCTTTACCTAGAGCCGCACCTGCAACCTACACCACAGCTCACGGCAACGCCGGATCCTTAGCCCACTGAGCGAGGCCAGGGATCGAACCCGCAACCTCATGGTTCCTAGTCGGATTTGTTAACCACTGAGCCACGAAGGGAACTCCAAAATATGTAAAGCTTTCAAGCATCAAAGTCCTGTTCTGCTATTCCTTAACACACACCTGACACAGAGAAGTCACCAGTTGTCCCCGTGGTTCTCCTGACACGTTTGCTCACACTACAGTGCTCTGCCACCACCCTGTGCACTGACCTGGGTTTTCTAAATACACACCCTGTGATCAAGCTACTAGAATGGAAAAGCACCTTGGAGCCCGCTTAGTCCAACCCTGCCACCCTCTCCACCGGGCCACCACAGAGATATCCGATTTTTCCTTCACACGTCCAGGGACGAGGAAGTCACTGCTCTGAAGAACAGTGCTCTAACAGACCTTTTAATTGTGAGAAGACTCTCATTTGAGCTGAATTCTTGTTTCTCATTTGAGCTGAATTCTTGTTATGTTCCTTGGTACATCCATCCATCAGGCCCGACGCTGCGCCCCTGAATGATCTAAAACAAATCAACTTCTTAACAAAATGGCCTTTGCAGGGTTTAAAGACCACTATTGTGTTTGTCCTTAATCTTCTCAGTTCCAAGCTCATTTTTGATGCCCTTCAACTATTTCTCATGGTACCTGGTTTCAGGATCCTTTGCTATCCCCAAAAGTCCTCCAATTTGGTACTGCCATTTCATAGGCACAAAGAAAAGGATAATATCTGTACAGCCTACTGGGCAGTGCTGACCAGCTAGGGGACTCCCGGCTCAGGCCCCTGCCAGGGTTGTGGGGATGGATGTATAGCAAGCCTGTAACCCATGCATGGTGCCCAAGTGAGAAGACCTATGCCAACTGTATCAGTTACTCTTTTAAAATCTGCCGCCCCAGACTGAACACATCCTGCACAGACCATCTCAAATCCAATTTATCTCATCAAACCTTTCCCCATAACTTGGTGTTCCTGCCGTAGCACAGCAGAAATGAATCCAACTAGGAACCACGAGGTAGCAGGTTTGACTCCTGGCCTCGTTCAGTGGGCTAAGGATCTGGTGTTGCCATGAGCTGTGGTGTAGGTTGCAGACACAGCTCGAATCTGACGTTGCTGTGACTGTGGTGTAGGCCAGCAGCTATAGCTCCGATTGGACCCCTAGCCTGGGAACCTCCATATGCCACAGGTGTGGCCCTAAAAAGACCAAAAGAAAAAAAAACCTTTTTCCCCATAACTAAAGCCAACATGCATCTTTCCTCTTCCTGATTACTAAGTGCAAAATACCTGCATGAGTAGAATTTGACATCTGACATCACAACTTTTGACTATATTTACTTAAGGATTTTCCTAAGCGAGCATCTTATTTCACGGGTGTCAGATTCACTTTCCTGAAATGCCCACCACTTTGTTCGGGGCCACATGGATCACTGTCATTATCATTTTGCCTACGGGTACACACTACAGGTCTGGGCATACAGGAGGGCCTCCTGAAAACATCTGCAGAACTGATCCCACAGCCTCTGGATGGGAAAGCCATGCCTTAGAGGCCATGGTCTGTTTCAAAAGATATAAACCTCACCTGAAGAGGAAGTTTATCGTTCAGCCTGTTTACTCAGGCAGAATCTAAACAATGACACCGACTCTCAGACTGGAAAACGTAGTACAAATAAACGCTTCCAGACAGGTCCAGCTTGGGGAAGGAGGGCCATGGAATGCCTTTTCCTATCTGGGTTATTAAACCCAGACACTCACCACTTGAGTTATAAACACTGTTAAATGATGGGCCATAATTGTATTTAAAGCTGTGTTTGCTTTCAGTTTAGACTTTAACATTTAATAAATTTCCCATCAGACTATGGTGAGAGTGGAGGGTATTGTGAATTAAGCTTCACTTCAACTGTGAAACTCAAGCTGCGCTGGTTAACACAGGCTCTAGTAAGAATTCAGCCACCTCCCAGGAAGGTCGGCTCTTAGATTCCCCTAATCCTCTTCCCCTGGGACTGAAAGGCCTGGGAATTCAGTGAATTTACATATCCTTCCTTGACCACAAAGCTAAGTCACAGGGTCCCAGCCAAACTCTTGTCTCACTCTTGTGGATTCAGGTGAGCGGGCACGTCTCTCTTTGGCTCAGCTCAGAAGCTACCTTGGAGACAGCAAACTTTGAGGTGAGGATTCTGCCACAGAAATAGAGGCCGCAGCTTCCCTTCCTGGAGAGGAGCTCCAACTCTTTTTCAAAAACTTTTTACTAAAGTATAGTTCATTTACAATGTTCCTTTGATTTCTGCTGCACAGCAAAGTGACCCAGTCATACATGTATATACATTCCTTTTCTCATACTATCTTCCATCATGTTCTAACCCAAGAGATTGGGCATTGTCTCCTGTGCTGATTCATTCTTTTTTTTTTTTTTTTTTTTTGTCTTTTTGCCTTTTATGTAGAGCCGCACCCGCGGCATATGGAGGTTCCCAGGCTAGGGGTCTAACAGGAGCTGTAGCTGCCGGCCTTCGCCACAGCCACAGCAACGCGGGATCCGAGCCGCGTCTGCGACCTACACCACAGCTCACGGCAACGCCGGATCCTTAACCCACTGAGCAAGGCCAGGGA
>PVHT021183524.1:18762340-18808936 GCA_004024745.2 Catagonus wagneri
CTCCCCCCCACCACCCACCAGCCCCACCCACCCCTCAGCAACCACAAGTCTGCTTTTCCCTCCTCTCCCACATCTTTGGTTGCCAGCCTGTACATCTGAAACGCTGATAGATTAATAAGAAGTCGGCACTGGTCCCTCTGGACTTAATCCATTTTTAAGTGAGCTATGAGAACTTGGACACTTTACAGATCCTAGAAGAATGAAATATGAGGAGAGAAAAGGAAGTTTGACACATGCAGAGAATCTGATCTCTGGGATTGGAGGAGAAGCTAAGAGAGGGGAAATATTAAGACAGGATGCAGAATACAAACTTAATTGACTGATAACACCACTGAAGAATAAAGGTTGGCTTCTCCATTAAAGTTTGAAAGTTGAGCAGTTAATATGAATGTGTAATTGCGTGCAAAAAAAAAAAAAATGTTGTGGCACAGGGCAGGCAAAGGACTTCAGCATTGCCCTTGAATTCATCTTCACACCCACTCTTCTTGTTTGATCTGGGCAAGGCAGTTGGCATAAGAAAGGAAAAATGATTTTACATGGAAGGTAAAAGATAAAGTAAAAATAGTTGCACTCCAAAGCAGATTGTTTGCCCTTATTAGCTTTATGAATAAAGTGATAATTCTGGGATGATCCTAGGATAAGGGCAGAGCAGGCCTGGGGCAAATTTTCAATAAGATCTTCAGGGGAAAATTAAATCCTAACTCTGGTTCTCCCTCAGAAAATAGCATTTCCATACAAATCTATTCTGCTCATTAGAAGCTAACATTACTCTACAGTACCACCAGCCCATGGTGGTACTGAGAGGCTTATACATTTTAATTCTATAGCAGCCTTTAAAAGTCCAGAGTTCCCTTGTGACTCAGCAGGTTAAGAACCTGACACAGTGTCTGTGAGGACGCAGGTTTGATCCCTGGCCTGGTTCAGTGGGTTAAGGATCCAGCGTTGCTGCAAGCTGCATCATAGGTCACAGATGTGGCTTGGATCTGGCGTTGCTGTGGCTGTGGCATAGGCCTGCAGCTGCAGCTCTGATTTGACCCCTAACCTGGGAACTGCCATATGCCACAGGTACAGTCAGAAAAAAATTTTTTTAATTAAAAACTAAAGGTCTAAAGGGTGAATGGTGTGGGAACAGCAAAAACTAACCTTTTAGTTCCCATTTACATAAGCAGCAAACAACTAGTAAAGAAAACAAAAATCTCCATTCTAGTCCACACCAATATCCATTTTTTTTAATCCAATAAAGAAGATACTTTGAAAAAGAGGACAATAATGACAAGATTAACACCTCATTCGGTGCTGGACACTTAGTAGGTGCTTGATAAATTATCAGTGAGTGAACAATTAATTTCTTAGAAACATGAGAATTTACTAAAAACCATAAAGGGACAATGCCTTTCTCGTGGGCAGAGAAAGTCAAAAAGAGAAATCAAAATCACATGACTGCTTAAATCTCCCATAAAACCATGACCAAAGGACACGAGAACCTAAAAGAAGTAAGAACATTTCATGATTCCCAGTACTTATATTGCATCTCTTTCGAATGAACTGATTCCGTAATCAGTTGCATCTCCCTGTGAAATAAATACGGCTCAGAACAACCAAAGGACAGCGTGGGGGCTAAACCAAGAGTGTCGTGAAACAAAAGTCCTTTGGAGATAGTGCACAGGTAGATGGAAGTGTTATAACATGATATTAGGAGAAAGGCTTTCAATCAAGCTGCCTTAGTATGAACTGTGGTCCACAGGGTTCTTCTGAGTGTACATAATTCTCCAATTTGCTCCACTCTCTACCATGACTAAGAAGAGCTCTGTCTTCTCTTATTTCCACAATCCGCCCTTTTTTTTTTTTTTTTGCTGACTCTTGTCTATGGGCATGCTTCATAATTCTTCATTATTTTCTAGAGATTTCCTATTTCACAAATATATCTTGGCACAGATATCATTTTCCATGTAGAAATAAACCAATCTAGTCTAAATGCCTTAGCTACTAATCCGTGGAAATATCTCCAAGTGGGTAAGCACTGTGGAGTTTTCTCCAGTTCTTCTATTTAAAAGAAATTAGATTTTTCTCTTCTCACTGACCCATTTTAATTTTTTTTTTTAAGAATAGGAGTCATGCTGCATAAGGTGGCGTTGTGCTGCCTGATGATGTCACACAAAATGAAGCTGATGGGCTTTAGACAAAAGCACCAAACTTCACCTGAATTTTAAACAAAAAAGAACTCTCTCCTTCTATAATAATTCCAAAGGTAAGATTAATTCTGCATATCTCTGGAGGACTTTATTTCCTAAATTAAAAAAGCGACTATCTTCAGTAAATTCTTAAGAGATAATACACACATTTCCTTCTCAGCAATGTTTGCATCGATTTCCCAATAAATCCATTTTGTTAAAACACATTTATTTCGACCCTGGGGCTGAAATTAAAGATAGGATATATTGTTCTTTGTTGTATAAAAAGCAGCCTTCAAATTGCTTTTAAACAGTAACAGCTGCAGAGACGTGAGTAAATGAATTTGAAATTTTGGATCACATAGGTAAAATAAAATAATCTAGTATCGTTATAACTGGGCAGACCAAAACACCAAGGTGTTCAAAGTGAGGGAAGAAAGCAAGGACGGAAGATTCTCTGAAAACAGGACCAAGTCTTGTACCACACCTTACAGAAGAGTGGTTCCAGTTCTACTCACAATAAAACAGAAAACTTAATCTTGAGTAGATCTTCAGGACACCCAAACATGCCCATGATGCCTGCCAGCTCCAGGAGAAGAGGAAAGGAGCTGATCCCTCAGTGAAGATGGAGAGCAGTTAGGAAGCTAAAGCTCCACCATAATTTTACTTTATTTTTTAAAAATTCAATGAATTGTATTATACTTATAGTTGTACAACCGCCATGACAACCTAATTTTAGAACATTTCCAACCCAAACCCCGAGTCTACACCTCCCTCCCTGCCCCCAACCTGTCCCCTTTGGTAACCATAAGTTTTTCAAAGTCTTTGAGTTTGTTTCTGCTTTGCAAAAAGGTTCATTTCTACCTTTTTTTGTTTTTAGGCTCCACATAGTCTACCATAATCTTATATGCACAGAGAAGAAGGGCAGTGGAACCATCGAAAGCAAATTCCTCCTTAAAAAACAATGGAGGCCAGCCCAGGCCGCAGAAGACTTTCATGCAGCCCACAGAGGGCTTTTGTCTTGTGTGTGATCTGTATAGATAGAATGTATTTTGCCCTTTATAGCTGCATGCCATACCTAAGACACACACACACACACACACACACACACACACACACACACACACCTGCCAGGGCTTGTGGAATTTTTAAAATAAATCAAATAGTAAATGCCTTCTCCACTTCTAATTTAATTATGAGCACTGATAAGTTTTCCTGCACTTTGTTAAAGGAAACTCCTTGAATTAATTATGACTCATCCATTCTGTTCCATCCAATATTGACATACCATTCATAAGGATAAGGGAAATCTAGATGTCCTTGCCTGGAAAGATGACCATAGTCCATGAACACCTGGAGGGAAAGGCAAGCAGGACAAAAAGAGGTATGGCTACCTGTGTACACCAGGGTAGCTTAGCTGGTAAGTAGATATAAAACATTTAAAGAATGAATGAATGAATGAGATAAATTACCTAAGTGGCTGCTTTATAAACTGAATAACTGGTCCTTGTGTGAACAATTCAAAGTTTCGATTGCAAGACTTCATAAACAAGTTTAACCTACTCAGTAGGTAGAAAGTCCATTTCTTTTCAACTGGCACAAAGAATATTCTCCATTGTTGAGTTATTCTATTGATTACAACAACAAAAGTAAAACAGCTAAGCTTTTTTGTGTTTCTTCTATCCCTTTCTGGCCGCTCTGTCCTCTAATTCTTGGGCAACTTTCACGTACAGACTAAGTTTTAAAACTCATGAGATGAATTTATTCAGACCAGCACACTCAAGAAAAAACCAAGAATTTAGCCTTGCTTCTTTCTAGAAACTGAAAATAGTCCTGGCTGCTTGGCCCAGAGGAACTCAAAAATCACAGTTTTGTCATTTCTATTGCAAGCTCTAAAGCAATCATGAAGAGAAAAAGAAAATAAGTAATCTCTAAGCAGGTCACTCTGAGTTGGGATGAGAAGCTAGAAGGACAACTCCTACTTTACTGGTCATCAATCAGATCTTGTTGCACGTCTAATAAGATAAATTGTCACAAAACAGCAAAAGTGTTTACCTTCAATAAAGGTGTTGGCTATGAACAAATGAACTACTTACAGGGTCTTAAAAATGCACATTATTCCTATTTCTGCACTCTGAGTAGGCAATGATTTTGAGACACTTATTCTTCACTAGCAGAACAATAACCATATCTGAACAGTTAACACCTGATCCTTTGCCAATATTCAGTGCATATATTATGCTGGATCGTTTTACACTAGAATTATGCCAACATCACTGATCATTTCTTCTTTATTTCGCCCTCTCTTTGATGAAAATAAATACAGTTTTACTTAGGAAAACTGTTAGATTCAATGCTTACTAACTTTCCAGAAGTTATTTTATTTGAAAATAAGCCCTTTCTTATGCCAAACTGAACTCTTCAAGAATCTATGGAATAGCTACTTTCTGTCTTTCTTTGCTTTTTTTTTTAGTGCCACACTTGTGGTATGCAGAGGTTCCCGGGCTAGGGGTCTAATCGGAGCTACAGCTGCTGGACACAGCCACAGTAACACCAGATCCGAGCCATGTCTGTGACCTACACCACAGCTCAAGGCAATGCCCAATCCTTAACCCACTGAGCGAGACCAGGGATCGAACCTGCAACCTCATAGTTCCTAGATGGATTTGTCTCCGCGGCGCCATGACGGGAATTCCAGGATAGCTCATTCCTAGCTATTCTAAATCCTATTCATCCTTCAGGAAGGAGCTAAAATTAAAACTTACCCCCTAACAAAGCTTCCTCACCCTGAGCACACTTTCAGGGGAGTTCCTCTTCCACTGCTGTTATCAACTATAAACTGTTTTATCCTTAACTTTAGTGTTTCAAGTATCCAAGAACTGTTTCTCCACTGGACTCTAGTTTCTATAGTTCCTGGAAGAAGCAAGTACGACACACTTTCCCCGCTTTCTCTCCTTAATACAAACCAGGCATTCAGCCAACACTTCTTGAATGAATGACTGAAGAAGAAAAAAAAAAAGATCATACTCCATGCCTTTTGAAAAGCTTCGGAATTAACCACCCGCGTGTAAAGGTGATTCTCCCACAGATATTCTAAAGTCCCCCTAAATTATCCAGCTAATTAAAAGGAGCAAGGACTAGAATGTTAAAATAATAACAAACACCAAAGATAGTTTTAGGTTGCATCTTAACAGAGTACATTTGGAAATATGACTGAATGGAATATAATCCAGTAACACTGATATCGTAGGGTAGGCTTGCGGATTTCTATTATTAAAAGCTTCACAGTGGGAGATAATCTACCTTAATGCAATACAGATTATATAGAAGAAAAATTACATGAAGTCCCAAACAAAGACCATGAGGTCCAAAGAGATGAGGAGCTGCTTTGATCTTCCCTAGCTTGAGTAAGGCTACCGTATTTCAGAGCTTTCCAACTGGTGGCCAAGTGCTGTTTACATGCGTGCTTCCACACTGATCTCCTCATTGGTCTGGGTTGGGTGGGTGAGGCCACCTAACAACCTTATTCATTCACTCTTGCGAGTACGCCTTATAGATCCCGAATACGTGTCATAATGTGGGAAAGCATGATGAGCATCCAAGGTGACTCTCCTGCCTTGCCCTGGGTTGATGAGTACCGATGTCTTCTGGCCTTGGCACAGATGGCCAGAGTAATCAAAGCCCGTTGTAATAGGAAACAAAATTCTACCAAAATGCTCCAAGATAGAGAAACACAGAGAAATGATAGCTCATGGGGTGAGAATGGCAATATTTTGCATGACAAATGTATCTGTTGTGGGGGAAATAAGTATTATTGTAACAGCTGATCCCAGAGTCTCTTGGGGAAGAAACTGCCTTTATTTAGGTAAACATCTTTATGAGCCACTTGAGGGCAAGACAGACAGGAGAGAAACGAGACAGTGGAGATAAACCTCTTTATGAAAAATATTAGAGAAATTTCAGAGAGAAAGAAAGATCAGCAATTCGCAAAATCCCAGAGTCTATGGAGAAGGGATGGCCAGTAAGATCCTGAAGAACAGGAATGTTTAAGTTTTAAATTACTGGGACTACTGTGATTCTAAAAGTTCTTTCAATAGAATCTCTGTATTCATAAGGCATTGCAGGATTTTTTTTTTTCCTGCAAAAATCTTGGAATGGAGTCTGAGGCTCATGTTCAAGTTTGTGCAGACAGAAGAGAAAGGGACAGATATGGAAGGGAACATACAAATGAGGTTAGGAATGCTGTTGGAAAAGGAGCCAAAACAAGAAATGGCCAAAAGAACCCTGGAAATTCAAAGAAATCTTGACAGGGGATGGTGAGGGAAGTGGGTTCAAACTTTTTGACATCTATGGAATGGGGAGGTAACGAAATCTTAAAACTAAATCTTAAGAGGCAAGTCAATAGCTACATTCTGGGAGACACAGAATAACCGATAAAGATATGATATAAATGATCAAGTAGTAAGAGACATTGGCAATATATAGTATTCCTATCATGAATATGAGTGCACATTATAAAAATGAGGTTTCAACCTCCTTTTAAATAGGCTCCTTTATACTCCCAAGTTAAAAAAAAATCCCTTATATCTATTCTTTTTTAGATTCTTTTCCATTACAGATTTTATATATACAAGATATTGAGTATAATTTTCTGTTCTAAACAGTACATCTTTGTTGGTTATCTATCTTATACATAGTACTGTGTATATTTTAACCCCAAACTCCTAATTTATCCCTCCCCACCCTTTTCCTTTTGGTAACCATAAGATTGTTTTCAATGTCTGTGAGTCTAACTTGTAAGTTCATTTATATCTTTTCTTAGATTCCACATATAAGCAAAATCATATGATACGTATCTTTCTCTGTTTGACATACTTTACTTAGTATGATAATCTCAAGGTCCATCCATATTGCTACAAATGGCATTATTTCATTTTTTATGGTTGAGTAGTATTCTACTGTTTGTGTGTTGAACATCTATATCTATGTCTATCTATCTACAAATCACTTAGTTGCACATCTGAGACCAGTACACTGTAAATCAACTACATTTCAATAAAGTTTTTAAAAATAAAATTGATATGAAAAATAAAACAAAAATAAAAAATCCTAAAGGCTAAATGTGACTTTTTTGTATGTTTCTGCTACAAGGTCACCAGTCACCCAGACACTGACCCTTGGGGTTCCATTAAAAAAAATCTATACAACTGAGTTTGCATGTCTATCCACATAGTGACAAATGTGTACAGTTGATACCTGAACAACATGGGCTTGAACTACATGAGTCCATTCAAGTGTGGTTTTTTTCAATAAATAGATAGAATAGTGCACAAACTGTGATTGATTAAATCCATGAATGCAAAACCAAGCATTGTGGAGATGCCAACTAAGGGACAAGAGCCACAGATTTTGGAATCTGTGGCCAGTCCTGGAACCAATCCCCACGTATAAAAGGGATGACCATGTATATTTTTGTTTGCCCAAGATGCAATTATTTTCATAAAATCATCACATTGTTTACAACATAAACTCAAAATAGCTCTGCCTTCATGCATATAGGATTAATATATTGATCTCATCTTCTCACGTAATTATTTTTTTACGATTTTTATTTTTTCCATTGCAGTTGACTTACAGTGTTCTGTCAATGTTCTCATGTAATTATGATGTTACTATCTATTAGTGACTTGTATATTCTGAGTTGTAGTTCCAATTATTACATATATATCCGGCACCGATTTACTTACATTTTCTCGGTGAAAACCACTGTGTTCAATGGGTAGCAGGTGGCGGATAACTGGGCAAAGACAGAGCCACAATTTCCTGTCTAGTTCATGATCCCAAACTAAGCCCATCACACAACTGAGATGGCTGTGTTCTTAATCCTTTTGAGAGTGTGGGATTGTTTACAAACACACTTAGCTCATCAACTGGTTCTACAGACTGGACTTTTTCTTCTGGGGTGAAAAATTAAGGGAATAAAACAATCAGGGTGTTTCCTGATTATAATTTTGTGTAGATGAAGAAAAAATTGACTAGAGTAAACTATCCTTAAGTACCTGCAATTTTTAGAGTTCTCAAAAAAAAAAAGATATTTCGTTAAAGTAGTCTACTATCTGATCCTGCTAAACTCAACCACAGCTGATGGTGTCAAAAACTAGCAGTGAAGTAATTAAAAGCTCTACTTCTACTTAATCACAGTTAAAATAAATTTTAGAATGCAGACTTAGTGGGCTCGTAGCTATGAAATAAACCACGGGTCTAAAAACCTCTAATTCCTAATTGACACAGTAGCTTACAATTGCATTTTCATAGTGTTCAGTGAAAACATTAAGGTCCTTTTTTTTTAAAAGGCCCATAATATGAATGTATGATTAAAGAAATCACCTGAGATCTATTTGGAAAACATTCATTTTTTTCTTTCTGACAAATCACTCATTCTCAACTTTTCCATAACATAAGGGTGATTTTTAAAGCACTGATGCACTTGAAAACTCTTCCAAAGTAAAGAAACCCACAGCTTTGTGGTAACATGTTTCTTCTTAGATAAATATGTCACAGTTATATACTGGATCTACCAGATTCCACAGCTTTTGAGTCTAAAAACAAAGTATCTTATACACCCTATACTGTACTAAATATGGAACTTGCATGCAGAAAAATAGAAGCCATCCTGAAAAGTAAAAGAAACAAATTACTTCTGTAGGAAAGAGAATTACAGAACACAGTTATGCTGAGAACAATAGCTATGGGCAGCAGAAAAAAAAAAAAAAAAGACAAAAAATGACAAGACGTATAGCAGTCCATTAAAAACTCAGCAGATATTGGAAAAGGCAAATTTAATTTGCCCACCTTCACCAAAAACACTGAAGGATGGCTGACAAAAACAACATACAGTGTGTCCTGGGAAATTTTAACACTCACAAGTTCTGTCCTCTTCAGTCAATGCTTCTAAACAGAAGCAAGAAGCTGAATTTATTAAAAGCGTACCTAGACAGGGATTAAAGAGAATACAGATACCTGAGGGAACAAACTATTGGTTAATGTGGCATCAAAAGCCCAAGGTAGCAGTTTTGAGTTACTGCCAAGCCAGAAGGCAGTAAAGAATACTATTTTATGTTTACCTTGCCGCATTCCCCAAGGGTTCGAGCTAGCTGAACTGTTCTATGACCATCATAAAGCCACAGATATTAAGAATTACCAAGATTTTAAATGTTCTCCTGGCCCAGCCCTTGGTTTCCTGGCAAATATTGCTAATCCTCCTTGAAAGAAAACTCAGACCTGGAGCATGTAGGTAACTCCCATCTTCTAAGTACTGCCTTCGCCCTCCTTCCCCAACACTCAGCCCCTAGCACCCAGCCAACTCCTATGCCATCGTTCATTTGTATTTCACTCTCAATCATAATGTCCATGGGATGAATGGTCACAGCCCCAGAATACAAGTTCAATGCCATTCAACACATATAAGGTCTACTATATCTAGGGAACCAAGAGAGAGTAACATAGCAAAAATGACCCCTACACTTAGGAAGTGAGACTGGGACAATGTTATAAGTGGTATTAACATCGACAGGGAATAGACCAAGAACAAGTACTGGAGTACCAGGGGAATAAGTAAGCGTGCTCAGGCAAATGCACAACACAGCAACGGTCAAGATCAAGTGCTTCTCACAAGGAAAGGACTTTCTGGCCAGGGACTTGATGGAAAAGCAAGAAAGGGCACTCACAGGGTGAAGAAAGGCTTGCACAAGGGTTGGGATCAGTAAAAACTAAATTTTCCAGGCATGCTTTAAATAGCGTATGTGACAGGACACTGCTACTGTTCTTCAAACCATACAGGCGGCCCCCAAACTGACCAGCAGTAGCACTGCTGTTGCAATCATCTCTGAATGGCCCAGTGCGCCATCCTCACCCTTCACCCCAGCCTACAAGGCCCTAATGACCAGGCCTGCCCTGCCCTCACTCCTCAGCAGACACAATGGCCTTCCTGGGGTTCCCTGTACCCAACTCCTTCCTGTCTTGAGCCTTTGCTCTGCCTGTTCCCCTCATTTCAAATGCCCTTCCCTCTAAACTTCAGAGGACAGGCTCCTTCTTGTGATTCAGATCCTGGTTTACAGGAAGCCTCTTCAACCTCAGCTGGCCCCCCAGTCAGCTGCACCCACCCCGGGGCCTTTGCATCACCCTACTTAATTCTCTGCAGAGCAACATCAGACAGTTTTCTTGAATACGATTTTTTTTATTATTGAAATTAGTACAGTCTAGCTTCATTAGTCACAGATTTTTGTTTTTATGAACATGCCTAGCCGGCTAAAATTTATTGGTAACCTCTGAATCAACACTCGGGGTGCTTCCACATTCATTCATGGACAAACACAGAGCAGCAAAAATGCTAAGCGGCCCAAAGGCACACATTCCCAGCTGCGATCCAGCAAGGTGATACTCTGCTTTCTGGCTTCTGTTCTCATACAACAAACAAGTGTCCTTTTTGTGGTCTGCTGGGTGACCATTTTCACATTTTTGTGCTTTCTGTGGGTGAGCTTGCCCTTTAGGATGTTCCCAAGCGTGGTGCTGAAGTGTGGTCTAGAGAATGTTCCTAAGCACGGGAAGGCTGTGGTGTGCTCACAGAGAAAGTTCTTGTGTCAGATAAACTTCTTTCATGCAAGAGCTCCAAGGCTCTTGGCTGTGAGTTCAAAGTTAATCAATCAACAATATACTAAATCAAGTGTCTTTAAGTAGAAACACACAGAAAACAAGGCTATGAGTTGTTCAATTGACAAAAATGTCACGACCAGAGGCTCACAGGAACCTAACCTTGTATTTCCTGTAGGAGCAATGGTTCCACATTTGCAAATTCAGTATCCACAGTGACTTTACAGAGCGTAACTACCATGAATAACCAGAATCGAATGCAGTTATTTTTAATATGAGTATTGTTGGAGCTTTCCAAAGAAAGACGTTTTGGCAAATCCTGCTAGGCCAGACTGTAGCTGGTGGTACCAAAAGCAGCAGAGAAATGGTTAAGAGCTCTACTTTTGTACTTATTACATTTCATATAAATTTATGCATACATATGAAGTGGGTTTAAGTAGTTCTGGCATAATTTATTTTCCCTGCAAGCAGCAACCACGTCTGTCCTGTTCAGGGGTATGGATCACCACACCTAGCACAAAATGGGCTCTCATTACAAATCTAGTGAATGACCGAAATACTTCATGCCAAACAAAAGTCTATTACTTATATTTATTTCCCCTCCAAAAAATATATACCAAGTCCAGGCACTAAACTCTTGCCCCCCACCTAATGTGAATGGGACAAATTTTTTTAAGTAATTATCCTATAATAAAAAGATTGAGAACTTCAACAACAGAGAGTTAGAGTTGGATTCTAACTCTAAACTAGTACCCGTGTGAGGCTGGATAGCTTATTTTACCTCTCAGAGCCTCATTTTTCTTGTATACAAAATAGGGATTAATACCACTTGCAGCACATGACTGTGATAAACAATTGTAATAACGTATACACAATTTCTAGTACACGACCTCACACATAACAGATGTGGAATAAATACCATCCATTCAAGCTCACGTGGAATCATGAGTCATTCAGAGCAGGAAAGCCAGAGCAAAAGGAATGAGGTCCTCACTGACAGGTCAGAAAGAAGAGGGCTGGACAGCCTCCTGGAGCCAGGCCAGTTTTTATTTTCCCACAGCTATTTTGATGATCCTGTCGACTTTACCTTCAAAAGATATACCTGTCCTTAGAAGTTGATAGCAGCCCTCAGGGAAATCACAGAAATTAAACCTATTGGAACCTACCTTCTCTCTTACCCAAGGAACTAGAAAAATGGTGTGACTCCACGGGCTACTTTTTTTTTTTAATTTGTAGTTCTCTTTTTTTAAATTGTGGTAAAATATAACTAGCATAAAATTTTCCATCTTAACCATTTGTAGGTGCCCTCTCTTTCTTAAGCAATCGTGGACAGGGGCCACCTAAAGGCATGCATGCATGAGATCTGGCCTTTAGCAGACTATGAGACTGGATATAATCTCCCTAAGCTGAGGTTTATGATTCCTATCCCCCTTCCCACCACTTTTCACTGAGTGCACCACTTGAGAAACAGTCTTCTAAAACTTAGCCAGTTTTCCTCATTCATGAAACTTTAGTCACTTTTTGAAATAAGGAACCTTACAGTAAAAAGAAAAAATTTCATGAATGGTTGTGCAAAATCAATAATTAACCATGACTACATTTTTTGGGGAATAAGTCTTTACATGATACATCTGTATTGCCAAGTTCACATGATTGAAACAGGGTTTCAATTTCTCCACGCCTATTTATTTTTCTATTAAGTGAGGTAGCTGGATGACATCTAAGGCCCATTTCAGATCTCGTATGTTATAAATCTGTTATCAAAATCACAGGAACTATTATATACCATGATATCTATGCAGAGCATAAAAATGTTGCCTCAGGAAGTACAGACCAACTATATGTACGGTATCACACATTCCCAAACAAAGCCTATCGAGCAGCATATAACTGCCACCAAGATAGCTGTAAGAAAGACAAACACCATTCTACTGACCTAACACAACCTCATTTTATAAACATTACAAAGACTCTGCTACACTAAGCTGTTCAAAGCAGCAAGACTTAAAGCTGGCTGCTAAAGATTTCTCATGTCATTTCAGTGACCTTCGTTAAGAACCAAAGAGTTTTGCTGAGTTACTGGAAGATTAATATAGGAAAGTTGAGCAACGAGCCCACATTTGATGAATGAAGTGAGCCATGGCTTTGGGTCCCTTGCATGAGACTCTTGATTTGATCATGAATCTGATGAAGTAGACACAGATGTTCCTCCAAGTTCTACTCTTCACATGTTGCCCATCACTTGTCTCACGTGGTCTTCAAAGGTAAATATCATGTTCAATTGTTTGGTGTTTTCTAGCATATTTGACTGGTTCTGTGGCATTTCAAGAGCCACTTTATTAACAAACAATGTCACCCACTGAATGTGGCTCAGTATTACAAATTCGCACTCCATACTTTTCACTGTACAAGTGATGTCCAAACTCATCCTGTCAGAAACACTTTATTCCAGATATCTGCTCCATAGCTGGCAATCCAGGATTGAAATGAATCCTCCAGTTGTCCACATGATAAAAACACTGTTAAAAATTTTGATGTATTGGATTTCTGCTTCTACATATGAAGTAGTAAGTGTGACAAGACAAGAAGGAGAGGAAGAGGAGGAGAAGGGGGAAAAAGGAGAGGGAGAAGAAAGAAAAACATAAATAATAGATTAAACCAAATCATATCAATAATTACATTAAATACAAATGGTCTAAATATTCCAATTAAAAGGGCATCTAAGAAAAACCTACAAGTAATATCATATTTAACTGTGAAAGATTTAATGCTTTCTTCTGAATTCATCTACTTTAATATTTGTTCATTGAAAGTGTTCATAAGTAAATGAGCTGGATGCAACTAGAGACTATTATATTACATGAAATAAGTCAGAAAGAGAAAGACAAATACCACATGATATCACTTATATGTGGAATCTAAAGTATGGCACAAATGGGATTTCCCATCATGGCTCAGCAGAAACGAATCCGACTAGGAACCATGAGGTTGCAGGTTCGATCCCTGGCCTCACTCAGTGGGTTAAGGATCTGGTGTTGCCGTGAGCTATACGGCTCGGATCCTGTGTTGCTGTGGCTGTGGTGTAGGCCAGCAGCTATAGTTCTGATTAGACCCCTAGCCTGGGAACGTCCACATGCCATGGGTGTGGCACTAAATGACAAAAGACAAAAAATAAAATAAAATAAAGTATGGCACAAATGAACCTATCTACAAAACAGAAAAAGACTCACAGACATGGAGAGCAGAATTAGGGTTGCCAAGGGGGAGGAGGGAGGGAGTGGAATGGATTGGGGATTTAGGGTTAGTAGATGCAACCTGTTACATTTAGAATGGATAAAGAATAAGGTCCTACCGTATAGCACAGGGAAAATTAAAAATTAAAATAAAATTAAAACCATGAGAAACAAATTTATGCCCATCACACTACCAAAGACAATTTAGCAAGGGTGCTAAATAATAGGAATATTTATTCCCTATTCATGAGTGTTGGTTACTTTCTAGGAAGGAAGTCAGCATCTTCTAATAAAGTTGAGATAGGCATACCCTGTAACCTTGTCATTCCATTTGGGAATAAATCCCAGAGAAATGTTTGTTCTGTGTACCAGGACACATGTTCAAGAACATCCACAAGGATAAACAGGCTTAGTTTAGCTTCTCCTATAAGCAGACCCTGAGGTAAGGATTAAGATCACTTAGAAAGAAAAATAAACAGGAAGTCTGATAGAGGTGTGGCGAAGCACTACAGGGAAGGGAAGGTAGCCAATAAAGGCTTTACACTTGACCCTTGAACAACATGGGTTTGAACCATGGGGGTCTACTATTTTTTTTAATAAATACCATATAGCTGGTGCCCAGAATTTGAAGGTCTCACATCCACAAAAATCTGTGGTTGATGGAATCTGGGGATGAACAACCCATGAATACAGAGGGCCTACTGTACTACGGCATTTTATACAAGGCACCTGAGCATCCCTGAATTTTGGTATACGCAGAGGCTCCTGGAAACAATGCCCTGTGGGTACTAAGGAACGACTGTGTCACTAAACCAGTCACAAAATAAATCAGTAAATAAAGTCATTATGCGGGTCACTGGGGTAGCACCTCACGGGTAAACTTTGGGGACTGGAATCAGCTGAGGGAGTTCTCAAGAGTCATTGGTTGGGAGCTACTCCCAGGAGCATGTCTAGCCTGCTGCACTGTGCACTGGCTGCACAGCTCTTTGCAGAGAGTGGGAGAAACGCTCTCAGGCATAGATGCAGACACAGGGTCTGGAAACTGGTGAGAGCTTCAGGAAGATCCAAGGGTCATGCATGAGGCACTGACTGATCTTCTGCCTCACACAATTAAAACCCAAACATCCATTGAGAGGAAATGGACACATCATGTTAGATTCTTTCAAAGCAATACGACACAGTAGTGAAAATACACGTACTACAGCCACATACATCACAAAACACATGATGTTAACATAAAGAAAGTCACAATAGAAGAAAGATGATATAATTCCATTTATTTAAAGATTTAAAAGATACCAAAGAAAGCAATTATTATTTAGGGGCACACACATGCATGGTGAAACTATAAAGAATATAAGAAAATGATACACATAAAATCCATGGTGCTTAATTATTTAAAATATATCGAGACAATGTGTTTATAAGAATCAAAATAATATTTTTTTTATTTGAAAGACAAACCTTAACTGAAAAGGAAAAAATTGTATCTGGGGACTAAGCGCGAAGGCCTAAGTAGGAGATCAGATCAGTTGCTGCTCTATTAAGCTGGATGGCAGATGGACAGTTAGGTATTTTATTATTTTTCATTATATAAATATATGTACATGGAAAATATTTTTTAGAAGTACATTATATAAATATATGTACATGGAAAATATTTACATGGAAAATATTTTTTAGAAGTCAAAACCAAATGAAAGATATTAAAATGTACACATAACTATTTCCGAGTGGAGCTATAATGGCTTACTTTTTTCTTTCTACTTTATTTCCTACAATAAAAATACATTCCTTTTATATTAATACAACGATGTGAAATTATTTATGTCCCCTTAAGCCCCTTTACCTCCCAATCCTAGCCCCATCACCTTATATGTGCAGCCAATCCAGGAAAGCAGAAAAATCAGTTATTTGATTCCCTATTGTAGTTATTAACTTATACAGAGATTCCTGAGTTGCTAATTCAGCTACAAATTTACATTTGCCCACAGGCATTGAAGTAAAAAAAAAAGTAGGCCAATTCTAAAATAAATCATCCAGTGAGCAATTAAAAACTTGATAAAAATGAAAGGGAAGAGAGAATTAGAACACAGCAGGTTAAATCTTATTATAACAAATTTTATATAAGTGTTTCTATTTTCTCATGAAGGAATTTTGAGTCGAATTCAAGTTGTAACAAACACTACTTAAAACAACTGCAGTATTTAAAATACATTGAGACAATATATTTAAAATAATCTCAATAACAATTCTTATTTTGAAAGCCAAAACTGAAGGGAGGAAAAAGCTACGTAGTCTACATAACTAGACCATGGGAAGATGAAAGCTCTGAGTTGCTTGAAAGAATCAACTTGTATATTCATCAAATGCCTTGTGTATTTTGTGTAACTATAAAATCTCAAATAATTGCTGCTGCTCTCAGAAGTTAACATCACACAAGACTGGTCCCACTATTTGAATGCAAATTTCTAATCAAGATCAACCACCTATCAATGCTAAAACAGAAAGAATGTTCTCCAAGTGTTGCAGAGACCACTGCAGTCATAACTAGAATCGAGAGAATCTGTGATAGCCTAAAACATATTTGTTCATTCGATTAGTAGAATCATGTTTTAATGATGCTCTGGTTAGGATGCCTTTCTTTAGGACTCCGAAATCATTAAGGTTTATGTATTCATAATCCGAGAGGCCTAAGTGAATAGGCTTGAAGGCCCCAGGAGCACTTAAAAGCTAGTTGAAAAGAAAAGTGCCAGCCTAAATAGCTTTTATGGAGCAACGGACCGTGAATCCCCTTTGTGAGCTCAGATAGGCTTGGGCTTAAGAGGGCTCCCCAAACCGCCCCCTCCTCCCCCCGGCCAACCCCAACTACAATATCTGCTTCTTGGAGTTTCTAGCCTTGACCCCGGCAGCCCATTCCACTGACCCTGTTCCTTTAGTGTGACTGTGTATTACAGAGGTTGTGCAGCACTGCTCCAGGCCCCACGACCCAAAGCTCTCTGAACAACCAAGCTCGGGAGCAGCAGTACAGACTTTGCACCAAATAACATCTAGAGGAAAGAGAAGATGAGAAAAGGGAAGAGGGCTTCAGATTCGGAGGCATGACACTATGTACTTGGTAACTATGTACCTTTTGCAAAAAAACAGCACACACATGATGCTAAGAATTCGAATTCAGAAAACTCCTGGAACCCCCAAAGGCTGAAAGATGAAAAATCAAGTTGATCACAAAAATAACCAGTGTATTTCTAATACTATGTTTTACTAAACCTCTGGTCCATGTATTACTTTCTGTTTAATAAAAGAAAAGTATTTTCCGGTTTTCCAATATAAAAAGCCAACCTCAAAGGAGTTTTATAAGTACCATAAGGTAATATTGTCACTCAGGCAATTTCAAAAGGCCTTTTAAACCACTCTCAGATAACTAATCTGTTATCTGGCAACTCTTGTGAGAAAACATCTTTAAAGAGTCCATAAACAATCATTATCTTTAAACTGAATCCCTAAAAACTAAACCTCCTGGATAACAAAGATTTGTTTTTCTTTTTCATTTTTACCTCCCTCAGACTCTACCTCAGAAGTCCTTCTTAACCTTTTTAATTAAAAAAAAAAAATCTTTAAATCAAAAGCTAACAACAAAGAGTGTATTACAACAGATGCACCTTGCAAAAATTGGTTTGAAATAAAATCCATGAATTCAGAGGAAAGGCAAAGAGACAATAAAAGTATACAAGCTTAACCAAGGAAAAATCTTTACATAATCATTTACTTTTCCATTTTAATTAAACTTGAATTCCAAATGACGCTGAGTTTATTAACAAGATAATTCTTTATAAGTCACTACTGAGCAGGTTCCATAAGAATTTTATGGTTTGTCAATATCCAATGGTAGAGAGTAATCTAAGAATTTAGTGAGTCAATAAAATGAAAGGCAATCACAATACACCCACACCAGAACTCCTTTGCAGACTTGGGGGAGGGGGGCATGGTGTCAAGTTACTTTCAACATCACCAATTAAAGCAAAAGCTTCAGCACTGAGTACTCCATTTGCTTCTAAATTTACATCACCCCCCTCCCCCAACCAACAGTCAGCTCCCTTATGCTCAGTACCTAGTTCGAGATGAAATTAGAAATTTTCAGGGCAGGAAAATGTTTACAGATCACGTGAATATGTATATGTGTATACACACACACACACACACACACACACACACACACACACACATATCAGATAATCAAAATAAATTTTGCATCACCAAAATTTACTATTTGCCAGAATGCTGTTTACCCCAGTGAGCTCTGCGGATTATGTGCTATTTACAAGGCAGCCTCCACTTCCCAGCTAAGACCTCTACCAAAAAATAATGTTAAGTCTCCAGATGCCCAGTGTCCTGAAACAAATGTCCTATTTAGGTTAAGCATAAATGAGTGACTGTGTGTACGCACATACGTGTAGACCGGAAGACAGGAGTTGAGAAGATGCAGAGCAAGAAATTAAGATGAAATTCCCCTGAATTCCACATGAGGGATTTGGAAATTCAGGAGGCAGTTCAATCTAGTATAAAGCATTGCTGAAGTAAGAAGGTATCTGAAAATACGGATCTTCAAATTCTCCATATTGTTGAATAAAATGTAACTTTAGGATGGCAGAAATCAAATGATCTGGGAATTATAACCCAATTTTTGACACTACAAAGCTGGGTCATGTTTTACTTTCTCTAGCAATATACTATTTTAATTTAATACTTGTTAAAAAAAAAAAAAAAGGGAAAGGAAAGCTTATCAAGTAGCCACACTCAAATATTGCAATTACACAGAGAAACATTTCTGTTCAAAGAAGAAAACAGCCCTCCATGGTTCTTTCTCCTCTGAAACTACACTGATAGGTACCTCTAAAGACCAGAAATGCATTCACTGAATAATGCGACTAACTGCCGCTGCATTAGCGTTAATGCAAACCTGGCAACTGCTACAGCCATTTACACTAGCACCCTCTTTTACACAACTGCTATTGCCTGTCCTAAAAACTCAGCTGTCACATCTACATTTTTTCTAAGATAATAATCCCTCTAGTAGCGTCACTGAAAGGCCATGGCAGAACAACCAAACGGAGAGGGCGGCGAGAGTTGAATAAGCACACGTCTGGTCTGTATTCCTGAAACCAGAGTGAAAAAACTAAAGGCAGAACAGGTACTAAAAATTCAGAAACAAGTCAAAAGTGGCTGAAAATCCACCCCAATTTTAAAAGTACCGTTTCTGTGCTTGGGATCCTTGTGTATGTTTTCCATTACAAAATAAAATGGTGGAGATAATATAAATTTCTGATGGCAGCTCTCATATAAGAAATTGCTTTTTTTTTTTTTTCCATTTCCCCTTGAACATTTACAGTGCCTTTTGGGGAAGTAGAATGTCTTTCCTATTTTAAAAACCTGTAAAGTGAATTGGAAGTTAATCAACTTATTAAGTACTCAGGTTTATGCTTTGGCCAAAGATATAAATCATAGTAAAGGAATAATATTATTTTATACTTAAATCTCTTGGCACAGTTTTTTAAGCAGTTTCACTGAAATTACCTCCCTTAATCCTTATAACGACCTTGTGAAGCAGGTAAGATTGGCCTATAATATAGATAAGGATGTTAGGAATCAGTGTGGAAGATATTTGCCATGCTTTCTTTTATAAGTGGAATTTATTCTTTTAAGATTTTAAAAAAATTTTTATCTTTTCTTTTTCTTTCTCTCTCTCTCTTTTCCTTTCTTTCCCTTTTTTTTTTTTTTTTTTTTTTTTTTTTTTTTTTTTTTTTTTTTTTTTTTTTTTTTTTTTTTTTTTTTTTTTTTTTTTTTTTTTTTTTTGACCTCCCCGCAGCACATGCAGTTCTCAGGCCAGGGATCAGATCTGACCCATGCTACAACTGCAGCAACAACTGATCCTTTAACCCCCTGTGTTGGGCCAGGATTGAACCTGCATCCTGGTCCTCCAGAGATGTCGCTGATCCCATTGCACCTTGGCAGGAACTCTTTGCCACATTTTCTGACTGACCAATACCTGTGAACATTCTTTGTAGCTGTGTTATTTTTGGCTTTGGGGCCTCAATTTCCCAAGATAGAACTTAGGAACCTCAGCTCTCCAGCCACCATTGCGGCTAGGGTGACTTCAGCATCTCCACTGAGATTAACTCTTGCAAAACTAGGATTCTCATGTGAGCATCTGGACAAAGGATGCTACCTACTAGCACAGATTCAACATGCTTTCACTGGCCAAGATGACAACAGAGGCTACCTACTAGCGCAGATTCAACATGCTTTCACTGGCCAAGATGACAACAGAGGTGTCCAGCTTAGGGGTCCCACACCGGTTGCAAGGTTGAGTTCCCAGGGTAGCAATGCTGCTGGCAGCTGTTATATAAAGCAGATTTCCTGGTAGTGGCACAAACCACGGCATCTAGTACTCAGCAGGGAAGTGTGGGGCAACAGCTTCCACTCCTGGGCCAGTTCCCTGGCATGGTTTTGGACACTGTCCCTGAAATTCAGCTATGTGCTTATTAGTTCTTCAGCCCCTCTAAGGACTCTTCCATGAACTGCTCAATATCTTTTCAATACACTTCATTTCTGCTTAGAGTACATTTCTCTCACCTGCAATGAGGGACCCTAACTCTCTCTTTTTTTTTTTTTTTTGTCTTTTTGCCTTTATGTAGAGCCGTACCCGCGGCATATGGAGGTTCCCAGGCTAGGGGTCTAACAGGAGCTGTAGCCGCCGGCCTTCGCCACAGCCACAGCAATGCGGGATCCGAGCTGCGTCTGCAACCTACACCACAGCTCACAGCAACGCCGGATCCTTAACCCACTGAGCAAGGCCAGGGATCAAACCCGCAACCTCGTGGTTCCTAGTCGGATTTGTTAACCACTGAGCCACAAAGGGAACTCCAAGGGACTCTAACTCTTTAGCGAGGTTGGCACATGGCATTCATTCTCTTTGGAAAGTCTCTCTGAGCAAGTAAACTTTAAGCTGAGGCCAAAGGGGTATGTGAGATTCAACCAAGCAAAACTGTGGGGAAAAGGGAGGGGTGATCCAGGCAGAGGGCTTGCAGTGCAAAGGTGCTGTGGTAGGAAAGATGACCAATGAGTCATGAACGGAAGAGAGGAAAACTTGATAAAATGAGGTAAATAGGCCAGTGTACAAGGACATAGTAGGACCTACGCACCTCTAGCCCTGCATATCCAAAAAAAAATTATTTATTAAGCCAAAATAAAAGCAGATCTTAGCAATAAAAATTCAGAGCTTTACCCTGTGAAGTTTCAAGGTAAGGCTAACTAGTACCCCAGCTACAGAAGGGGCTTTCAAATATGTAAAGACAGTGATCACATATCTTTTCGTTTCCACATGGAAACCATCCCAGAGTCTTTAACTGTCCAAGCATTATCTCAGCCACAATACTCTAGTGGTGAAAACAATGGATTTGGACTGAGGAGACTTGGACTTGAGCCCTGACGCTAGACTTACTAGATGCATGATCTTAAGGAGATCACATATTATCTGGGAAGGTGGCCCACAATTCATAAAATACAGAAGAATTTTGAGTTCCCTGGTGGCCTAGCAGTTAAAGGACCCGGCATTGTCACTGCTGTGGCTGGGGTCGCTGTTGTTGTGGTGTGGGTTCAATCCCTGCTTCCATATAACTCAGGTACAGCAAAAAAAAAAAAAAAAAAAACTACAGAAGAATCCTCTGTCCTTTCATATCTCATAGAATTATTTTAAGGTTCAAATAGGCCAAAAAGATGGGGAAATTCCATACAACACTAGGTATTGTTAGTAGGCAGTAACTGTGATGATGATAACAGCAGTCATTGATGCTATACAGTATGGTCTCCAAAAGGATAAATGGGAATGTCAATATGTTGAAGTTCTGAACATTCCTAATGTGTCTAGAAGTGAATAGAGTATAGAATGTTTTAAAAGTAACTTGTCACAAGGAAAAAAACATTAACAATGTGAGGGTGATAGATGTTTCACTAAACTTACTGTGGTGATCATTTTGCAACATGTATGTCTATCATTATGCTATACCCCTTAAACTTACACAATGTTACAAGTCAATTATATCTCAATTAAACTGGGGGGGTTAAGCACTGGCCCACCTTTTAGCATGATGCTCATCCTTTTTTTAGGCCTTCTTATTAAACAGTAGTTACAATGAAAAGTCACTCAGAGAGCAACGCTGAAAATAAATGGCCTGATAACAGCAGGTTGTTAAGAATTTTCCATGTATCAGAAACTATGCTAAGTGCTAATAAAAACTTTAAAATTAAACTTAAAAAATAAAAGTTGTTTGACCAATGCAAGGTGACTTTGTGATGATTTATCTTTCTAACTCTAAACTACTTCAAGGTAAGTTGACATGAATTTTTTTGGCTCTCATGGCTTGACCTCAAATGAACCTACAATATCGAAGACATAAATAAACACACTAACATAATATATTATTATAAGAGGTAAATCATCATATTCAAAAAGACACCTTTGTCTTAGTCATCTCGGTATCTCTGGGATCAAGTGCCAGTGCCTAAAATACATTAGGCAAGCAATAAATTTTTGGTGACTGACTGAATACATGTATGATGTATAAGCTGCCATGCAGGAACACAGGGTATACGAAAATAAATATTTTTATCATGAAATAAAAATAAATATTTTATACATATTAAATTAAAATCAGAGACAAATAAAAATGAAAGCTAATATTTAGGAGCACACTTACAAGGTCCTGACACTGTGCTTAATGCTTCTCATGGATCAATTCAGGTAGTAATTAGTGGCTGCACAGTGAGGAGGGAGGTCTGAGGAGGTGTCACAGGAAATGTGATGAGTTTTTTTTTTGGGGGGGGTCTGCTTTTCAGGGCTGCACCCAAGTCATATGGACCATTCTACTAAGTGGAGTAGATCAGAGAAAGACAAACACTATATGATCCCATATGTGAAATTTAAAAGAAGAAAAGAAAAAGAAAAACTCATAGAGAACAGACTGGGGGCTGGGAATGCGGGGTGAGCGATATGGGTAAAGGGAGTTAAAAGATATAATAGTTCAGTTAAAAAATAAATAAATACAGTTAATGATATTATGTTGCAGAGTTGAAAGTTGCTAAGAGAGTAAATCTTAAAATTTCTTATCACTAGAAAAAAATTCTATAACCACGTGTGGTCACGGATGTTAACTAGACTTGTTGGCATGATCATTTCACAAAAGACACAAATACTGAATTATTTTGTTGTTCACCCAAAACTAACATAATGTGGTATATTATGCCTCAATAAAAAAGAAGAAAATTTTACAGATTTGCCCAAGTCATCCCTGTAACACATGAAAATCCATCATATTTGGAAAAAAACACTAATAGCTTACATGACATTCCACAGACCACCTCAGAAGGACATTCCAATGTTTAAAAACTCTCCCAATCAGACTATGAAGAAAGCGATTCTGACCTGCAAACACACGGACATGGGTTTCCAGATAGCCAAACAGTCTGTAAGTTAAAAGAGAACATTCAGCCAGCCAATGTCTAAAAATGGAAGTTGAAGAAAGTATTAAGAAAGGACAGTAAGACCAAGACACCACCTCAGGAAGAGAAGCCTTTCCAATAACTGATCCATTAAACTGATGCCCAACTATTCAAGTCTATTCAGAGTCTTATTTGATCATGCCCTGATCTTCCTTTATAATTTAATTAAGAGTAGTTGAGGATGTAAATGAGCCTTGAGCATAACATCCTAGGTAAGCAAGAAAGACTGGAAAGAATCAAGAAGGGCCCAGCAGAGAAAGAAGAGTAGACAAGGACAAACCTTAGGGAGTCCTGGATCCTTAAGGTAAGGGCACCACAAGGTGACTGAGGTTAGTGGCATTAAGAAGTTGGCTGAGAAGTACTTTCCATTTAGATCCTTCCTTGGAAGGATGCCCAACCATGATGAGGCACGGAAATGCTGCAAGTGTGAGCAGAACTTATAATATAAACATTGTTTTCTTTTTCAATTCTCATCTCCTGTCCGCCTATTTCCGCATCCCGGTTATCATGCTTTGGAACAATGAAAAACCTACTGATACAGTCTTGACTCATAATTAATTTGTTAAAGAGGATATTCCTACATTATATTTTGCTTAGCTTGCGTAAAATGTGTCATTCATCACTTCACAATCTTTGGATTCATTTTCTTCCCTGCTTATTCTGTCCTTTGCTTGTCTTTGTGTTTAGGTGGATGTATGTGTATATAAAATGATTATATGTATATGCCTGCAACCAAAACTAAATCTTATTCTAGTGGTTTATAGTTAAGTAAATTCAATATTAAGTAGTACCAGGGCTGCAGACTACTGACCTGAAATATCTTTACGACTTCAGTCTCTAAATTTTTACACTTACAATCATTTTAGACTTCAAATAGTCTTGATTTTCCTCCCAAAGTCATTATTTCCTACCATCAATATAGTTTTAAGCTTCATAAAAACTCTACTCAATAAGTCTCAGGCTCCCCTATCCGCAAATCAACATCATCCATAGGCCATTTATTTCTAAAAATAACTTCACTTAATATTTATTTTATTCATCAGCTTAGGTAGTAGAGCTAAGGTATAATTTTCAAAACCAAACCCTGCCTCTGCAGAGAACCGATTTTGGATCCATACAATTTCTTCCTGCCAGCGGGCTGCAGGAGGACAGCCCTGGGAATTAAAATGACTGAGTCACCTAAGCAAAAGCAAGCTTATTTTTAGTAAGGAGGGGATGCTAATTTAATTTCTTTGACTGCCTGAGAATCTACTTTGGAAAAGAGACGGAAGAGCTGATTAATTAGATTAGCAAATTGAGTAAGCTGTTTATTCAGTTGGGTGAATCCATGCTTTCTTGAGGTTTGAGCTTTATTTTATGGTTTCGAATCTATCCACTAGGTAAAGAAGTTAAAAGCCAAAAGCCGTTCCCTCCCCCAGCTCTTGCAAATATCTTTTCACATGTTAATTTGATCTTTTAGCGATTTGGAGGCAGACCATTTGCACAGTGTACCCGCTCCTCTTCCATCCCCCAGTCCTAGCATTTGGATAACACACATATAGATGACAAAAAAATGACAGATAATAGAAAACAGACTACACTGGGTTCTATCCTATTTTTTATGCTTCTCAGTTTTTAGTGTTTCTCTTTCACTGCTGACTATAGTTTTATATTTTATTTCGACCCCAATATTACAACCTAAAGGGAAATAAGGCACTTTCTCTATGAAAGAGAGCATATATCAAAATTATCGGAAAAAAGAATTATGAGAGCAAATTGATTTATTCTTAAAAAAAAGTTGTTAAATTTCTCAGATTTTTTGCTAGATTTTCCTGCTTTATTCTCTTACTGACCTGTCTTTCTTAGGAAGTTCCTTTCATCTGGCTTGCTTCACAAAAATCATTCCTGATTCATTTGTTACTAAGATTTACAGGAGTACAGCTGTTCAAATAACGTGCTGGCCTATGAAAGCCTGGGAAAACTGGGAAAGATAATCAAATTAAGATTCCAGCTATATATTCTTTTAACAGAGTTCAGACAATTTTGATTATTTTTTATATTTAAAACGTATTAAAAGAAAAGAGCTGGGTCTGTAGCATCATAGACTACATTTTTCCATTTAATGACCTGCATGACATGTTCAGAAGGAGAAAATCCTATTAAATCAGTAACAAATCAAATGTGTTTTTCTAGAAGAGACTTTTTTTTAATTAAAAAAAAAATGAAGATCTAAGAGAACAGGGGCTTGAGATCCTAGAAGTTGGGAACCATTGGAAATTATTTGGCTCAAAGTGACAGGCATAAAATATGAGTGCTGGTGACCTGAATACAAGAGTGTTGGGTGGCTTCTGATAAACACGAGACACCATTGATTTTTCAACTAAAGGTGGAATTGAAAGTGCTTTTAATTCAGAGGCTGCAAAATCACCTTCTCCAAGGAAGTTTAGTTTAGTTCTCTCAAAATGAAAAAGATTACAGAATCACAATCTCCTTCAAACTAATGAAGCATATGCTACTGGCCTTGACATTCAAAAGCAGAGAGAGAAAAATCAAAATGGGAGTTCGTTCACACTTCTGAACGTATTACTCTCCTCTCCGACACATCTATACATTGACTGAGCTACCCGAGAATGTAAAGCTTTCCTAGATCAGTTTAATACTTTTTGAATTACACTGAAAATAATGCCCACTCCCATTATACTATGTTTCCTAGATCAAGAAAGCATTCCATAGAGTTCCTGTTGGGGTTCAGTAGGTTAAGGCCCAACATACTCCTTGAGGATTTAGGTTCAACCCCTGGGCTCCCTCAGTGGCTTAAGGATACAGCATTGCCGTGAACTGTGAAGTAGGTTGCAGATGCAGCTTGGATCTGGTGTTGCCGTGGCTGTGGCACAGGCCTCAGCTGCAGCTCCGATTTGACCCCTAGCACAGGAACTTCCATATGCCGCACATGCAGCCAAAAAAAGAGAGAAGTCCTAGCTGCCCAGAACTGCCACCTCCAGTCAGTCACCAAGTCCTGATGAAAACCTACCTCCTAAATATCTTTGGATTCCAGCCATTTTTCTTCATTCCTAATGCCTCTCCCCCAGTTAGGGTTACCGTTATCTCCCAACCAGAAGGCAGCAAAAACCTCCTCAATGGTCTGTCTTCAAATCTGCCTTATTTCATCCACTCTTCACACCAGCTAAACTGATCTTTCTAGGAAGCAAATCTCTTATTGGCATTAGGGCATATCCCAGACATCTGAACATAGTTCAAGTTGTGATCAGGCTCTGAGCAACATCTCAGCCCAATTTCCCTGCTTTCCCCCATCACATTCCACAGTACTGCCAGGCTAGGTGCTTCTCATTCTATACACACACACACACACACACACACTCACACTAACTCAGGGCTTTGGCACATACTCCTACAAACACCTGCAACATCCTCTCTGTACCATCCTCCTTCTTCCTCTTAAAATTTAACCTGTAAGAGTAGCACTTAGTAGGTGTTCAATAAACACGTTCTTTGTTACTGAGGAAAGGAATGAACAGGGTTTCCACACTACTAGGTATATGACCAAGTGGAGTTTTCTGAATTAAAATTACTCGTCAGACTCTGAATAGGGGACCAGAACATGGAAATCCAGTTATGCAGGTTATACAGACGCTGGATCTAAAGAAGTAAGTGCAAGACGACCTAGATTCAGTATTTGTTCTGCATGGCTCCTGCTTTATTTACACCCTTGGCCACTACTCTTTTTACGTCAGCCCTGTACAAAGCCAGGCTAGAAAGGATGGCACTAATTGGTTACACCTTTAATCTCCCTCAGATCCCCAGGTCAAAATGCTAAAATGGGAAACATTTCAAAAGAGTTCACCCTTACCTCTCTTAACTCTAAGCAAACTTATATTCAAGAGGATCTCCCACTCTCTAAAATGATTCTGTGGTCATCGGGCAGTCACCCTGCCCTACACTGAATTGTAAGTTCCCCTGATACTGTGTTGGAGTGTGATGAAATAGTTCCTCTGGCCAATTACAGTCCCTATTTACTATTTACCCCAGGCAAGAACTGAGATCTGGGTGTAGGTGTTGACTCTGAAAAAACCGGTAATCAGAACCGGCTTCCACCCATTCAAAAGCACCCCGAGCCTACAAGAGAAAATCCTAAGCACTCTGCATAGGAAGGAGGCTGTTTAAAAACACTTACAGGGCGTCTACACACCACCTTTCCATCTCACCCCAGCCGTGCCCAGTCCTTGCATCCTTTGATCCAGGTATGCTACTTAGAGACTTCCAAGCCATCCTCTGTGCTTTGCACTGACTCTTCCCTCCGATGGAGTACTGCCATTCCAGTCTCATTCCTCACCCTGTCCTGCGCCTGGTACATTCTTCCCATCCCCCAACAGAATCAGTTAGTCCCTCCCTGGTCCCTCTCTTCCTTCCCTGTCTCAAGCCACCACCGAACCCATTAGATACTGCGATTATTACTCAGGTATCTGTCTCCTCTGCCACGTTGAGAGCTGATTTTATTTAAGCAGATGCTCCATAACACTCATATTGAAATGCCTGGTGTAAAAAATAATACCTAGCACACGGTAGCCAGTGAATGGCAACTAAATGAATGAATCTGCTTCCCTTTGCCCACAATTGACCATACAACAAAATTCTCAGAATCTGACCGCAATCCCATCCATCATGATTCTCTACGTCATCAATAGCAACGAAAAACCAAACATGCGAGAACTACAGTTGACCTGCTATGCAGACTTTGGGTAAATTGTAAGACTGTCATAATGACAAGCAAACAGCTCGGCCTCTGACAACAGAACCTTGAATTGTTCCAATCTGATCAGCAGTTGGAAGCAGGTCAAAAGAGAATGCCGAGAGATTTTAAGCGACACTAACTGGTCTTATTTTTTATGTATTTATTTATTTATTTATTTTGGCTATACCCACAGCATGCGGAAACTCCTGGACCAGGGAACCCAGGCCACAGCAGTAACAGCATCAGATCTTTAACCTGATGTGCCACCAGGGAACTCCCCAGCCTTCTAACATATTGGGGCAGCAACTATTTGCTGAACACCAGCAATATCCTTTCTCATAAAAGGACTACAAAGTTATGTTAGAAAAGATCCCTGACCTTCATGTAAAGGCTTTTTGGTCTGGTAAATGAATTAAGGTAAATATAAGGCATTACTTCTAGACATCATGGAAGCTGTATAAATAGGAGATTATTGGCATTTCCAGGAGAATGAAGACAAGCTTTTTGTTTTGTCCACTTTTACTCTCTATTGCTGGTAGGATGGTTAACGTGGTCTAAGATGACAAGTTTGGCTCCTTTTAAGGTTTGCACAGGGTTCGTTTAGCTGAAGTTCTCTCCACAGTAATTCAGGAGCTGGAGAGTAAAGGAGCATCTATCACGAAGAGAAAGGAGGACAGGTTTCTCTCTCATCCTGGGTGGTTTATCACTGAGATGCTATAAGAGAAGGAGCTAAATCCAATAAGCTTCAGGATGAAACACTGACCCAAAACCCATCTCCTCCCCGAAGATATCTAATAAAGACTGGCCTCTTCCACCCCCAGAGCTAACTACTCAGTCACAGAGGCTCCTTGAACCTATAGCACAGGAACGTGGTCCCCGTCTTGAAGGATCTCCGTCCTTCAGTCTCAAGGTCTAATGTGGCTATAAATATTTACTTTTATTTGACTTTGTTGTATTTACTATTGGAAATCCTCACACTGAGTTTATGTCCCCAGGCTTTTTTTTTTTTTAAAGAAAAAATAATGTCACTATTTATGCTTCCTGATATTTCTCTAGTCTGACTTCTCACCATCCAGCAACCCCAAGATATACACTCTCCAAGTCATGTTCTTTCTCTACCACAATCTCTATGAGTGGGGCTCATAGTGCATTTGCCTGAAATCTAGAAATCTCCAAATCTCCTACTGAGTCTCATACAACCTCAAAGGTCCACCTTTCCACTGGGGACCACACACACAGCCAGTGCCCAAAGCCAAGTATATTCAAAAATGACTTTTGATATTTCAGAACAAAGGATTCATAACCAAGAGCTCAGGGATGAATCCACCATTTGAAATGGTATGGGAAAATCTTATGTGCATGTAAATATATGGATTTTTTCTTGAGGCACGGTTCAATGACTTTTAAGAAATTCTCACAGGGGCCTGTGAGGGACACACATACATGCACACACACACATTTCTAAATACATGATCTCTCTCCTGCTGGTTTCAGTAAAGAAAACATTATTTTAGACAGATACAACACAATTTCTATTTGTCTAATAAAAATGTCCAAATTACATTTAGAATGGATAAGCAATGAGGTCCTACTGTACAGCACAAGAAACTCTATCCAATCTCTTGTGAGAGAATATGATGGAAGATAATACGAGGGAAAAAATGTATATGTATATATATGACTGGGTCACTTTGCTGTACAGCAGAAATTGACATAACATTGTAAATCAACTACACTTTAACTTAAAAAATTTAATATGTCAGGAGGAAAAAAGTTACCAAATCTTTCCCTATGCCTTTTCATTTAAAATATGATGAATATATCCATTAGCAGACAAGTGCCAGAACTCAAAGATTCTAGCAAAAGAGACAGCAAAGAAAAAGAGCAAAAGCCCCCGAATTACTTATGCCTGAAAAACATGAATCACGAAAAACATAAGCAAAAAGGAAAGCAGGTCATTGCGACTTGATATTCAGAAACAATCAGCAACATTTTATTCCCACTGACCTATAATTCACCCTCCATTCCTGATTTTCTTCCTCCCCTACAAAAGGTTACTCAGCTACCTCAGCATACGTCAAACACTACATCGCAGCTGAAGAACGACAGAATTATGTCCGCCATCTAATCTCCTAACACACTGGGAAACAACATTATAAACTACTTACATTTCATTCCATACATTAACAAATACAGTGAGGGGAGAGTCTATGAAAACGACGTTTGGTTGCCTTTTTTTTAAATAAGTGTAATAGATAAGGCTAAAATAGGTCTTTACCTAAACATCATTCAGATGGCATAGGGTACTTCAAAATAGGAAAATGCATGTGAAGGGCCCATTTTGAATGTGTCCTGCATTTTGATCTGCCACAACCAGTGGAGATGTACTTGCTTTCATTGTTAGTTTTCTGACATCCTTCTCCGAATGAATCCAGATGGAAATGTCTCTCTTCTGGTTCTCTTGCTATTCGCCGCTGCAGTTGCCATCTGTGGTGCTAAGATCCATCCCTTCTTTTATCCTGGACACCAAGCAAGCTTCCTTTCTTCACACTCCCTGGTCTCTTCTTAACAGCTCCACGTGGGAATGACTGGCTTGCTTCAAACTTATCCAACACTTCTTCCTGATTATTTATGCTGGTGACAAACTCTTTCTCACCAACTGTCTGGGGTCACTACTCAGAGGCACTTGATTTGAAAAAGCATTCGGCTTCCCATCCAACATTTTGATAGCTCTACAGCTCCCCACTTCAGCTCTGCCGTGTTCGCGCATCGTGGAACAGACTAGGTTCTTACATTTTATCTGAGATTATCTTTAAACACCCACTGACTTGAGTTGGGTCACCATCAGTTCTCAAGTCTAAAGATCACTAATGTCAGCAACAACTCTGAAAAAAATGAATGTTTCTTTAAAAACTGAGCACGTGTATCACAAAAAGGACACAAGCCCAGAGCTGCCATATATTATCAGGGTGACATTTGAGCAAGTCTCCTAAGCTCTGGAACCCTTACTCTCCTAGTCTGTAAACTCGGGAGAACACCACCTTCTTCACCAGGTTGGAAGGATTAAATACGATAATGTATATGAGTTGGGTTTGAGTTGCGCCAAAGCCATTGCTGGCAAGTGTCAGGCATTTATGTATGCTGAGAGCAAAGTCTTAATTATCTGTGCATAGGAGTGAACATTAGTGTGAAATTGTTGTGTATTTTTGAGGGGAAGGGAAATTCTTCACATGTCAAGAGCAAGTAAGCATTCCTATTCAAAAACATCACGGCATATTGTGACAAGCCTCTGGTCTGCAGGAACACTGAACTTTTCTGGCTGATTCCTCCTCCTAATTCTGGTGTTTCTTCCCTCCCTCAATAAGTGAAAACAGCACACGAGAGAATGTTCTATAATCACTACCTAACAAGGCAACATCAACTAATAAGAACCTAGATGAAGTCCTAGCGCCTATTGGTTGCTTTGTCTAATTTTTTTTTCTTTTTCTTTTTTTTTTTTGGCATGGAGAAGTTTCCAGACCAGGGCTCGAAACCACACCACAGCAGTGATAACACTGGATCCTTAACCTGCTGAGCCACCAGGAACTCCCTCATCTAACCTCTTGAAAAGACTAATTAAAGATTTAAATTGTGGCAGCCATGTAAGATACACATGAAGTTTTAAAATATTTGAATTCCATTGTGCTGCTCTCTGTATAATCCACATAGACCAAGGAAGCTGATATATTCACTAGAACACATGGGCCTTCATTTTATCTAAAAGCCCTCCAGGTATTTTAAGCACCAGAATCAATATACAAACAAAAAAACAAACAAAAGCCCACTATCTGTCTTGCCAGAAAAAAACAGAAAATACATCATGTTTTTTTAAAAAAATAAGTCTGTTGTAGGATGATTGTGGACTAATTTAGTCCATTCAGCAGGATTTTTCATGAGGCCACAATGCAATAGATTTATTTTGCCATTGTCCAACACGAACAATTGAAGAAACTCAGCCTAGTGCAAAATCCCCAGGAGAAACAATCTGCAATTTAATTAGTGAATAATGGAAGCAATTTAAACACAATTCCAGGCATTTTTTAAAGTAATATTTGAATAGACATCTGCTGCATCTACGCAAGTGTTCAGGCAAAGCATAATAATCCCTGATCAGATGAGAAAGCCCAAGGTTATAAACGAGACAGTACGCTGTTAGGGCAAGACCCATAATTCAAAACAAAACTCCAAAAATCCACCTTCTGGACACCTACCCCATTCCTACCAACATCAAGAGATAGAGAGATAAACAAGGAAGTAAGGGAGGGAGGAGGGGAAAGAGGGAGGAAAAAAGGGAGGGAGGGAGAAAGGAATGAAAACACTAGTCACGTCCTTTGGATGGCAATATACTGAAAACGGGAAGGACTTAAGGGCAATGGCATTAAGCTGAAATTTTGACTCTTTCATTACCTCCCTATGACCATTTTATTTCCTTCATTTATAAAATGGGAATATTAATGTCTACCTCACATGGGTTTTGAATATTAAATAAGAATATTTATAATATGACACTATATAAACGTTAGTTGAAGACACTGAGATTTTGAAGAAATGAAGAATACAAATCTAATTAGTTATATGTCACCTTTGTACCTTCCACCATAAGAATTTTACCTTTCATCTTGATGAATGCATCTGTATGCGTAATACATTTGACCATGCAGAGTTTCAGTTTTGCAAGATGGAAAGAGATCTGGAGATGGATGGTGGTGACCGCTACACAATGATGTGAACATATTTGATGCCACTGAACTAGATATTTAGAAATAGCTACAATGGTAAATTTTATGTGTGTGTTTTGCCACAATTTAAAAAAATAATTTAAAATGTTTACCATGATATAAACTATCAGCAAAACAAAAGGACAACTTATTGAATGAGAGAAAATATGTGCAAAAGATATGACCAATAAGGGGTTAATATCCAAAATATAAAAACAGCTCATACAGCTTAATATCAAAAAAATAAACAACCCAATTTAAAAAATGACCAGAAGACCCAAATGGACATTTTTCCAGAGAAGACATACCAGATGGCCAATAAGCACGTGAAAAAATGTTCAACACTATTAATCATTAGAGAAATGCAAATCAAAACCGTGATGAGAATTACTTCACACCTATCAGAATGGGTATTGTCAAAAAGTCCACAAATAACAAATGTTGGTGAGGATGTAGAGAAAAGGGAACACTTGTACACTCTTGGCAGGAATGTAAATTGGTGCAACCACTATGGAAAACAGTATGGAGGTTCCTCAAGAATTAAAAACAGAACTACCCTGTGACCCAGCAACTCCACTCCTGGGTATCTATCCAAAGGAAACAAAAACACTAACTCAGAAAGATACATGCACGCCAGTGTTCACAGCAGTTTTATTTACAATAGCCAAGACATGGAGGCCAGCTAAGTGTCCATCAATATATGAATGGATAAAGAAGATGTGAGATTCCCTCTCTCTCTCTCTCTCTCTCTCTCTCTCTCTCTCTCTCTCTCTCTCTCTCTCACACACACACACACACACACACACACACACACACACACAAAATATTGATATTGATGATGTTAGGAAGTACAAACCCAGCTACTTGGAAGCTACACTTAATTGGTTTAGATTTTACAAGATACCAGAGGGAAAACCAGAAAACCAGTTTGCTTTTAATGGAGAATTCAAAAACAAGGCTTGTGCTCTTGAAGTTAATAAATCTACTCATGCATGTTGGAAATCATTGCTTATGAAGAAGTGTGATGGAGGACCTATTAATTGCACAAATGTACGGGTATGCAACAGCCCTTTCCACTGCTCTCAAGAGGAAGCAAGATCATTAGTTGAATCGGTGTCATTTTCACTGGATAAAGGGAATAAGGAAGAAGATCAAGTATGGCACTTCCTTGGCAAGTGATCGGAACGCTTAAGTTCTACCATCAGGACTCCCATCCCTAAGAACGCCACGACTCCTTCTCCTCCGAGTGGTAGAATAGGCATATCTATGGGAACCAGCTAGTTTCCTGTTGAAACTTCATTTTTTTCTAAAATTTTTAAGATTTGCAAAGTGTAAATATTGAAATTTTGGAAAAAAAAAGAATGAAATTTTGCCATTTGCAATGACATGGATGGACTTGGAGAATATTATGTTTAGTGAAAGGAATCAGACAGAGAAAGATAAATATGTAACTATGTTATCACTTACATGTGGAATCTAAAAAAAAATCAACAAACAAAAGAACACAACAAAGCAGAAACAGACCCACAGTTACAGGGAACAAACTAGTGGTTACCAGTAGGGAGAGGGAGGAGGAGAGGGACAAGATGGGGACGGAGAAGAAGAGATACAAACTGCTGGAGTTCCCACTGTGGCTCAGCAGTAACGAACGCAACTAGTATCCATGAGGATGCAGGTTCAATCCCTGGCTTGGCACTGTGGGTTAAGGATCTGGCATTGCTGTGAGCTGCCATGTAGGTCGCAGACACAGCTCAGATCCCACATTCCTGTAGCAGCTGCAGCTTTGATTTGACCCCTCGCCTGGGAACTTCCATATGCTTCATATGAGGTCCTAAAAGAGAGGTACAAACTACTATGTATAAAAAGCTATAAAGATATACTGTACAGCACAGGGAATATAGTCAACATTTTATAATAACTTTAAATGGACTACAGTCTATAAAGATACTGAATCACTATTTTGAATACATGAAATTAATTTAATATTACAAATCAACTTCATACACACATATATTTACCATGATTTAACACCCTCTTAGCAGAAGCCTTCTTCCATTAATCTTTAACTTGGTCAGTCAAAGAAGTCAAGAACAGGGACTATATATACTATAGATAATGCTATAGAGCATATTACAAAGTCATCGACAAATTCTAGGTCCTTAGCCTAACTTTCAGAAAGGACTTTTTTTAACCTTTTGTTAAATGTACACAAGATGAATTTTATTTTATTTTATTTTAATGTTATTTTATTTTATTTGTCTTTTTAGGGCTGCACCCACAGCATATGGAGGTTCCCACGGGAGGGGTTGAATCGGAGCTGTAGGCGCTGGCCTATGCCACAGCCACAGCAACGCCAGATCCGAGCCGCATCTGCAACCTACACCACAGCTCATGGCAACATGAAATCCTTAACCCACTGAGTGAGGCCAGGGATTGAACCTGCATCCTCATGGATGCTAGTCAGATGCATTTTCACTGAGCCACAATGGGAAATCCCCAAAATGAATTTTAAAATAAAGGTACCCATGCCTTGGTTGGCAGGCCCTCAAACACCTACGCTCTGCACACTTTAGGGCACAGAAATGGCATTTGTACTTGAGTACTTATGAACACAAATACTTGAAATTTCTCAACAATTTACATTTGACAATGTTCAACACATTCCCAGCATATGTGGCAACGAGAGTATTAAAAATGAGAAGAACTCGGATTTTCCTCTGTGGCTCACTGGTTAACGAATCCGACTAGGAACCATGAGGTTGCGGGTTCAATCCCTGGCCCTGCTCAGCGGGTTAAGGATCCGGCATTGCCGTGAGCTGTGGTGTAGGTTGCAGACGTGGCTCAGATCCCGCGTTGCTGTGACTATGGTGTAGGCCAGCGGCTACAGCTCCTGTTAGACCCCTAGCCTAGGAACCTCCATATGCCGCGAGTGCGGCTCTAGAAAAAGGCAAAAAGACAAAAAAAAAAAGATACTGCAATAAAGATATGCAGCACAGGCCCAAATGGCAAAGCTTTAAGGCAACACAGCCTCTGCAGTGCAAGGCCCAACACTGCTCCCGCCATCCGGTGTTATTTCTGAAGTCAGGGGAAACCTCATCAGCCACAGAAGCCTGGTCAGAACTGCCTCTCTGTAAACTGTCTCCTCTATTGGAACACAGACTACAATAGTACTAAGTCTAAGAAATCAGATAAGGGGAGCCCGTGTCACTTCGTGAAGGTCCAAATTACAAAATGGTTTATTAGGAAACAGCTTTCCTTTATATACCCTGTGCTTTAAACTAAGGTGTTAATAATGCTGTAAAATTACTACTTTAATCCAGTTCCAAATGGGACATTTCATAAATACTAAAGAAGAGAACTATCAGATTCTTTATAATAAAACACTTCAGTGAGACACTACAAAGTTCATGTTTAACTGAACAAATTTTTAATCTTTTTTTGTTGTTGTTGTTTGTTTTTTTTTTGGCCTTTTAGGGCTGTGGCATATAGAAGTTCCCAGGCTAGTGGTCGAATTGGAGCTACAGCTGTTGGCCTACGCCACAGCCACAGCAACGTGGGATCCAAGCCATACCACAGCTCACAGCAAATCCAGATCATTAACCCACTGAGCAAGGCCAGGGATCGAACCTACAACCTTGTGGATACCAGTCAGATTCGTTTCCATTGCGCCACAAGAGGAACTCGAGATTCTTTAATTTTAAAATGTGTGCTCCCTCATTTTATATTTCCTTTACGTTAAATTTCAAACTCTACGAGTCAGTAGGAAAGACATTATTTTAATTTGGTTAGAACTCCCTATTAACATCTAAATGATCACAAGTTGCAATTTTGTAAAATCATTTTGTATTTAAGAAATATTCAGATTTTCAAGTGAAACGACAGAATGATAAAATCGGAAATCTTCACTGCCAGCTTCCTATAAAATGAAAACACCAATAGAGGGAGAAATCTTATCTTGGGGAACAAAGACAGGAAGCAGGCATGATCATTATCTGGAGACACTTCTCGTCCCTTGCACTGATTATGCAAGATTCAGAAACACCATTTTGCAACCTACCTCCCGAGTTACCATGTTTGCGCTGGAAGTGAGAGGTCTTCACCAGCCTTCACTGATGGCATCTGAGCGAGAAACTACATTATCTGGAGAAAATGCACAACCTGCCAGGCCAGTGACCCAAATTCGCATCCCTTGGGTTTCCTTTTACCATAACTAATAATAGTATTAGAAACTATCCAGCAGGCCATCTTCAAAATTCAAGAAGTCACCTCTTATACTGAGAGCCACACAAGATAGAAAAACAGTAGGCAATGGCAAAAGAGTGATCCTATTTCAAATTAAAATGTGCTGAGGGTAGATGACAGCGGCAGGTTAGAAGCTTTCCACAGACAGCCTTTTTACCTTGCTAGACCCCAGGACTATTTGCCTTGGTCTCCAGTGTTCAAAGCTGCAATCCCAGTACAAATGACTTTATCCCACTCCTACCCCTAGCCCTCAACCTGGACTGGTGTGAACATTCACGCATTGCTTGGAAGAGCGAATGAGATCCATGCACAGAAAGAGAAACAGCACTCGGTAAATACATTGCCAGGCATCATAAACTGGGCTCATTACAATGCAAATTAAGCTGCCTTGTAATTTCAGCAAAGAAAGAGGAACTGTGCCAGAGTCCATGGGGACTGTGAGAGAACTGAGGAATCCAACATCAAGCCAGAATAGATGCCCGAGCTCCAAGTCAAATCGGAGATGAGATGTCTGGCGCTAGGTGTGATGGGAGAAAAGGAAACTTTTGCTACCATCATCTTTCTACTGGGCTCCAAGTCTTAGGGCAGGTGCCTGAGAGAAGTTTCCACCTCGCAAGGAATGCTGGGAGAAGGAGGTAGATGTGGTTACAAGAATTCAGACCAAGGTAAGTTCTGGCTTTAAGATCACCAAAATCCTATCCCTCTGTAGAAGACTCTTTGTCCTAGAAAAACCAGCCAAACAGCTTAATTATGCAAAGACCTCTTATGAAATGAAGATGGTTGCTGCAAGACTGGGCAGAATTGTATCTCTGAGTCTCTGTTTCTTATCCTGAAGAGATGTTTCTTGTCCAAGAATGGATTTGGCCAGAATGGTTCCTACAAATTGTTCCATGGAGCTATCTGCATCTGAGCAGTTGTCTGTAGAAGATCAAAAGCAGAGACACAGCTGTCTGGAGGGAAGACATGAAAGTCCCACCTTTAGGTGCCGATGAAAGAAGGACTAGAAGGAAAGCCCCACCTAGAAGAAGCTGTGGATGTCCTACCCAATTAACCCAGACTGGAGGCAGACTACTGAAGCAGCTCTTTTTTTAACTATTCTTATTTTGTATTGGCGTATAGTTTATTTACAATGTTTGTTAGTATCAGGTGTTGAAACAGTTCTTAAAATTTAGGGGAGATGCCAGATCACTGTAAAAATCTGATAAAGACTGTGAATCTGCTCCCGAGAAAAAAAAGTCATACACCCACAAAAATTTTGCACACATCTTCATAGTGCCCACAGCTTACTCAAAGCCTGTGTCCACAAAGCTAAAAACTTCTGGACCACCAGGTTCTGTGGTTGTCTGGCTAGAGCTTCTATAGGTTAAGATTCTGGCTAGAGCTGCTATAGGTTAACATTCTGGGTGAGCTGTGAAGTTTCCTTTGATGGGACTGAGTATTCTTACCATCAGTCATCCTGGGAAGGGGTAGATCCTAAACGGAGAAATTCAGAAAGAAAGGTCTTAGGATGAGAATGAAACTCCCTTTTTTTCTCTAATTCTAGTGAGACTGTGGCCTAAACTCTCAAGAGGATAGATTCATGTACAGGTGCCCAAGGGTGGTGGAGAATACTGACTTCCACCCCATGGAGACAAATCAAGCCTAAAATCCAACCTTATGGGGGACCAAGACCTATGGATCCCCGTAATCGTCATATCTTGCAGCTAATTATGAGCTACGGTTTTCTCGATTAGCCTAAACTTTGATTGAGTCATCTTAAATGTTATAGCCTCAATTTAGAAATCTTTGAGGAACTAGGGGAGGGGTCTCCGTCCAAACTCGGACTAGGGTGATAAAGGGGAGGGCATGGCCTTTTTGAACCCAGCACAGTGACAATGGCTGTAAACTATGAGCCCAGGAGCAGCAATGGTGCTGAGAGTCAAAGCCAGGTGATGCGAGATGCACAGGAAAGAGCCAGAGAGACACACAGGCCCATGAGTTCCTGCATCCTTCCTCATGAGAGTGGAGACAGAGAAACACCGAAGAGGCCAAGACCTTTCCGTTCCCAGTGCGGGGGGCATAGGCCAGTGGGTTTCAGGTCCACCTCTGAATGTGTGATGCCACCTTATATCGAATGGGAGCCACTGAAATACATACAGTAGGAAAGCTGGAGAAGATTCAGGATCCCATCAAAAAGCTAACAGAAACCCAAAAAGCATCAGCATACATAAAGGAATCCAAGAGCCAGATTTTGTGGGGGGGGGAGAATAAACAGATCTAGTCAAAGAAAAAGAGAAACAAATAAAATCAGGAAAAAAACTAAATTTTTATTAAATTACAATTACCTAATGTATAAATTCCTGGCAAATTCTTGTCTTCCAGCTTTACTGAGATATAATTGACGTGTAACACTGTGCAAATTTGACACCATCCAATGATTTAATACATACACGTATTGAAAAATGATTCATGGTAAAATTTTAAAATCTTAATGTAACTGATGGTTCTCTATACAGATTTCAATCCTCAAAAGTAACCAGTGAACAGAAGAAATTAAGAAATTCATAAAGTAATTTACACCAATAAAAAAAACCCTCAGTGCCCATTCAATTTTATTGGCCAATTATTTTAAATTTCAAGGACCAGTAATTTCCATGCTATATAAACCGCTACAGAACATTTAAAAAAAAAAGGACTTATCTAAAAAGGTGTAACAGCAACACATAATTTATACCTCTACCTATAAAAGAGAGTGCAATGCAAAATAAAACTAGAAATATGAAAGGTAACACTGTGCTTTTGTTCCTCTCAGTCGCCTGGTAACTATTATAACAAATCAAGATCATACGATGAAACTTAAAAATCTGTAAACATATCAGCGCTAATATCTACATTTCTGTTAGTGTAGCTGAGATACACAGAGTAACTGCACCACAACTGCACGATTAACTCTGCTCCTTTCTCTTCTACCTTTTATCTCTTTGACTCTGTGTAGCTCTAGAATGTATATTTGGTCCCAAAGTCTTTGATAAAACGCTTTGCCATTCAATATTTTAAATGTGAATAAACTACTGCATCATGTATTGATTTTATTTCAGATGCAGTTTCTCCAATGCCTTAAGAATAGTCAAGTCTATATTACATGTCATTCTCTTAACAATCATTTTCTTGGAGAGGAAAAACTAGTCAAAGGCATGATGGATTTTCTTCTTCTGATGGATATGGGGAAACTCACAGTGTAACAACTTCTATGATAGATCCAGGCAGCTGAAGCATTCTCAAGTGAAAGAAATAATAATAGGACATCATATCTTGCCACACTGTGGTTATAACAAGGCTTGGACTGGCAGACACTAGGCTGAAAAAACAACCCTGTGTCTGAGAACCTGTTTTCTGTCTCGTTTTAGTGGCTTAAACTTTAGTTCCCATCAATGTTATAAACTCCACACAAATTCTGAAAGAAAGAATTACACAATCTAAAGCTAGAAAAAATCTTCAGTGCATCTCCTGGTTTTACAGATGAGAACACTAAAGCCCAAGAGACTAACTGCTTAGATTTTGTCTACTGAATTTATCAGGCCCATAAATGACATCTAGCAGTGGTTGTAAAAATGCTGAGAACTTTCCATTTCCTCCGTGCTGTCTGCATTAGACTGAAAAAGAGGAACAACGGGTGGAAGGGGTCCACAAATTGTTCAGTTTCAAAATGCAGCAGCACATACAGCACAGGCAAGAAACAGACCCTAGTCTCACATTATGAATAATTTAGGGCTTAATTCAGAAAGATTTTAGATCCAAACCCTTCAAGGAATCTTTATGGGTTTCTGATGAAGCGGATACTCTGATATAAATTATTTATCCACTTTCAGCTGCTCAACATCAATGGGCACTGAAGGCAGAAAGGAAGGTGACAGTTGGAAAAGGGGGACGGTGTGTGTTAACCCTTAGCCCCCTCCTAGTATCTGGGGAGGCCAAAAAGCTGATTTCTAAGCATCTGTTCTTGGAGTCAAGAGACCACGTCCTGGCCTCACAGAGAAACACCATTTCCTTCCTAGAGAGGCCACCACTCACTTCAAAAAGAAAGAATTATTACCCAACATGTTAAAGGAAAATGGTCCTGTAGCCTTATTTTTTTTTACACTTGCAATTCTGGAAATGGTGCAATTTCGAACATCAGTGTCTCATCAATTATTAGATGAAGTCTAAAAAAAATTTTTTAAAGCATGGAGGGGTTTTATCAGACAAACCCAGTAGAAGATAAAAGCTGGGAACCAGATCCTGAAGAAATCTATCAAAATACCAGGGCCTTGTTTAATTTACCTTCATTCTTTGTATGATTGACAGGGAATTTGGAGTAAAATGAATGAAAAGCAACAAAAGAGGAAGAACATATGCAAAAACAGTAGATTGTGCTTCACGAGAACAGTTAAATATGTGCTATTAAAATCTATCCTTTGCAGTAACCATATACACTATTTAACTGTAGCAGTTTCACAGTAAATTACTGTTTTAAAATACAAATGTGCATCGCGCATACTCACGCACATACATGCAAACGTCAAAAGACACACGTAGAAGTTTCTAGAATTTATAGTATGTTTTTTTTCCATAAAAACGAAGAAGAAAATTATTTGGCATCATTAAGCAAAAACTACATGCTGCAGGTTTCGACCCAAAGTGTCCCTGTTCATCCTTTTCCTGCACCTACTGCCCCTCCACCACTGAATTATGCTAAGCAACGCAGTTTTCATGAACTTCATCACCCTCTACTTTGCACATCCACCAGGATGAGGTACCTTCAGGTCCTCTCAATCTACTATTCTTGCTACTGTAAGTTTTCAGTCTTGCTGGTCACACACTCTTGCTGTATGCTAGACCACTAGGAATATGATAAAAATGCAACCTTTCTCCCAAGGTTTAAGTTGTTTTAATAAGAAAACATGGGGTGGGTGTGGGGGGAAGTAGAAGGTGGAAGAAAAAAGCAGAAGAAAGACAGGGAGGGATGGGGAAGAGAGCAGGAGGCAACCCAAGGGAGAAGAGAAGTTAGAGAAGGGTGACTTGTTCAAGGTCAGAAACTGGAGCAATGGGCTAGAGGATTACTCACAACAATCGGGGAAGGAAAGTGAGAGGAAGGAAGCCCAGATGCGATGGACAATGTAGTTCAAAGAGGAAGGAGGGCCCCCCAGCCAGGCTGGCTGCTGGAGTAGATGAGTACCGGGGGTAGTGAGGAGAAGGGCAGGCCAAGGGAGGCCAGATTCAGGCTGCCAGAGATGCGACCGGGGAACTGATGCCAGGCATTTGAGAGTTTGGGTCATGAGTGAGGAAATGAGCAGGAACAGTAAGAACAAAAACAGCTAACACTGGGAGTTCCCAATGTGGTACAACGAGATCAGGGGTGTCTTGGGAGCACTAGGACACAGGTTCGATCCCCGGCCTGGTATAGTGGGTTAAGGATCCGGCCATTGCCGAAGCTGTAGCTTAGGTCACAGCTGTGGATCTGATCCCTGGCCCGAGAACTCCATATGCCGCGGGGTGGCCAGAAAAGGAAAGAAAAACAAACCAACAAACAAAATCACCGTGTGTACAGTAAAGCCCCTACTGTATGCCTGGCCTGCTTTGAAGTGCTTTACATGCTCATCTAGAACGCACAAGAACCCAAGACACAGGTACTGTGATGGGGCTCTCTCTACAGACTCCTGAGATGCTGAAGATCAGTAACTACTTGAGGCCACACAAGCCTGAGGATCTTAAGGTGTTTCAACAGGAGCGGTCACGATGAGTCAGAAGGGTGGGGAGAGTGGTTTTTGGTTCTACAACGAGAAAGGCCTGGGAGTGTCCCAGGGGTGGCTGGAAACCCACAGGCAAACCCTATGAAGGCAACATCAACAGATTAACAGAATAGACTTGAAGGGGGTGGAGGAGGAAGAGAGAAAGAAAGAAGTCATGGATGCCTATAAGACTGGCCCTCTTCCTACCAAAGAATTCAGGTCAATCCATTCCTCTGGGGCACCATCTCCAAAGAAGGATTTTCCTTTGCTGTAAAAGGAATATAATAATGCACCTGGCCAAAGGAAAATAAACCCCGACATGATTTTTTTTGTTGTTGTTGGTCTTTTTAGGGCTGCACCCGTGGCAATAGGGAAGTTCCCAGGCTAGGGGTTGAATTGGGAGCTACAGCTGCCGGCCTGCGCTATAACCACAGCAACACTGGATCCAAGCTGCATCAGCAACGTACACCATAGCTCATGGGCAATGCTGGATCCTTGACCCATTGAGCAACACCAGGGATCGAACCTGCATTCTCATGGATACAAGTCAGGTTCTTAACCCACTGAGCCACCACAGGAACTCTCCAATGTGCATTTTAAATCAAGCTGCCCAGAGAGAGACACGGCTCCCTAAAAGGATGCACAAGTGGCCCAGGAGCTAGTTTTTTCCCCTTCTTTCCCACCGCATTCACCGGCCCAGGGCCACCACCACCTTTCTGGGCCCCAAGATGGAGGCCAGCAAGGAAGTTGCAGGAAAGGGAAGCTCAGCACCCCCCATGCCGGGCCTCCCACCACCACCCTGAGCCCAAACCATTAGGGAGAAAGTGCTTCCCATGCCGGGCTTACCCTGGGGGTATTGCCAGGCAACATTCCGCCACCGTCCAGTCCCAGATTTGCACAATCCCACCCAGCCAAGCCATCGTAAACCACATTCTTCCTCCAATTCAGAACATGTGGCCTAGACATTTCCATTTTTCTTTTCTCAAGAAAGGCTCCCATACAACTTTTCAAACATAGGCTCTTCTTTTTTCTAAATTTAAAATGCATCGTCAAAGGCAAGAACATCCCCCTTCCATCCCTCAAAAAAATGGTCTCCATTAAAGATCAACCAAGGCATGAAAAACATGAGCCCAAAGAAACTGGAAATTACCCTCCAGCTTTCTGCCATTTGCCAAAAGACCAAGTCCAGTCGTTGTATGAGGCCTGCCACTCCAACAGTTAGATGAAGAACCAGACAGAAAGTTCTGGATGTTTTTTACTGAGGGTCAAGCATACCTTTCCTGATGGCTAAACAGAAATAAGACTCTGCTTTTAAAGTCCCCTAATATTCTTTCAAATGTAAGCTTGAGAAAACAGAATGTATACGTGTGTGTGTAACTGGGTCACCTTGCTGTACAGTAGGAAATTGACAGAACACTGTAAACCAGCTATCACAGAAAAAAATAAAAATCATTATAAAATTAAAAAAAGAAGAAGAAGCAAGAGGGAAGAAGAGAGTCAGACCACAGGACTCTGAGAGCTACATCGGCCCTATGGGGACAGGTGACTTCACGCCCAAGTGCCAGGGTCTTTGTCGATAAAATGATGACATGGCCAGTGAGCTAAACTAATAAACGTAGGCAGGTGGGGCTGCTCTTCCATCAAAGCAGTAACTCATCTGAAAGACCACCCTGTCTGGAGAATTTGAACTCCTATGATGTTTTCCAGACAGATTTTTCCAGCCATTCTATTTCCAAAATGGAAATGTAACAGCTTGCAACCATGGCAATATACTTAAGATGTAATAATGGAAAATGAGAGGTTATTGATTGGAGAGGGAGGAGAAGTAACCACAATGGTGTCATCAAGTCAAAGAAAGAAAGAAAATTAACAGATGAATTCTTCAAGGCTGAGACTGGGTTGCCACCCACTACAGATGGCAGAGTTCTGAGGAGCGGTCCCCAGACAGAACAAGCTATACATTAAATATGTGAGGCAGTCCTCAAAAGAATACTCCACATCCTTTCAGTCATCTGGGAATTCCACATTCTAGGGTACTTCTCAGCCAGAAACGTACGTGCTGCATCCACTCTGGGAGGCAGCAATACACACACCCAACTGTCCTACAACTGTGTGGGAGGGAGATCGTTTCCTTTTAACTTCTGATGAAAAAAAATCAAAGGGTAGAATGGAGCCACACTTTTTAAAATGCTTAAATAAAACAGCGTAGTGTTAAAGGAGTAACTAAGAGTAAGTGTGGCAAAGCCATGACCTCCAAGGGAAGGCACTCGAGCATTACTAAATTATAAATGAAGCATCTCTCTCTTCCTTGATTTTGCACCCAAGGAACAGGGATGAAGATCTGAAGGACACCTGCAGAGTAACAGAAACAGGAAATACGGTTGACACGTGAACGACGCAGGAGTTAGCGGCACTGACCCCCTCACACAGTGGAGATCTAAATAGAACTTCTGACTCTCCCCAAACTTAACTGCTAATAGTCTACTGTTGACCAGAAGCTTCACTGACAACATAAATGGTCAATTAACATATATTTTGTATGTCACGTGTGTTACATCCTGTATTCTTACAATAAAATTGGCTAAAGAATGTGTTATTAAGAAAATCATAAGAAGAGAAAGTACATTTACAGCACTGTACTGTATTTATCTATACCATAAGTGTGAGCGTTGTATCTTAGGAAAATGAGTCACCTATCTGTCGGCACCTACATCGTTACTGTCATATGATACAAAACAATGTAGATGTTATTCATATCGCTAACACTAGATAGCAAAAATGGAATGATTAATGTGAAAAAGAAATTCATATCTATGTATGTTTATTGGAAAACATCCACTTATCCTTGGGCCCCAGCAGTTTAAACCCATGTTGCTCAAGGGTCAACTGTCCTCTCTTGATAAGTGCTTTCTGCTAGTAATTCTTGCTATTTTAGTGTCAAAGCACTCAATTTATCGAGCTAGGGCTACACATTGCATTAGAGAAACGCAGAAGACTGAGATAATCTCAAACTCTGAATCCTTAAAAGGAAAGCAATAACCTTAGGAGGCAAGATTACTGAAAATTATTGCATTCCTTTTTAATGACTTAAAGAAAAACTAGATTGGAAGGGGGCGCCCCATGGCAAACGGAGCTCCTGAGCCAGGGATAAGATCTGAGCCGCAGTTGCGCCCTAAGCCACAGCTGTGGCAATGCCAGATCCTCAACCCACTCTGCCAGGCCAGGGATTGAAACTTGGTCGATCACAAGATGCTGCCGACCCCGACGTGCCACGGTGGGAACTGCACAAAAAATGAGTTTCAATGTTTTCTTCCCAGAATAAAATAAGAATCTTCTCTTGACACCAGGTTAATACATTTGTATCAATAAAAAATGGTTGATAGGAGTTCCCGTCGTGGCGCAGTGGTTAACGAATCCGACTAGGAACCATGAGGTTGCGGGTTCGATCCCTGCCCTTGCTCAGTGGGTTAACGATCCGGCGTTGCCGTGAGCTGTGGTGTAGGTTGCAGA
>PVHT021183524.1:18809936-18878921 GCA_004024745.2 Catagonus wagneri
AAAAAAAAAAAAAAAAAATGGTTGATAGTTCAACAAGGTTGCAAGACAATCAAGATCTGTTATTTCTAAGCAAGATCCACCTGAAGAGACAGTCATACAAGTATGTATTCAACCATTCAAGGAAGAAGCAGAAAACGGTGGCAGAGATGGATTTTGTTTTAGAGAACTCTAAAACCTTGCTATTTCAAGAGTTCCCATCATGGCTCAGTGGTTAACAAACCCAACTAGTATCTATGAGTATATGGGTTCAATCCCTGGCCTTGTTCAGCGGGTTAAGGATCCGGCGTTGCTGTGAACTGTGATATAGGCTGCAGATGTGGCCTGGATCCAGCGTTGCTATGGCTGTGGCTTAGGCTGGCAGCTAGAACTCTGATTCTGCCCCTAACCTGGGAACCTCCATATGTCGCAGGCGCCCCCCCCACAAAAAAAAAAAACCTGCTGTTTTAGCTCTTCCCCTCACTTAGAGAAGGCTTGATGGATTCCATCAGCATGTGTAGGAGTGGAGGGCATGCAGGAGCAGCGGGCTCTTTGGTTTGGACCAAAGAGCATTTGTAAGAGTCATCGTGACCTGGGGCTAACCCTTGACCCCAGCTGTGGGCCTTTGCACAGGTGACCATACTCTCAAAGCTGGCACTTCCACAGCTACAAAATCTTTTGCACAGGCTTGTTCTGAGAAGTAAGTGGGATAAGTAAGTGCCCAGCACAGAGAGACTAGACAGGGATATAAGAGCCTTGCATAGAGACAAGTCGGCCAAAAACATCCAAGATATGCATCAATTTAGTGTCTTCTCTTGAAATTACTTTCCTTGGAGAAGGATAAGTTAATTCTGTAGCACCCTCAGCAGTGGGTGGCTGTCTTATTCATACCCACAGGTCCCAAGCCTAAGAGGGCACCTAACAGAGACTCGGAGGTGGGGGCGACCGCTGCTCTTGCTGAACTGTGAATAACTGTTTCCCAATATCCCGTCTCCAAAGTTCCCGTGATGTGCTCGGATCTCTACTGTCAGGCAAAGCTATCTGAGTTTGAACGACTGAAAAGGTAAGCCCAAAGATTGCTAAGGAACGGTCATAGCAGGTTTCCAGCCTCCTTTCTGAAGGCAAGACTTCCTCTCTTTATGATGTTTCCAAGTAGAAAATACTGCCAAGGCCACCAGCCTGGGTTACAAACGTGTGGGTGAGCACTTCGTTGGAAACGGAGACTGAGTTAACTGATGCCAGTACCAACAGACAAATTTAGTGTGCAAAATTACAGGCTACGGGAATTTTTAAATACAGAAGAGTTTCCGATGCCAATGAGTAGTTTTAGCCTAGGAGGGAGTCCAGAAGCATTTTCTATCTTTGTCTAACCTAGACATGGGCAGTGCTGGCCTTTCGGCTACAGAGTCCTCTTTACCAGCAGCTTCAGAAGGCACCCTGGAACTCAAAAACAAAACGCCAACTATGGAAAGTGACTCTAGGATATCTTCAACAAAACAGACGCTTCTCTGGTGGTAAGCTTCACTCTGGAAAGAGAATTGCCACTCTCCAGTGAGACACGCCAGACAGTGTGGGGAAAGGCTAATACTCTTTTCACGATACATACATAACAAATAACGCCCCAAAGACTCATCGGGCAGGCACTCAACAACTAAGTATTAAGCTTACTCTTCACCCGAGATGTTTTAGATCAGGGGATACTGCAACACACAGGACGACATCTGCCCCGCCTCACCTTTTCACCCTTGACCCGTTCCAATTTCAACAAAGATGCTTTTTCCTTAAATGAAGCCCTGCCCCCATCATTCACAGATCTGACCTCTCCGCAGTAGAGTCTGGAATGTGCAGTTTGCCAAAGAACAAAAGCCTCCCTTCTGTTCGCTGAAATCTAGCCTGGAATTCTGTGCAGAGAAGCTCACTCCTGGGGCTTTGCACAGACCTAGACATGACCTCCCAGGGCACCCCCACCCTGATGGAAGAACGCTCTTCCCCCGCCCCCCGGACAATTCCCCTTCCACCTTCCCAGCCTGAGGAGTGAGACTTGCCTCAGCCCCAAAGTGAGACTTGCCCTGTTCCCTCTTTAACCTCTGCCCTTCTTTCACTGGTGCCAATGGACAAGAATGTCTTCATTGTGTCCTCTGTACATTCCTGGGTTCTTTTTGGTGGGTCGGGTTGAGGGGGGGGAGGGAATAACAACACAGATGAGCAAAGGGTTCAAGAGCTTGGAATGGAGAGGTGGTGGTTCTTTATTGCTTTTCCCTCCTTTCAGCTAGCATTTGAGTGTCAACTGAATTCACTGGGCCACAGGCATCCGTGCTTTAATGGGAGGCATTGTTTCAGGAACAACGCAGAGGTAGGTGGGACTCAGTCCCTCGCCTGAATAGTTTATAACGTGGTTGGAGTGAGGGCATACAGCAGTGCTCTAAGAACAGGATCTCTTGCACCAAAGGAGCTGTCCATGTGACTTTCTCAAAGGTGGCTCATATTCCCTTCAATCTAGAAAACCGGAAAATAGGCATCTAGCTTTACCTCCCTTCAGCTCCAGATCATGGAGCTCCCGTTCTGTATTAAATCTGTAAATTAGGTAGACGCTTCCTGCCAAAGGATGCCCAGGACTGCACTGCCAGAAAGGCCCCTTCCCCAGACCACTATGCATATAAGTCCACGTACCCCTAGCGACTCTCAGGTAGCCCTGTGTAACCTCGTGCGGATAGCTGGTGCTCTCTTCCCAAACTTCCACCTCACCAAGTGGCAAATCACCCAGTACTTCTAAAAAGGCATTGCTGACTTATGCAAGGTTACCGGTAGCTAAAAGGAGGCATCTAAAGGATGGAGAAAAGAACCGCACTATGCGTTTATGAAGTGAGCAATTTGCAAAAGAAACCAGAAACAGCACTTGAGGCCATCTAAACAGGAAAAAAGAGACAGTAAGGGACATAAATGGTGACTTGGGGTCAACAGGAAACCCTGCCCAGAAAATAAACTGTCTGAAGTGACAATTCAGGACTCATATTCTTCTCGGAGTTTCCTCTGTTCTGTTTTGCCGAAAGGGTTCTGCCTCCTAAAGAGCCGTTGTTGGAACAGAGTTGCTATTGTTTTCAGCCAGCAAATGTAACAAAAAAAAAAAAGTGGATCACCACAGTCAGGAAAAAGAAAAAGTAATAATCCCCAGGTTGACATCACATGCCTAAATTTTTATTATATATATAAATATATATATATATGTATATACTTTTTTTTTTTTTTTTTGCTTTTTAGGGCCGCACCCACAGCATATGGAAGTTCCCAGGCTAGGAGTCAAATCAGAGCTACAGCTGCCTGCCACAACCACAGCCACAGCAACGCCAGATCCGTGACCCACTGAGCAAGGCCAGGGATGAAATCTTCATACCCATGGATACTAGTTGGGTTCATTACCACTGAGCCACGATGGGAACTCCCTAATTTTTTGATAAATATAAATACTCATGAACTGGATCTCAAGTAACTCAGGCTAAGGATTCTAATAAATTGAAAACTAAATATGCAGAAAATGTACTACACTATATTCCCATAAAATGTAAATTTCCTTACCAAAAATGCACATAATAGACAGCCCTTAAAAATCATTTCCAGAAGTAATGTGGTGTTGATTTCAAAGAAAACTGTTATTATATAACATCTATCTTTTACATACAAGTTTGGTCCCAAGTGCCACACATACACCCCTTATACGCTAACATGGAAGAAAATTTATCTCAGCCTCCAAACTTAACTCTTTCCCCCTCAAGATTACAGCACACAATAAACAGAATTTAAACACTGACAGAAACAGGCTCTTCTAGGACTGCTTGTGCAGCATTTCAGTAAATATGATTTTGCAAGCCCATAACAAGCTGTTAGGTGTTTTGAGCGCCATAGGAAGGCAGTCTTATGCCCCATGCAATCCTGCATCTTACTGGGGTGAACTGCAGTAAATGACATTCTTGGGGTCTGTACCCCTTTTAATTTTTCCCTCCTGCACCACTGCAGATAACTCTCCTAGGGCATTTGTGGTTTGCTGATGGGAGTGATTTTATCAACCCTAAGTCAGTTTTCATTCCTGGTCACATTCTTACTCAGAACTACCCATATATTAGTCTTTCATTATAAAATAATGCCCTGCTTTCATACTCTCACTCTATTTTGGTACATCCTTTTAAAGTAAAATGCGTGCCATTAAAACACATTTGTTCCATTGAGTCAGATTTTTAGACTCATTATGATGCTCTTTGTTGACACAATAGCTCCTTCAGACACACAACAATCTGTCATAAAAGACCCATACTTGGATGGATGACAAAAGTGTTTTGCAAAGGCTGTCTTCTCAATGCAGTTGCTGTCAAAGACATATATTAATATCGTCCTAGTTAAAGAGTATTTAGTCTAAAACCATTTAAATAGAAAATGACTTCATGAGCTATTTCTGCAAGTTCAGTTACTTCTGAGAACCCAGTGTTAGTACATATTCAGTGTCAGACACAAAGAACAACTAATAGCAGATTGTCATCCTGAGCGTCCCGCCAGGAACATATCCTCGGCCTAACTGGACCTTGGCATGGATTCCCAATCATTAATTTCTCCATTTTTACCAAAATAACAAGCATTTCAGATTTTAACTCAGGTAAACTCTTTTCTTATATCAGCAGGAAAATAAACAGCCTATGCTAAAATGCCACCAGGTTCAAAATATTAAAGTTGGGTCATCTGTTACAAAAATAAACCTGAAAATAAAAATGTGTTCTCCCCCTCAGAAGTGTTAAAACTAGCACCTAAAAGAGAGGGGTAACATATCCTTCTGAGTGAGGTCATGTTTTATTCTTAATCACTCCTGATAGACTTAGGACTCAAGGTTAATATTTGGGGCAATTAAAATGCCATATTGAGCTTACACCAGATAGACAGAAAGATGAGGAATCAGAATATATCTCAAAATTTAATTTCTGTACCATTTTATTTGCTATGCTACCATTTCAGTTCTGATTTCCCTCTCTCTAGAATATAAATCGTAAGGCCGAAATATTTTGAGGACCTATTATGTATTTACAAATATAGAGCTAGAAAGAAGCTTAGAGAAAAACGAAGTCCAAAAACATTAAGTGATTTAAGATCACATAGCCAGTTGATAACAAACCAAAGGCCAGAGTTTAATGTTTAAGAAAATATCTAGGAATTAACAAGAAAGATGCAGGGCCAATTTAAAACTTTATCTGAAAAATATACAGGAACACTGCTGAAGGGTGACACCTTATCCATTACTGGATGAGAAGAGTGAATAATACAAAAATATCAAATATCTTCTAAATAAATCTAGTGTCTCCCCATTTATTACAAGAAAATTCTTGTTGAAGCTTAACGAGAGTGAGAAAGACAGCTGGAAGATTAAAAGGGTGGTGAGAAGGAAGGGCGCCAAGACATTTCTTTTTAATAAAATTAAATTTTAAAAAAAGAGAATATTAATACTATATAGTAATACAATCTATGTAGTTACAGTGCTTAGAATACTGTTATACTGGTATAAGATTAGTCAGCATGGCACTGAAAGAGTATACAGAGCCCATATATTAAAAAAAAAAATCTTAATAAATGAGAGAGGTAGTAATTCAATCTAGAGAGAGGAGAACTATTCAATTTCCGGGATAATTGGCCACTGCTGGAAAAATAATGTTAGATCCCTATTCTAAACAATATAGCAAAAATAAAGTCATTGTGAATTAAAGAGTCAAATGTAAAATAAGTGGAAAAGTAGGAAAACTAAAAGGCAAATACAACAATTTCGAAATGTAAAAGGACTTTATGATACTAAAACAGAATCCATGAACAAAAAGATTAATCAATCTGAGTATATAAAAATATGAAAAGTCTATACCAGAAAATTCCATATCCTGAGTTTAAAAATATGTAGGGGAGTTCCCGTGTGGTGCAGCAGGTTAAAGATCCAGCTTGGGTTGCTGATGTGGCATGTTTTCGATCACTGGCCCCAGAGAACTTTCACATGCCATGGGTGTGGCCAAAAAAAAAAAAAGAAACACATAGGGAAAATTGTTACAACATGACTGGTAAAGTGATGCTATCCTTGATATATAAAGAGTATGTATAATCAATAATTTAAAAGAACGCACAGGTAGAAAATATATACAAAGAGCCTGCCTGGCAATTGAAAGACTAATGCAGTAATAAGTAGAAAAAACTGTTCAAGCTCAACTATAATCATAGAAATGCAAATTAAAGCATTTTAATACTATTTTCTTTAACAAACTAGCTAAAAGAAAATATTCAGAGTTGATGAAGGCACAGAAAAAAATAAGCATTCTCCTATACAGCTTATGAGATACAAATCAGTGTCAACATTTTGAAGGATTATGTATCCACTGCTTAAATATACATGCTCGTTGGAGTTCCCATCGTGGCTCAGGGGTTAACAAACTCGACTAGGATCCATAAGGACTTGGGTTCCATTCCCGGCCTCCCTCAGTGGGTTAAGGAACCAGCACTGCCATAAGCTATGGTGTAGGTCACAGATGCTGCTTGGATCCTGCGTTGTTGTGGCTGTGACGTAGGCTGGTGGCTACAGCTTCAATTGGACCCCTAGTCTGGGAGACTCCATATGCCACAAGCACAGCCCTAAAAAGACAAAAAAAAAAGTCTCTGACCCAGCTATTTGATTATAAGAATTTATTCTAAGGAAAGGATCAAAGTGTACACAAAAAGATGTATCTATAAGGGTATTCATTAGAGCATCATTTACACAATGTAAATTACAAAAAAAAACCCTAAATGTTCAACAAAAAGGAACTAATTAATTTTCCCATTACTGCCTATATGATGTAATACAAAATAGCCACTAAAACTCATTTAAATCACTAATGCCTTGGGAAAATGTTCACAATAGACTGTTAGAAAAAGAACCAAAGAATTTATCATATAATCAAATACTTTTATGACTAAAATTATATATAATATCATATATCCTTAATGAGACTGGATTTCCAAAATCTTAACTATAGCTCTGTCCAGGGTGATGGGATTATCGGTGCTATTTATTTTCTTCCTCGGGCTTCTCCTATTCATCCAGCTTTTCCAAAATTAACAGTATTAATTTTCCAAAAGATCAGTCATTCAAATAGGTATTATGATGTACTAATATATCAAGATATTAAAATTAAAATATTTTAATATGTGAATATGTTGAAATAGGGAGAGCTGATAAAAATTTCAACTTGAGCATACAGAGAAATTGGGGAATAAGGAGGTAAATCAAAACCAAGATGATTCCCTTTTTTTTCCAACTTTTTAAAACTTTTCATGGAAAAATGCCAAGCATAAACAAAAGTGGAAAGAAAGTTAAATGAGCTCCTACTGACCCATCACCCAGTTTCAACATTTATCCACTTTTATTCCCCTTGGAATCAAATCCAGGACATTGCATCATTCCTTTCATAAATATTTCAGGCTCTGAAAATTAGGGATTCTTTCTCTTGCTGTTCTTTAAACATAATCAAAACAACATAATTACACAAGAATAATTATATTAATCCCTAATATCACCAAATATCCAGCCAGTGATAAAGTTATCCCAATTGTCTCATAAATGTTTTATTTTATAGTAGGGTGTTCAAACGAGAGTCCCAATAGGATCTACACATTCACGAAAATCTTCTAATCTATAATTTTCCCTCTATTTCTCTTTTTTTTCCCCTTGCAATTTCTTCATTGAAATAATCTGGGTTGTTTGCGCTTTGGAGTCTCCCAGGATGTGGATTTTATTTACTGAATTGCCATGGTGATGTGGATAGCATATTCCTCTGCCCCTCATAGTCCCTGAAAGTATGCTAATTGAAGTTTGGTCAGATTCAGGTCTGATTTTTTTTTAACAAGTCTAGTAAAGAGTGGTATCATACACTTCCGGGAAAGATATCAACGTCTGCTTGTATCTCTTTTTGCAATGTTCACAGCTATTGATAATTATTGTCTAAACATACAATCCATTAAGGATTGAAAAATGGTTTCCCTCACTCCTTCTCATGTCTTAGCTGGAACACTTCTATAAGGAAACTTCTCTTCGTGTGCTAGTTGCTTTGAGCTATAAATTGTGCAGCAGGGTGAGTTAAATATTTGAGTCTTTCTTTTTATTTACACTTGCAAAATAATGAGCTAGTTCCTCAAACAGTGGGTATCTGATCGGAGCACTTCTATATATTCTCACACAAGCTTTAAAAGGCAAACCATTACTCTCAAAGAAGATCATCTTTAACAAAGCCTGCTCAGCCAGGAAGAGTCCAACCATGGTCCATCTCCCCAGATTCCTCTTTCCTGGATATGCCTGTGGTCCAGCACACACATGTTCCCTCCCACCACCGAGCCTTTACACAAGCCATTCCTTTAGCCCGAGATGCTCTTCCATCTCTCTACCTCCTGCCTCTAGTTAATTCCCATTCATCCCTCAGATCCCAAGGGCCACTCTCTTTGGGAAACCTTCCAACCCTCCAAATCTGGGTCAGGCTTATTTGGCACAGGCTCCTTTGCATCAAAGCACTCATCTCAATTTCTAACTCAAAGCCACTTTCTGTGGTTACTTACCATCTGCTCCTCACCCCACAACTCAAAGCCTGTTGGAGAAGTTGGGATACCTGAACTGGGCCACACTTATCCAGCCCCAGTGCCTAGTTCTGGGCCAGGTACGTGGCGGATTCCCAGTAATTACATGTAGCAAGAAAGAATGAATGAGTGTGTGAACGAGTTTGGGTTCTCATGTTATTTGCTTATCCTCAACTCATGTAAAAGGCATTTACTGACCGGCATCATGCCAGGTGCCAGGAATTTTGAGTTCATCACAATCTAATCTGGGAGGTGGATAAGTAAACAGACAATTCCAAGACAGTGTTTATGGTTCAGTCACACAGGGGAGCAAGCAAAGAGTGACAGCTAAGCACCTGGGCGGAATGTGATGAGACACGTTTAAATTAAAGCAGTATTCTCTGCTGGATAAGAGGCAGTATTAGCTTGCCTTTTTAACACAGCTGGATCCAAATGAATGAGGACACGGGGACCAGAACGATATTTTGAAGACATTTAGTTCAAATCATTAAGACCCGTTTCTCTTACTATAACTCAAAGGGTGAAAGCTTGTGTCTGCAACATGAGTTCTACGAAGTTGTTAATGTCCCAGCCATAAATACACAACACAGATTGAGATCTTGAGACAAAGGGAGTGCCAAAAGGGATATTTTTTAAACTACGGCCTTCAGAAAGCTAGAGGAAAGCATACAATGAACTCTTTCAGTGATCCAGACCAAATATAATTGCTAAGTCACTATTTGCAGCATAAAATATACCCTAGATCATCAACACAAGCTACCAAGTATAATAAATCATTTCATTAGCATAGGTACTCTTTTTGCAGAAATCTAGCCCCTAGTGTTGTGTTTACTATGCTATGACTGAAGCAGGTAAAATAGTTCTATTTTCTCCCACAACTTTAGGGTCTTAAGGGTAGGAAAGCCTTATATATCTTTATATCCCCAGTGTTTATCACACTATTGGCATAAAGTAAGACTTTAGCAATGATAGAATAAGTGAACAAATGGCTTGAGATAAAAGAGCTGTAAAATAGTGCATCAGAGATGATAGATATCAGTAGAGTGACCATAAATTTACTGTTCAAATTAGGACACTTCTGAGATGAATGAGGATTCTCTTAATAAGTATAAACCTAGACTGCCCCCAAGCAAACCAACTGCTTCACCCCAGCAATCGGGAACCAAAATGTGTGAAATGATCAACCATCATTTGTCTGCTGAAGACCTAGAAGAGTTTGGGGAAACTAGAGGCATGGTTTGGTGGCCATGATTTCTTTAAAATACTTCATAAATGAAGATATTTGAATGATCAAAACAGATGAAAGGATACTGGAACGCATTTGTCATCAAAGAAATCTAAGATAAAATCGCAAGGATCTAGTACTTATCCAAGAGAATGGCTAAAACCTAAAAAAAACTGATTATGGTATCACGTATTAGCAAAGCTATGATATCACTAAAACTCTAACACATCACTGATGGAAGTGTGAATTGCTACAAGCACTTTTAAAAAATGGTTTAATAGTATCTACTTAAGTTTAATATATGTCCTATGATACAGCAACTCCATCCCACAAAAGAAATGCACATATGTTCAACAAATGACATTTATAAGAATGTTCATAGCAGCACTATTTGTAACAGTCCAAACTGGAGACAACCCAAATGTTCACCAGCAGTAGAATGGATAAACATGTTGTGGCATATCCAAACAGTTAAAAACTGAACAGCAATGAAAATAAAGAAACTACTGCTACACACTCAGTAACATGGCTGGATTTCACAAAGTGTTGAGGAAAAGAAGCCAAACATAAGAGCATATAGTATATGATTGCATTTACAGTAATAGAAAAGAATATAAACTGCCTATCTATGGTGATAAAAGTCTTGACAGTAGATACCCTTGGGACAAACAGTAACTGAGAGGGACAGAAAAGGAGCTATCAACATTCTTAATCTAAAGAGTTTTGTGATAATGTATTGAATTGTGCGCTCAAGATAGGTGTGCTTTTCTTCGTGTATATTATACTTAATAAAAAGATTATGAAAAAATATACTCAAGAGATATGCCTGATATGCCTTCCTTTTCTCCCAAGAATTCTTTTTTAATAACTAAAATTCTTTTTTTATTGAAGTGTAGTTGATTTACAATGCTGTGTTAGTTTCAAGTATACAGCAAAGTGATTCAGTGATGTACATATTTTGTTTCATATTCTTTTATATTATGGGTATTATAGGATATCGAGTACAGTTTGTGCTATACAATAGGACCTTGTTGTTTATCCATTCTATATATAGTAGTTTGTATCTACTAGTCCCAAACTCCTAATCCCTCCCATTCCCTTCTCCCTTTGGTAACCATACGTTTGTTTTCTACATCTATGAGTCTGTTTCTGCTTTGTAAATAAGTTCATTTGTGTCATATTTTAGATTCCACATACAAGTGATACCATATGGCATTTGTCTTTTTCTGACTTCACTTAATATGATGATCTCTAGATCCATCCATGTTGCTGCAAATGGCATCATTTCATCCTTCTTATGGCTGAGTAGTATTCCATTGTGTATATTATATATATCATCTTTATCCACTTATCTGTCAGTAGACATTTAGGTTGCTTCCATGTCTTGGCTATGGTAAACAGTGCTACAACGAATACTGGGGTGCATATATCTTTTTGAATTACTGTTTTCTCTGGAGAGATATATATATATCCCAGAAGTTGGATTACCAGGTCATATTGTTCTATTTTAGTAGTTTTTTGGGGCTTTTTATGGCTGCACCTGAGGCATACGGAAGCTCCTAGGCCAAGGATTGAATCTGAGCCACCGCTGCAACCTACACTACAGCTGTGGCAATGCTGGATCCTTCAACCAACTGCACTGGGACGGGGATCAAACGTGCACCTCTGCAGTGACCTGAACCACTGCAACTGGATTCTTAACCCACTGTGCCACGGCGGGAACTCCTGTTTTTGTGGACTTTTTGATGATGGCCATTCTGACTGGTGTGAGGTGATACCTCATTGCAGTTTTGATTTGCATTTCTCTAATAATTAGCGATGTTGAGCATCTTTTCATGTGCCTATATATGGCCACCTGTATGTTATCTTTTCTCCCCAAAATTCTTAACTCAGCAGATTCGCCAGGAAAACAATCACTTCATCGACCTCAGAACCATCTGAAAGGGCTCACATGGCCAGTATTCAACATCTGAAGAGGAAGGTGTCCCTCTATGAGGACAGACCCTACATTTTATCTTTCCAAACTTTTTTTCTATTTTTACTCACTGTTTTATTCCATACCAGACCAATAATGACTATCAGGAAATAAGAACGGAAGTTGATCCAATAGTGAGGCCTACAAAAGAACTTCAAACTCTTCACTGAGAAACTCTAAAAGCAATTTCCAGGTCATGAGCACAGGAGAAATCTAAGAGAAAGTTCAAAACATTTAAAATTCTGACTTCTTAAACACTTGAAAGAACAAAAGGAAAGAGAAAAGAAACATGAATATTAGTACCCAGGGATAAAGACAATCATTTGTTAATGGTCTGAACCGTGTATCCCCAAAATTTATCTGTTAAAGTTGTAACTCCCAGAACCTCAGAACGTGACCATTTCGAGACAGGGTCTTTAAAGAGGTAATTAAAAGAGTCATAGGATGAATCTTAATCCTGTACGACTGGTATCCTTATAAGAAAATAAATTTGGACAAAGACACCCCCTAAAAGAACATGATGTAAGCATTCTCCTTTTGGTGAAATGGGATCAGCAGTGTCTCTGGAGCCCTGGGACGCAGGTTCAATCCCCAGCACAGTGGGTTAAGGATTTGGCATAGGTCAAAACTGTGCCTCAGATCTGATCCATGGCTGGGAAACCACTTATGCTTCAGGGCAGCCAAAAAAGAAAAGAGGGGAAAAAACAGTATGATATGAAGAGATGCAGGGAGAAGATGCCCTTCCATCTACAAGCCCATGAGAGAAACTTCAAATGGATCCTTCCCGTCCAGCACTCAGAAAAAACCAACCCTACCAGCACCTTGATCTTCCCCTTCTAGCCTCCAGAAATGTGAGAAAAAAAATGTCTGTTGCTTAATCCACCCCAGTCTGTGGTACTTTGTCTTGGCAGCCCAAGCAAACAAATACACCATTCATGGTGCCAAATTCAGAAACATCATTGCATCAATTCATGTTCAAATCAACGCCAATTCTTAGGGGATCTTGGATTGTAAGCTCCCCGAAGGTGGGGCTCTACATATACTCAATTCATCTGTTCCACTTATCAAGCCATCTCCAGCACATACATGTTCAACATTTGTTTCTCTGGAACACTAACCTATATTCCCCTCTCAAGGCTCCCTTTTGTTTCATCCTCCCTTTGTATCTCTGTGACCCAGGAAGCAAAGAAATGAAACAAGTCCTCCTGCTTCTGCAAACAATGGGCATGAGAACTGCCTGTCATAAAAACACAAAGAACACTTCTTGCCAGAAGATAAATGAATAGAGGTTTTACCTTCCCACTAAAAAGAGAAAATGAGAAGGGTGAAAAGTCACAAAGACAGAGGGAAAAAATGGATTACACTAGAAAGTAGAGTGGTGCATTGGAGAATATGAAAGCCCTAATTTAACTTTTCACGAGCATCACTTATCTGCACTGAAGGGCAAAGATCCTGGTCCCACTGTGAGCATCCCCAGTCTTCTAGTTCTACTTTTACCACAGCCAGTGCAGTAAATCTTTCCTAAAATATACATCTGGCTATGCATAGCATAGAATTAATTCAACCGCACCTGTAGCAGACCTTCCAGAAATAGTTTACAATAATTTGTCAGGGTTAACCTTTTGATAAAACATAAATGTGTCTAAATTGAAAGCACTTTAAAGAGGTGAGGAGGTCCATTGCTATTATACAAATGCTGCATCAGCAAGCGGATGGAGGTAAAAAATACTGGTGCCGAGAAGAGTGACCATCCCGTTGGACTTCGTCATCAGTCCTGTAAAACGGAAGCTTGGCATTTCAGCATGGGCAGGACATGATTCAGAACCAACTGCATCTTCGCTGGTTAGTCCTAGAAATGTCGAGTCCTGTAATTAATGAGGGACATTTGCAGGCCCACACACTCAGTAGCTAAGGACAAATGAGCAATCTGCATTGGAGCATTGTTAAATGTTTGCTGACATATGTTTTTAATATCCAGTGGCCCCTATCTGCAGAATTCGAGGATATCAGACATTCCTAGAGACCATCCAGTATAACATAAGAATCCAATCTGCCCGAGGATAAACGCCTTCGGTGCTGGAAGCAGCTCATATACACTCAATTACTTTCAAACACTGGCCGATGGCCCATACCCACATTGTGCCTTCTTGAAAGAGACGGGCGGGGTAGCCATATTTTTCCAGATACTTACATAGACTTAACTTTACCAATGTGTTTAATTAGATACATAATTAAATGATGCACAACCAAATATTAACCAAAATTAATCCAGTGCTCCTGGTGCAGAAATTCTATTTCAGGAACACAGTCTGTCTAAACAAGATGACAGCAGTACGACAGTGCTAAGAGCTGTCTTCAAGAAGCCAGGATCTTTTTGCAGGCAATATTGTGCCTTGTGATGGCTCTTCTATGTCTGCAAGAAGCCCTAATTATTAATAGTTTGAGTGCTTTGCTTTCACTGCAGGCAGTAGTAACTACAAAGGCTTTAGCGTATTGGAGCACTCACAATATTTAGAGTATTCAACACTTGTAAGTTATCTTACTGCAAGTCTCTGGTGCTCAGAAATGTAGGTACCTGGCCAGTTCTTCCATGATGAAATGTAGAAGAACCAAGCCTTCAGGAAAATTTCAGTTTTAATAACCGGAAAAATATTTCTTAAAACTTTCCCTTGGATGACCACTGGAATCGAAAAGCAAGGAAGGGGTACTACTGTTTGCACAGTAGGGCAGGGCTTTATCTCAAGCTGTATAAATTACCCCTTGGGCCAATCACTTGGCTTTGGTGGAAAGAACCATTCACTTCTCTCACAACCCAAGGAGCTGTTCCAGAACAAAACTTTTCCAAGGGCATCAAGCAATGTTAAAAACATCAATGGTGGAGTTCCCATCATGGTGCAGTGGAAATGAACCCTACTAGGAACCATGAGGTTGCAGATTTGATCCCTGGCCTCACTCAGTGGGTCAAGGATGGGCATTGCCGTGAGCTGTGGTGTAGGTTGCAGATGCGGCTCAGATCTGGCATTGCTGTGGCGGTAGCCATAGCACAAGCCAGCAGCTACAGCTCTGATTGGACCCCTAACCTGGGAACCTCCATATGCCACAGGTGCAACCCTAAAAAGAAAAAAAAAAAAAAAGGAAATGCTCTCACAGATCACAGATCAAACATAGCCAGTAAGTAAACCAGCCCTCAAAGAAAGATATTTGAAATCTACGTTAAATACATTTATCCACCTAAATGCCAGGGTTTTTGAGCCGAGCTTTTAAGAGCAAGTAAATAAAACTTTATCAGCTCAATAAAGACTGATGACCAGGGATCTACCGTCACCTTTAGTATCAAGAACAGAACTCCATTGGGAATTCCCATTGTGGCTCAGCAGAAACAAATCCGACTAGTAACCATGAAGTTGCAGGTTCCATCCCTGGCTTCACTCAGTGGGTTAAGGATCCGGCATTGCCGTGAGCTGTGGTATAGGTCGCAGACGTGGCTTGGATCTGGCATTGCTGTGGATGTGGTGTAGGCCAGCAGCCACAGCTCTGATTCGACCCCTAGCCTGGGAACCTCCATGCGCCACGAGCGTGGTCCTTAAAAGCTAAATAAATAAATAAATAAATAATAAAAATAAAGAACAGAACTCCATTAACTTAACAAAATAAAAACCAAGTATCCCCAAACTAAAAAAGTAACATTGGCATTTAACCACATCATCATTTAGTGGAAAAGGTGAATCTTAAATCCAGAGCCAGGAAACAGAAAAGGAAAACAAAACAGCCTTCTAGAAAAATACCAAGCCACAGTTTCTCCTTATCACGAAACAAATTATCTTATCCCAGGATTCTGGCTAACCCATCAACTGGATAATATTTTATGTAATACATATTTCCTGGGTTCAAATATATTAGCTAAACCCGCCTCTTGGAGAGGTCTCTTACCAAACGATTAAGAGAGCACAGATCCAAGGAGGAAACTTACTCTATTTCCAACCCTTGCCGTACCAAAGCTGAAACAAAGATTGAAAAAGCACCATCACAAGATGAAGAAGTGACTCACACACCTATTAGATTTCTTTACAAACAAAATAAAGGGAAAACCAGATTTGCAAGTAGATACAGGAAAAACAAATACTTCTATTCTCAATTCACCAGCTCTTTTTCTTCTCCTTCTTCTTTCTCCCCCAAATAAACCACCTCATTTTTCTTAAGCTAGATATGGTATCTATAGCTTTGTAACTGCTTCCTGACTCAGGAACACTGCAGCATGATTATCTTATTTCCACAGGAGGGGAAATAGGTACCTATCTCATACACCCCTTCAGTACCACAGGGATACAACCTGTTCCAAAAGTTTTGCAGAAATGGTTTCCTTTCTGTGAGCTTTCAACACAGAATAAAGTGCAGTGCAAAATGAGACACAATTTCTTCTGAGCAGAGTTTCCAACCTTGCCATTAAGGTGGACTATGACAAAGAAAACACCAGAAAAGAGGTCAAATGCTCTTGATCTCACAGCCAAATGAAACCTCAGACTGATTTCCCTCAAAAACAACAGCAACAACAAACTCTCAAAACAACAGGTTTGCCATCTTTCACCTATTCAAAAATAAGCTAAATACATAGTTTTTATAAGCTATGATTCAGAGAAAAGGGAAACCATTGCATTCAATGATCTAGACTCACCAACGTTAGTACCTCGATATTTTACAACAACGTTTTAAAGGAAATGCTCCATTTTCTCCATTTCAGTAAATGTCTGCTTCAACTAAGCAGTCATCTGTGCTGTGCAACATAAAAAATGCAAGTGCCAGTTTTGTGTATATTTTTCAATTTACATAAATATGAAAAGCAAAAAAGTCATTATATTTATTTATTTATTTATTTATTGAAACTGTATTTAGCAAAAGTATGCTGCTTCCACTAAGACTTTTTAGAGCTCTGTTCTCAACCACAGAGTTAACAATTCTTTTCTAAAGCCCAACTGTACAGGGGCCACAATTTGAAACTAAACAAAGGTGTTTTTTCTAAGAACTGAAAACAGAAGAATCTTAATCAACACCAGCTTCAGTAATAGTATCCTCCCTAAGTTTGTCGGGGGTTTGTCAAGTATTGTTGAAATTATATTCCTCCCTTAATAAGTGTTTTTCCACAATTAAAGGAGGATCAGAACACTGCTTAATCATAGTGAAAGCAATAGGAAACTGACTGTAGATTCCCAAGAACAGAACTCTAGTTGTCACCCATCATTTATCATGAAGATAGTCTTACTTTGAATCAGTGACTATGTGTAAATAAAGGCACTTGAGTTCTGAAAAAATTCTTAGGAAGTACCAGAGGAAATTTTACACATTTATACCATTTAAAAACTAGAAAACAAGTATTTGACTAAGCTTAGCTGAGCTCTGGTAGGATACTAAAAGAAATTGTAGCTATTCTCGCCAGTGCCCTCTTACGATTAGTTTCATCCTTACCCAAAGCAGGGTAAACAAACAATGGCTTAGAACATTCCTCTATCATAAATTTCATATTCCCAAAAGCTGTAAAATCAGAAAAGTACAGACGGCAAAATAGGCCTTATATAGAAAGAACAGTCTAGACGAATCCGTAATTAATTCTCTACCATGATCACCTTTCCCTGCTAGATAATAGATTTGGGCTTGATATTGGTATATGTTTAATGGAAACGCATTCGTGGACTCCCCAAATTCAGTTCAATAGCTCAAGAAACTCAACCAAGGGTGTCCCAAATTCTCCTACCTGTAAATACCAGTCTTGTATTTTCTTGGCATTCTCCACAGCCCCTGTTTAGGAACTACCTGGAGCAGCCCATGTTACACCACTTTAAACAAAATTTCCATTAACTTATATTGACACAATGGGGAGTTGACCCTGGAAAAAAAATTTTATGAAAAGATAGGGAGAAATCACTCCTATTTTTTTCCCTGGAGTTTTGTGTGCAAAATAAAATCCTAAATAAGAACTAATTCCAGTTAACGATGAGTACTCAGTCCTTAACGGTTAAATCTTTTGCAAATGTTTATGCCACACTCTAAGATAAATATTATCCCCATTTTATAGACGAGGAAGCTGAGGCTTAAGAAGAGATAAGTAACTTGCTCCAGTATAGCACAAGAGAAAATCAGAATATCACAGCAAGGAAAGCTTGCCCAAATGTAGAGGGCATTATGTATTTTATACAATCTCTAAATGAAATTTTTTTTATTTTGTAAATGCTGTTTCAGTTGCATAGCTGATACAATTTTTGTATCAGTTCAATGGCAGGGCTATACATGTATCCCACTGAATAGCTTAAAAAATCCAAATTTTACATCTAGTTAGCAGGAATAATCACTTAAAATAGGAGTCTCCAGATGGTATAAACATGCATATCCAATATGGTAGCCACTAGCCATATGTGGCTTTTGAGCACTTGAAACAAGGCAAAGCCAATTTGAGATGCATTGAAAGAACCAATACACACAGAATTTCAAAAACTAAAGAAGGTAAAATAGCTCATTAATAATTTTAATTTTGATTACGTGTTGAAATTACATGTTCGATATATTGAATTAAAAATATACTACCAAAAATAATTTCATTAATTTCTTTTTCCTTTTTTAATGGGGCTATCACAAAATTTTGAATTACATATGCAGCCACATTTGCAGCTTATATTATATTTCTCCTGGACAGCAGTGGATAAACTGTTAAGAATACTCTTTTCTTTTCATCTTCACCAAAAGATGAATTAAAAGGTTGATATGTGAGCCCAAGACACCTAATTTGCTGGTTAATACTTTGGGGATACCAAAACATGTGGATTTTAATCACTTGTCAAACACCAGTTCATTTATTTAAATAATTATTCACTGAGCAATTGCTTTGTGCTAGGCAAAACAAGACGAAGTCTGATCTACAGGCTTGTCTCTAGGGAATTTCATTAGGACCCTTTTAGGAAAGGCCACACCACTTTAATGCTTCTGTGATAAGGCTGTCACTATTAATAGCAAAAACTAAATGGCATATTTGTAGCATATTTAAAACATGGGGAGTTCCCGTTGGGGCACAGCAAAAACGAATATGACTAGAAACCATGAGGTTGCAGAATCGATCCCTGGCCTCGCTCAGTGAGTTAAGGGTCCAGTCTTGCCGGGAGCTGTGGTGTAGATCACAGATGTGGCTTGGATCCTGCACTGCTGTGGCTGTGGCGTAGGGTGGCAGCTGTAGCTCTGATTCGACCCCTAGCCTGGGAATCTCCACATGCCGCGAGTATGGCCCTAAAAAGACAATAAAATAAAATAAAACAAAACAAAACAAAACATAGCAGATTGAGAACGGGATGGTGCCAGCAACAATTCCAGGATTTCATTAACTGGACATGGGAGGTGGGCTGATTCAAAGCTAAAGCTGTCTAATGTCAATTTCAACCTTAATCGGAAAATAAAGTAATTGTGCAAATGCACGTTCAATTCAAGGGGGAAACACGACTCTTTCAAATCTAAACCTCTCCCCACTCACCTGCATAGCCAAGGTGGAGATTAACTGCATTTCACTTTAGCCATACTACTGTAATTACCTGCTAGAACTTATTAAAATGAATGAAAATGAACAAATCTTGTCAAGTCTTAGAGTATATAAATGCTTCTATGTAGCCTTAGGCAATGATATAAATGCTTAAAAAAAACAAAAAAGATCTCACAGTAAATCAGTAAAGAAACCACTATCTACGTTCTATATACCAACAAAAACAAAATCAAGCTGATCCACAATGCTGTGTGGCATGTGATTTGCCTTTCCTTTGTCATTAGTTTAATAATATTGGATAAATGTTCTAGCAATTTAATTCCTACACGGCTTTATAGTGTAACTGAGATCCTAGAGGAATGGTCTTACGGGAGACTTTGTTCCCCTAGAAGAAAAACAAAGAATATCATAATATCAGGAGAATAATGTTCACCACCAGCCCAGTCAACTGAGTCAAGATTCCAAATTCTTTTCTACAGCTTCTCTGTACGTAGAAACAAACTGTTTTGATTTCCCAAAGAACATGATCCCCGCAGTTCCCATTCAGCTAAAGTCCCAGTAAATACACTGAGGGTTCTGCTTGAGTAAGAACCAAGCTCACAGTTTCAAAATGATATTTCATGGAAGATTTGAGCAGAAGACATTTTATGTTTGAACCAGAAATCCCAGCACACCATCGTTTCGATATTGTCAGTGCAAAAGAAGAGAAAGCCAGCACCAAGGTAATATCTAATTAAGATGTCAAACCACTGCCTGGAATGACTGGCTTTTCTTGTTCTGCTAGATGAAGTCTTCTTGGTGGTATTATTAATATTCCAGCATAGCAAAGGAATTGCTACATTAAAAGGCAGTGTAAATCCAAGCTTCAGGACGCAATAAACTCCTAAAAGACTAAGCCTCGAGGGTATTACTTTCTTAATTAATGAATATCCAGGTCTTGCTGGTCTCACTTTTTTTGCAATAAAATTTTAAATACAAGTCTTGAGGCTTTGAATGGCTGAACCAGTGAAGAACTTGGTTCAAGTACTTGCGTATTTGAGTGCCTGCTATGTGCAGAACTCTGAATACTGAGCAGAAGTCCAGAAGTCCAGGAGAAGACACCACCTGGCCCTCAGAGACTTTACAGCCCTTATTAGTGAGCTAGGGCTGGGATAATAAATCATCACAAACTCCACAGCTGAAAACCACAGAAATGGGAGTTCCTACTGTGGCAGAGTGGGTTAAGAATTCAACTACAGCAGCTGAGGTGGTTGCAGAGGCTCAGGTTCGAGGATGCAGCACAGTGGGTAAAAGGATTCGGCATTATTGCAGCTGCAACTCTGATTCAGTTCCTGGACCAGAAACTTCCGTACACCATGGGTGTGGCCATAAAACAAACACACAGACAAAATCCACATAAATGTATTCTCTCATGATTCTGGAGGCCAGATGTCCAAAGTCAAGGTGTTGACAGGACTAGGCTCCCTTTGGATGTTCCTGGGGAAAGTCTGTTCCTTGACTCTCTTAACTTGTGGTGGCTGTGGCATTTCTCGGAATGTGACCTTACACACTAGTCTCTGCCAACATCTTCCCATCACCTTACACTCTGCCCTGGGCAGGTGAGACGTCCTGCCTCTAAGAAGGACACTTGTGACTGGATTTAGGGCCACCTAGACAACCCAGGACAAGCACCTCACCTCAAGGTCCTTAATGTAATCACAGCTGCAAAGACCATTTTCTTTAGACAGTAATGTTTCCAGATACTAGGAAGCTGGTCTCTCTGGGAGACAGGGATACCAGCCACCAAACCGAACTTAGCAGGTAGGTGTAAACTGAGTGGGGTCAACAGACTCTCTGCCTGAGTTCAGGGAACGTGGGCCAGGTTGCCTAAACTGGGATGGTTCTCCTGGGATGAGAAGCAACTCTGTTATCTTCTCTCAGATGTTCTCAGATGATTTTTGTGAGCTTCTGAAGGCCTATTCTCAGCCCTCCAGTTTTTATCATCCTGGCTGTTCTTATGGTCTCTGGCTTACATCCTTCATTTTCCTGCATTCCTTTGCATTTCTGTCCCATCCCATTATATAAAACCTGGTACAATTTTTGGTTCCTGTTTTTGTTTTTATTATAGCTGTTGTTGTTTGTCTTAGGGCTAATCTCTTCACAGCTGTAGTGAGCCATGGCACAGTGCCTAAAATTCCTCATGGTTCTTCTCTGAACCAAAGCTCACCATTTAAATTCAAATACAATTTTGCAGGGATAGCATATTAACCCATGAAGTCACTGAATCTTCATGAAAGAACACTTCAGATCTGTTATATCCAAAATACACGTTTGTCCAAAGATGAGTTCTCTGGAGTTTTGTAAATAAATGTTCTGTGAGTTTTACAAAATAACAAACAAGATAAAAACCCAGGAGTTTTCATTGCGGCTCAGCAGGTTAAGAACCCAACTAGAATTCATGTGGATGTGGGTTCAGTCCCTGGCATCGCTACTGGGGCGAGGATCCGCTGTTGCCACAAGCTGCGGAGTAGGTTGCACATGCAGCTTGGATCTGATTACCATGCCCTGTTGTGTTGGCTGGCGGCTGCAGCTCCAATTAAACCCCTGGCCTGGGAACTTCCATACACAGCAGGTGCGGCCCTAAAATGAAAAACAAAAAAAGAATCCCAAAGAGACTGTGATTCCATATTTAAAATGTCAAAAAGAAAGAAAGAGAGAGAGAGAGAAAGAAAAGAAGGAAGGAAGGAAGGAAGGAAGGAAGGAAGGAAGGAAGGAAGGAAGGAAGGAAGGAAGGAAGAAAGAAAGAAAGAAACTCTAACCTCTAGACATCTCAGGGTGTTTAGAGAGACTACCAAGCCTCCAAAATGGGCTGCACAGTACATTCATATCTGGACACAGATGCCTCTTTTCCTCTTAAGCTACATGATCGTAGGATCCACGCCCATTTTTGCAAACATCCTTACATGTGTTTGCATGGTGGATGGATGGATGGATGGACGCAAAAACATCTTGAAAGACTCAACTGCTCGAAGCCAGTTTTGATCAGGGGTTGGTACTATAGAATACTGACAGATCCTTTATGCTATATCTTTGCATATGGACTGAATGTTTGTATCTCTCCCAAAATGCATACCTTGAAATCCTAATCTCCAATGTCATGGTATCTGGAGATGAGGCCTTTGGGACTTGACGTGAATGAGGTCATGAGGCAGAGGCCCCATCATTAGGTTGGTGCCATTGTAAGGAGATGAAGAGACCGGAGAGCTCTCTCCATCGAGCAAGGACACAGCAAGAAGGCAGCCACCTGCCAACCAGGAAGAGGGCCCTTCCCAGACACTGAATCTGCTCGCACCTTGCTGTTGGACTTCCTGGCTCCAGAACTGTGAGAAATGAATCTGCTGTTAAAGTCACACAGTTGCAATGTTTTGTTATGGCAATCCACACTGACCACGGCAGGCATCCTGGCACAGTGTTTGGGGCCAGACACATCTGGATCCAACTCCCAGATCTATCATTAACAGCTTCCATTTCTTCACTTGCAAAATGTGGATAATAATGCCTAATTTATGAAGAGGTTGACAGGTTTAGAGGTCATTTCCCTAAAGACTAGCATCTAGGAATCTCTGAAGAGTTCATTTATTTTTTTATTTCTATTTATTTATTTATTTATTTGCCTTTTGTTGTTTTAAGGCCGCACCCGTGGCATGTGGAGATTCCCAGGCTGGAGGTCTAATCGGAGCTACAGACGCCAGTTTAGGCCACAGCCACAGCAACGTAGGATCTGAGCCGCATCTGCAACCTACACCACAGCTCATGGCAACACCGGATCCTTAACCCACTGAGCGAGGCCAGGGATTGAACCCACAACCTCATGGTTCCTAGTCGAATTCGTTTCCGCTGAGCCACGACAGGAACTCATGAAGAGTTCCTTTTACTCTACACTTTTATCTCCCAGAGCTTTGCAGTGCTTTATATAACCATATGATTGAGAAATATTACTTAATTGATGTATTATTCCTTTATGATGAGTTTTTTCCCCTCCCTCCCTCTCTCCCTTCCTTTCCTTCCATCCTTCTGTTGCAACTGGGTAAAATACAGTCACGTATTTCAAAATCCAAATGATACACAAGAACATCATGGAAGACATATAAAAGAAAAAGAATCTAATATGTATATTAATGACTGGGTCACTATGCTGTACTGCAAAAATTAACACAACACTGTAAATCACCTATACTCTAATAAAAATAAAATAAAAAATTTTAAAAAAGAACATACTATGAAAATTCTTCCTTCTTTCACTGGACCCAGGAATCCAGTTCCCCTTTCTGAAGCATCCAGTTTTACCAGCAACAGTTTCAATCAACAGCTACTTGTAAATGAGGCTCATTCTGAGTTTAGGCAACTCAAAACAAAATGCCCTGCTAGTATTCATCACTCCAGAGGGTCTGCCAGCAAGCCTAACTTGCTTCAGTTAGTTAGTTACAATTCTTTATGTGGATTCATCCAATAGTTTAGTTAAGGAAGAACTGTCACCTATAGTGATCATCCATCACCACTTTTCAAACACCCAGAACATTCACATACACTTGACATAAAAATGGTACTGAGCACAGCTCAATTATTTTTAGCATTGATAGGCTCTGTATTTCACCACACTTTGGGGATGTCATTTTTAGTGTCTGAATCAATTCAGTGTCCTGGAAGAGGGCAGAGCTGATATCAAATGGAGAGTTCTGATTCTGGGAATATACTAGATTTCTTTAGCAATAGATTAGGATCCAATATTATTCCATAAGAACAGGAGGTAGGACCTGAGATCACTGGGATTGGTCAGGAGCTGCTGAGATTGACCAGCTCTGAGGACTGAGGTCTAAAGAAGATGAGAACCAAGGACAAAAAGCTGCAGCAGGACAGGACCAGGCAGAGTTAAGGCCAGTGACAAAACAACTGAGCACAAATGGCCTGGATATGCAAAGACAGACTATTTGAATCTACACACCAAAGTCACGGAGTTTGGGTAACAAAGTTGAATCAGCAGGTAAATAAGAATGAAACTGATGCAGAGCCAAGAGTCAGAAAATAAGATGAGACTTATAAGATTCTCAGACTCTGAGCCCCTTGTCTGGGCACCTGGATCCCTCCCTGTGGTTCCAAAGGCGATCTGACTACCAAGCTAGAGTTAGCCAAACCCAACCCTGGCTTCAGAAGCCTTAGCACATACAAATCCTAGGAACTTGGAAGGCCACTCCACACAGCAAGGACTTGGCAACAGAATAATGATAACATGATGCTTCTTATTCCTGTTTCCTTGCATCTCAAAGACACTCTTACAGCCATTTGGCTGGAAAGCTACACAGTACATGAACAGACACTAGTTTAATCATTACAATCAAATGAGAATTTAGAATTTGGCTGCAGAGTCAGGCAAAATTCAACACAAAATTTTGAAGACAAACATTCCACGGACTTTCACCCAAATTCCCACACTGAGACAAATGCTGAAAATGTATGATGATAGAACCGAGGTTTATTTATCCCAAAAACAGAATGACAAGTGCCTTTTATTCTTTTAACTGTGCTAATCTCCAAAATACAAAAGAAGCTGAAAACACAGGCTAGTGCTTTTTTTTTTTTACTGCATTACCATCTCTTTATCCTAATCACCAAGGACAAATATAGCAGGAAGTATTTTCGGAGGGTTGTCACATAATTAATTGTGCCAACCCCTATCCACTCTTCACTGATCCATCATAGGAACCAACATCCCACATGTACTAGTGCAATGTGAAATTCTTTCAGAGGCAGGGAGTAAACAGGAAGGGACAGCTCTCCAGAATGTCAATTTGAGGTGGGACTAAATAGAATTAGAGGTGGAAACATGGGGTCACTTTGTGAAGTTCAACCACCTTTGCGTGTTCTGAGTTTGTAAGCAATTTCTTTCGTCAACACCTCTCTTGCCTCACAGTGAAAGAAGTAAAAGGGGCTCAATTATGCATTCAGTTTTGGCCAGCATATCTAGGGTTCACCCTTCAAACCGGAGCTACAGAGACACAGGTGCAGGCAAAATGAGCCTCGGGGGCACAAAAAGTGGAATTTCTGGTGTGGAATATCGAGGAAGGTTCAAGTTCTCTTCTTTCTTCCAAAATTGAAAAGCCTCTGCTTTTCAGGAAATCTCCCAATTAAAGACACCCACAAATCCTGAACAGGATTTTCCTCCAACTGCAACCTGAAGTTTTACAGGTGTCTTCCTGTCCCTAGAGTTAATTTGTACCACTGAATGTGTAAGTGTGTACAGACAGAATTTTACCATCCTCTAGGCTCTTTAATTGTTTACTATATTCCACAGTGTCTGCCTAACCCATCATGTGCTCAAAGCTGTCCAGTCACTTATCTTCACATTTTGAAAAGGTGAAAATGAGGTCAGCATATACTTATGCTCAATGTTTAATGGTGAAATTAAATGCAAGTACAATAAACTATTAAAACTCTATACTTCCCCCAAAAAAGAAGACACCCACACCACCAAAAGGCCAAGTTCGAACGGGGTACATGTAGATCCACATCCAACAGAAAGGAAGCAGAGCATCTCCATCCAGCTTGGCAGAGTTCTGCTCCAGACTTTGAAAGAAACCCTGTTTTCCCTATCCAAGCTGTATGACCCAGAAAGCTACGCAGACTCATCCCAGGACGAGGGAGAGAAAAGGCATGGACCAGTCACTTGGGCCGCCCTCTGGCCCAGGCCCCGAGATGGGACCTAGAGCCCCATCACAGTCAGAACAGCTGCTTGTCAAAAAAAAAAAAAAAAAAAAAAGCAGAGAGCCCAAAATAGCAGCTAGAGCTAGGGATAAAGAGTATGTCATTGCATGGAGGCACTTAAGTTCAAGGACAAAGTAAGGTAAGCTGATGTCACAGGGAGGGTCTCTATGAAAGGTTTCTGATTCAGGAATTATAAATCTGCCCAAAGCTCTTCCCTGGACATTGTCCTTGAAGCAGAAACAGAACAAAAAGATGATCCAAAACCCTTTTTTATTTTGCTACAGAAAGAGTAGCATATGAATATTGTTATGTATCATCTTTGAGCTATCATTTGCAAAATCCAGAACATTACAAATAATATTCATTATTTGCACATGGCATTATATTCTAAATAATGCACGTTACAAATAATGACAGCATCCCATTAAAATCCCCAACAAGTAAACTCTTAAACACCAACTAGCTTCACCATCTTGCCAGCTTTCCAACTGCTATTTGCAACACAGTCTCTCAGGAATCTAAAAACACCAGCAGAACAGACGGTCCTCTTTTTAAGCCTGATTAAATGTTTGGGTCTCAAAATATATTCATAGAACTTGCAGAATAGGAGTAAATCATACCGACGTGAAACTAGAAAAATTCAGTAGATTCTCTCAAAGGGATGTTCTTTCCTGTCTTCATTTCCACTGCTGGTCTCTAATGAATAGATTTGTGATATTCCATTTACCAGTTTGGTTACCTGGGCCAGATACTGCTGAACCCCAATTTCTTCACCTATAAAATGAGAATGTCACTAATACCTACTACTTTAAGACTGAAGATCAAATAAAAGAATATATAAGATAGTGCACAAATGTCTGAGGTTTCTGTAATAGTTATTACTTCCCTGAGAAATAGAACACCAAACTATGAATTTTAAGATGTATATGCTTTGAATGAGTCACTGCTATTGAGCAGATATTGGCACAACACTGCAAATCAACTATACTTATAAAAAAATGTTTTTTTTTCTTTTCAGAGCCACACCTGTGGCATATGGAAGTTACTGGGCTAGGGGGTCCAACCAGAGCTGCAGCTGGAGGCCAACACCACAGCCACAGCAACGCCAGATCCAAGCCATATCTGCACCTATGCTGTAGCTTGTGGTAATGCTGGATCCTTAACCCACTGAGCAAGGCCAGAGATCAAACCCACATTCTCACGGACATTATGTTGCGCTCTTAACCTGCTGAGACACAACAGGAACTCTTAAAATAACTTTTTTTAATATTTTAAACTAAAAAAAAGATGTAGATGCTTTATACCTACTCAGACTAATAATTAAGAAACTTAAATTTCTCTTCTTGGCCTTTTCCATCGCTAGAATGAAATGACGCATTATGAGAGAGCTACTGGAGTTTGGATTTTTTTAAACCATTGTATAACTCAAAATGCTAAGATTAAAACTCCAGTAAAAAAAAAAAAAATCAGATAGCACAGTCTATACAGACATGTGTCTACTCCAAGATTTGAAGAAAGAAGAAAATAATTTTAAGGGCAGGAGTATTACAGAAATCAATTTTAAATATAATTTTCCCCCACAGTTACTTGTAGCTGCCTAAAACTTTTACAATCACTCATTTATGCATTCTAATTATTAAAATTTCTGTTCAGATTTTCAGGGACTTTCACATATGAATCACTTGAAACTCCATCATTCCACTGAAATGAACACGTTGATCCACATGTTCCAGATTTTGTATCGGGGACTATCAATCTCCTACACTCACTACAGGTTTATCTATCCTTATGTATGTCATGTTTCCCAGTAAGAGAGATATTTTAAAGAGTTAACAAAAGGGAGTTCCCACTGTGGTGCAGTGGGTTAAGAACCCAACTACAGTGGCTCAGGTTGCTGCAGAGGCACAGGTTCGACCCCTGGCCCAGCAGCAGTGGGTTAACGGACGTAGTCTCAGAGGTGGCTTGGATTCAGTCCCTGGCCCGGGAACTTCCACATACCACGGGTGCAACCATTAAAAAATAACAAGAAAAAGAAAAAGAGTTAAGAAAAGAAAAAGGTAGGACTATGAAAATATAGTCCTGTGGGAGCTTTTTTTTTTTTCCATCCAAGCGCAAATAATTTTTTTCAAGTTGTCCAACACTTAACATAGTCTAAATACCTTTCTGTATCTTAAGGATATAGACAGGAGTTGGCGACTATTAACTTACACTGAACTGAAATTATGCAACTGTTACTGAGATGCCAAGAAAGTCACATGGCACATCATAGGAAAGGAATGCCAGGGCTTAGCAAATGCCCAGAGTCACTCACCAAGGCTGTGCTTGTTTTAGTTTGGACAGGTTAATTTTCAAAAATTCTTCACCTGATAAGCAGAGAGTAACCTTAATTCCAGTAGAATGGATTCTCTCTGTTCAAGTTTGTGGCCACCATTCAAATCATAATCATCATAGAAACACATCTCTTGGCTGTACGTTGTAAGCTTATATCAATAACAGGTCCTTAGCCTGATACACAGATTACTGGCCAAATCTGTGGGTTCCCTACCCACGAGCCATCCTCCTTCAACTTTGTCCTGAAACTGGGCTCTGATATATATCATGGGTGCCTTTCCAGGTGATTAATCTGAGCTTCTCAGAGCAATTGAATTTCTCTTCTAGTGACTCGTTTTCATCATGGCTTTCTGAAGTTATGCTACGAAGTTTTCTCCTGGGCTCTGAAAGTTTTCCTCCCTCCCGAAAAGATATAAAAGGCCAGGATGTGGGGAGACTGGGACCCTCCAATATTACTGGTGGAATTATCAAGCCTGAAAAATTCTGTCACCAGTCTGGAAAAGAGTTTGGCAATTTCACAAAAAGTCTGATGTAAATTTATCATACAATCCAGCAACTCAACACGTACATATCTATACAAGAGAAATGAAAACATGTGTCCATACAAAAACTCAAGCATAAATGTTCCTAACAGCATTATTCAGGATAGCTAAAAAATGGCAACAAGCCACATGCCCTATATCTGATGAACAGGAAAGATGCAGTACAGCCACCTGATAAAACACTGCTCAGAAATAAAAAGGAACAAGGTACTAATACATGCTACAATATGGATGAACTTCAAAAACTTTATGGTAAGCAAAAAGAGCCAAACAAAAGGATCACAATTGTATAATTCCATCTATGTATGAAATATCCAGAAAAGGCAAATCTGAAGAGATAGAAATTCCATTAGTGGTTGCCTGAGACCAGAGGGTAAGAACAGAAATTGACTGCAGTTGGGCACAGGGGATATTTAAGAGTGATAGAAAGTTCTAAAAATGGTAATGGTTACACAACTCTGCACATTTGCCCCAAAAAATAAATAAACAAAGGAAGAAAGAAAGGAAAGAAGGAAGGAGGGAGGGAGGGAAGGAAAAATATAGATATAGACATAGATAGATAGATATGGATAGACAGGGATTCAATCCTTCCTATCTGAGGTTCCCAAGAGGCAACGTGATGTTGAAGCTGCAGGAGCTAACTCAGGACCAGAAGGAGAAAGTCAGCTAACCAAGAACCATGCATGACATTGCTGAGCTACTAAATTAGTCTTGAAGTAGACCTAATCCAAATTCATTTAAGGTGAAACCAAAAAATAAAATAAAGTAAAAACCCTACTTTTTAAGGCACTTCTAGTTAAGTATGTCTTACTTGAAGCCAAAAGCATCCTGACTGATACAGACCAGAAATACAATCACTAGGGCTTCTTCAGTGATAGATGAGTCACATAAACACTTAATCTGGAAGGAAGAATAGAACTTTGAAAATATACATGCTATTAGACTGAATGTCCATATTCCTCCCAAATCCATATGTTGAAATTTAGAGACATCAAAATTACGATATTTGGAAGTGGTGCTTTTGGCTTCTGATTAGGTCATGAGAATGCAGCCCTGGTGAATGGGATTCATGCCCTTATAAAAGAGCTGCCAGAGAGCTCCCTTGCCTCTTCCACCATGTGAGGACACAGCAGAAGACAGTATCAATGAACCAGAAAGCCAGCCCTCACCAGACACGGCAGCTTGGTCTTGGTCCGCTCAGGCTCTAGAACTGTCACAAATAAATTTCTACTGTGTCTGAGCCACCCAGACTATGGTACTTGGTCACAGCCATCTAAACTGACTAGGACAATGCATTTGTGCTGACATACATCTGTTCCGGCATTTCTTTTTCCTAACTCAAAGAATTATATTACATTTATAGTTGTACAGCCATCATCACAACCTAATCAGGCATTTCTAACTAGGCTGCACATTACTATCCTATGTGACACGAGACACATTTAAGGTGGCACCAAGTAGCTGTTTTATTAAAACCATATTTCAGCCCCAGCTTGAACTAGCACTTGTTACCATTCCAACATGTTTCTCATCCACTCTCTTTCATGTTCAGCAGGAATCAAGTGCCTTCAGCATCCCCAGTACATTTCAGTTATCATCCCATGCTGTAGCCCTCCACGTCTTTGCAAGTCATATTTGCCGAGCCTAGAATGTTCTTCCCATTGACTACACGTTAAAGGGCTATGTGCCTTTTAAACCCCAACTTGGGAAAGTTTTCCCTAACCCCAAAAGACAATAACTCCCTGTCCTGATGTTAATGCCATACCTTGTACATACGCTCGTAATATCATTATAGAATAAATGCTATTAACACCTCTATCACATTGTACTGGAATTGGGTTTACTATTCTTATCTTCCCTGTTGTAAATAGCAAAGGGTAGGAAGTTAAAAAACAGCTCTTTTATTGGGGTGATTTAGAACAAATCACTTCACTTCTGTCTCAACTTCTGTTAGATAGACATAGATACTATCATTCCATCTCTCTTAGGCTACCGTGAGACTTAACTGAGATAAGACATGTGAGTGTATTTTGTCAATTATAAAATACTCACAAATTTTACTTAGAAAAGGTAAGATCTGTGAAAGGTACGCAATGGATCACACAAATCAGGACAAAGATGTGCTCTCTCACCATTTATGAAAACAGCTCTAGCCAAGACTACCATTGAGCACTGACCTCCCAAACGCCTAGGCCCAATTCTATTCTCAGTCGTCATCTTGCTCAATCTATCAGCATCACCGATAGTCTTGCCTTCTCCTGGAAATACTCTCCTGACTGGGCTTTCACCTCAGTGGCAGTCCCTTCTCACTATTCTTTACTTGCCGCTTCTCACCTTCCCTACTTCTGAATCTAAAGGGCCCCAAGGCTCTGTATCAAGGCTTCTTCCCTTTCTACACTCACTCCCTTAGTGATCTCATCCAGTCTCATGGTTTCCAAGAGTATTTGATTTCTTCCAACTCATGAATCTGTATTTGTAGATTTCTTCCCTGAAAACCAGATTTGTGCATTAAACTGCCTAGACGTTTTGTTGTTGTTTGCCTTTTTTTAGGGCCGCACCCACGGCATATGGAAGGTCCCAGGTTAGCGGTCCAATCAGAGCTGCAGCTGCTGGCCTATGTCACAGCCACAGCAATGCCAGATCCCAGACACACTGATCGAGGCCAGGGATTGAACCTGCATCCTCATGGATATTAGTCCGATTCATTTCCACTGCACTACAACAGGAACTCATCAAACTGCCTAGATGCTTTAAAAGTATCTTAACCTTTTTTTTTATTTTTACCCTTTTTTGGCATACGGAATTCCTGACCCAGAGATCCGATCTGACCTGCAGTTGCAACCTACACCACAGCTCCAGCAACACCTGATCCTTTAACCCACTGTGCCAGGCCAGGGATTGAACCAGGGTCCTGGTACTGCAGAGATGCCACCAATCCTGTTGTGCCAGGGCAGGAACTCCAAAGTATCTTGGTCTTAATGTGTCCAAACTGAGCTCATAGCCTCCCCAATCCCAAGTCCACACTTCATCTCAGTTCATAGGCACCGGGTCCATCTAGGTGCCCAGGTCCAAAAAAAAAAAAAAAAAAAAAAATCCCAGACAATCGCTCTCTTTCTCTCATACTTCCTATCCAATCCACCAGAAATCTCTCCAACCAAACTATCTTCAGATTTCAATTCCCTTCCCACTCCTCCATGCTACTTTTGCCCTTATCCAAGTTGCCATCACCCCTCACATGATACCTGAAATAGCTTCCTAAATGGCCTTCCTGTTTCGGCTTTTGCCCATCTTTTGTCAAAAGCTCATTCCTTCACTTCTTTCAGATTATCCCTCAAATTGTCACCTTCTCCATGAGGTTACCCTTGGCCATCTCACAGAAAACTGCAACCCCTTTTCCTCCTATTCCTAATCTCCCTTTCCTGGTTTATTCTTCTCAATAGTGGTTGCCCCCTTTTAACGTATATTTTACTGCCACTAGAACAGCTCCAAGAGCACAAGGACTTTTATTTCTTCTGTATCCACAGTGCTTAGAGCAATATCTGACACATAGAGGGCACCTGACTTAAAAAACAAGTGAATGAGGAAAGAATGGATGAACAAAGTAAGCTCCTAGATTCATGATAAATATATTTCTAAACATCTGTGTCTTCAACAATATTGGGCAGAAATCCATCAAAGTTCTTAGAAATGACTGACACTTTAAAATCAGCAAATTTGAAGCCATAAAGAAGAACTCAAAGTAAAGTCAGAAACACCTAATGCTCTTAAAGAAACTTATAACAAATAAGTAGAAATGGAAGTCAAGAGGTAGCAAAATATTCAATTGATCACCTCCTAGATTTTAAAATTTGAAGTTAAATAAATGCTTTATAAGATGCTTATTAGTATTTGTTGTATTCACAATTTTAGAAGGCATAGCTGAATATTTAGATTTTCTTCCTGTGTAAGTTTCTTGTGAATACTTTTACAGACTGTTCTGGTTTCAATAATTGAAACTAATCCATTTCAACAAACAGTTTTAAATAACTGAGACTATAAAATTTGATACTTGTAGCAAAGTTATTAAGTATATTTGGTTATAAACTAAGAATTAACATCATAGAGAAAAACATCAAGGAATTTTAAACTGTAATTACAAATTGTTATATTAGTAGTTGCTATACTAAAGATACATAATCTGCTGATAAAAACAATTGTTGTCCACAAAGTTTTGCATATATCTAGAAAAAACTTCTCCCATTTTAATATTGATTTATCCCATATTTTCTTTTTAATTATCATCATTTCTAGGCAACTATCTGCTGGTAAATTACAAATGAGAAGGAGCAGTACTTTAACATTCCCATCAGAAACTTCCTAGGGGTAAATGAATATAATCTTCCTCAAACTAAATGATCACTCAGAGATGGCAATGTATTTTGCTAAATTACAGATCTAGAAAATGAAAATCCAAGATGTTAAACTTCATTTCACAATGATATGCTATTCTTCCAAGTGTTGTTTATACTGTTGAGTATTTTATTTAAATAAAGACCATTCTACAAAAACTAATATCAGAAAATGTGCTGTAGCTCTTGATTTCCTCATCAAGAAATCACTGAACCATCACTTTATATCATATCTGAAAACTGAATGAACAAAATTTTTTAAATTCTAAGTCTACTCCTCATTGACACCATTGAAAATAGAGAATTTGAGTAAATTATTTCTAGAAACTTGCTCTTATCTCAATTTACAGAAGTGTTTGTAAGAAAAGGAAAGGTCACACATTCCAAGAAGAAGGAATGACCTTTGGCAACACACTTACACATAGCAAGACTTAATAAACGTTTGTTGAAGTGAATTAACCCACACTTAACTGAATGAAGACTTGAATAAACATATTTTTAGAGGAAAAAAAAATCTAAACATGTGAAAACTTCTCTCCAAACTTACCTTGAATATTTCAGTGATACTTTTGGTTAATATGACTTGAACTTTGCAAGGCAGTCAACAAAGAAAGTTGGAAGTATCAAAAGGTCACTGATTCATAGTAACAGGCAACAGTGGTCATTTTTATTATATTTAAACATATTTATAGATGCTTACCCCATGTTAAGTTTTTTTCTCACCTATACAGTTTTTAAAAATATATTCCCTACAAAAACCCTATGGGATAAGTGTTATGATCCCTGCTTAACAAATGAGAAACTGATACCCAGGAAATCAAGGAACCTGTTCAAGGTTATTCAGAGAAGTTTCCTGGACTGGGATTCAAACTCGAGTCTGCTTCATTCCAAATTCTATTGCTAAACCTCTGATCCCAACTCAGAGTGGCCATTAAAACACATTTAACATACTCACTTCAGATATCTCTAAGTAAAATGGGTGTTGGGAAATAATACTGCACTCTACACTGACACCCACCCCCCACAATATTTCAGCAGATAAACTTTTGTTGCAAACATTTCAGGAAATCTGACATTTCCATGTAACACACTTGGCCGAAAGTATACTTCACAGAAACTGCAAAGCCTACTTCCTGAACTAATATTCCTAAGCTAAGCAGTTATGCAAAATGATTGTTACGAATGCACACAAAGTTTTCTGTCTGTAACTCCTCTGTTCAACAGTCTTAAAATGAACTTCACAAGAGAAGATGCTCCTTAATTATAGGCGTAATCACCAATTCACAAAATCTTAAAGCTAAAAGAGTTCAAGTTTTTTTAACCTAACCTTTTATTTTATAGATGATAAACTAAAGTCCAGGAAGGTTAAGTTGCTTGTCCAACTTTCTACAACTAGAAAGAAGCAAATCATAATACTTTTATTTATAGCAGGATAAAAAACTTCCAATTGCCAATTATCTTTTTTAACTACACTTTAATATCTCAATTACAGTATATAGCAATGATAGTCAACATCTGTAGGATTTAAAACCTCCTTGAACTTGAATCATTTTGAGGATCAAATCCTACAACTTAAATCATTTCAAAGCAATCTATTCTAAACAAAGAAAATCCTCACTTTCCATGACACACAACTGCTAAACAAGGGAAGTAAATACTGTATCAAAATAGTTTTTTATATTACCAACAGTATTTATGTGAACTTTTAAATGCTTTCTCACAGAGATGATCAAGAATGGATTATAAGACATAAAAGAAAGAAGACTCAATGACCACTATGGATACAACGTATACCATAAAGATTAAACAAATTAAACCGCCTCTGGTGTTATTACATAGTCAAGTTTTTATTCTGATAAAACTTATTGTATTTTATATTGACTCCTAGATATTAGGAATTCATTTCTTTCTGGCCACTTTTGGATTTTGTTTAGCAAAATAAATGTCAAAAGTGAAAAAACTTAAGCAAATCACAAAAGCTCTGGTGTTATAAAAACATTCACTGTGACATTTGAAAGCAAAAACAATCATAAATAAAATAGGACATCTGCCTATCAGGCCCATCATTGTTATATAACTTTCTTTAGTGACGACATAATCCACATTCACTACGTGTGATAATGTTGAAGAAGACATTGTAAAAGTAATAAAATCTGTTTAGAAGTACCCAAATGATCATTCCAAATGAAAATAAACCTACAAAAACCAGATGAAAACAAGGAAACTCAAAGTCGTAAATCACTTTGATCCGGCAACAGTTCAAAAATAACTAGACAATCCTGTAATGGCATAAGCACCAGCCCCAAAATGAAGTATCTGATAAAGTATTAGGAAAGCAACATACCTTCTTTAAGGTGGAGAATTTCCAGGGACCGAATTGTAGTAATCCACATAGGGAAGGCGTTATCAAAAATTCCAACATCTTAACTTTTAAGCAACTCCAAAGGAAGAAGTTTGGTAACTTTTCATCCAGGAATGACTCGATGTTGTATTATACTTCCACAAAGATCACTGTTCGTTAAGAACAATGCAGTACAGAGGAGCTCAGCGTACTCATGATGCGTTCTAGATGCTGGCAGTGATAATCACACCTATACAATAGAAATTAATTGATGTTAGCTTCCAAGTCTTTCTTCACACCCAGGTTCTCTTTAAAAAAAAAAAAAGTAGCCATAGCATTAATATATTTCTTTCTTTGACATGAAAACTCAAAAACTCCATGATTCTGACACCAGAATCATTTCCAGCAGTAAGTTTTAAATAATGGATACTACTATACAAAATCGGAACTTTTAGAAGTTCAAACAGACTGTTTGGCTGTTTCCTTCAGCCATTAGCCCCACAATCTGATGTTTCATCTGTCCTGTCAAACCCTAAAGACAGAGGAGAAAGGCAAAGGGTGCCAGGAAGGGGAACGGAGAGTGCTGATAAACTACCTTGATATTTGGAACAATCCCACAAAAACATACCTGATGATAATGACCTAAGTTTACATTTTCTAATTCAGAAACCCTGCTTCACACATTTTTAATATTTAATCATAGAGAGAACATACTACGATTGCCCACTTTCAACAAACTCCTAAGTTCTGTCCCTAAATGTCTTTCTATGAACCAAGTGACTGGGCGGATAAGCAACTTGTGAGGTGAAGTGGGAAAACGCCCAAAGAAATGTCCTGTAAAGTGGAGATGTTTACTAGCTGCGCAGTGTTCGCCTCATCTGAGCAAGGACCAACCTAGAAACACTGCGAAGAGAAGCTCCTCGGGCAACAAAGTTAGGGAGTCTCCTTTTGCCTGCAAACGCGGAGGGAGTTGCGCTGCTTCCCTACCCTGCAGGAGCAGCCACAGCCATCCCTCTTTGGGGCGGGCGTGGCAGGCAGAAACAAAAGGTTAAAACACAAAAGGCGGGGCGGACCGCTGGGTCTGAGCAGCTTCTGGCTCTCGCGTTCCCCTTTCTACTCAAACACGTTGAAATGGGGCGGGGGTGGGGGGCGCGGAAAGTCAGAGAGGTGATGGTGGATCGCCAGGACCGCGGAGGTTATTCTGGATGGGTCGTGAAACTGAAAGGGGCGGACGGGATGGCCGATTCTAACTAGTGGTCCAGGCCTCCATCCCTGCATCTCTGACATTAGGGAACCTGTGGCTTCTTCCTCCACCCTACCCCAGCCCCAAGGAAAACTTTCTGAACTCTTACCTGTTTGCTCCAACCCCCTTGACCACAAACGTAAGAGTCCACCCCCCTACCACCCAAACCTCCCCTGAGTTCTATTGTTACAGCTTTGGGTATTGTGCGTTGGATCAGACTCGCGCTCCGCATACTGCTAAGTTATAAAATGGTGAGGAAACGACCCCCACCTCCATATCTTTCTTTTGCTTAAGCAAAGTCAGAGCGGGGGTGAGGGCGGGGGCAGTCTGGGCAAGTCCCCATCCATCTCTGCAGGCTTCCCTCCCGACGGCGCGCAGCTGGGAGAAAGGGAGGCAAAGCCCCCTCGAGACACCCTTCTCCCATCCCCCCAGCTCCACATATAAAGAAGCACTTGAGAGAAATGCCCGCCTGGCTTTTGCCTATTAGAAATAAACAAATAAAACAATCTGTGCAAGTTCGTTAAAGAACAAAAGAGAAGGGAACGGGGAAAGGAGGGACAACTTGGCCAAACTTCGCCACTGCACTGCGCCTCTGTCCCCCGAAGGGCGGGGAGCGGGGCGACTTCAGGGGGAGAGGGGTAAACAAGACAACCGTCCCCACTCACCTTCTTCCCCACTTCATCGCACTTTTTGGAGACATGTCCCTCGTTGCGGTCCGCGAGGCGCTCGGACACTTTTGTGTGGCCTGACAGCGGAGAAAGTCGCGGCAGCAAAGTTGCGAGAGGGAGATACCCGGGCGTCCGGGGAAGAGGGGAGGGGAGAGTTCATCAGAGTTCCCCCTTTTGTTCCAAGTCCCGGAGCAGACAAAGAGGCGGCGAGCGGCGGCAGGTTTCTCCCTCTCACCCCTTCTTCCTCTCTCCCTCCCCTCCCCTCCCCGCCCCCTCCCTCTCCCCGCATCTCCCGCCCGGCTCGGGAACCTCAGAGGCTGGCCGGGGCGGCTCAGTCCCCAGCTCCTCGCAACTCTGCTCCGACCCTCTCCTCCCACGGAACTTGCCCCGGGAGATGCCAGTCCTGGTCCCCTCCACACCCACCAACCACCCTTTTACCGCTCCCTCTCCCCAAAGCGCTCAAGTCTGGGGGGATGGGGGAGGAGGAATCTCCAAAATCATTGTTTCCGGGAGATGCACCTCTTTGTTTGCACTTTCCCTGCCAATCAATGTGAGCAATCCACTTTGCCATCGAGTTTCTGTCAGTTTTCCCCCATCCCAAGAGGCAAAATACTAACGGTAAGGGGTCAACCCCAGAAGATAAAGGCGCTTAAACAATCTAGAGGTGGGGTGCACCCCAGCCTCTCCATCCTGGTTCCTCCACTCGACTCACCCCCTCCACCCAAGACGCCAAAACAACTCAAAGGGGCTTCAAGAAGTGGTGGAAAACTCCCCTCTCCCTCCAGCTTACCGCCACCCACTCTGTCCCTTGGGAGCGCCCTCTTATCTGCAGGACAAAGCTCAGCTCCGGGTCCCGCCGGGACCTCTACCCCACGGGCTACCTGTTGCTGCAGGCGCTGCGCGACTCGGTCCAGGGGCGCCGAGGGCGGATTCCCACCTCGAGCATCACGCCCGCCTCTGAGACCCCAAACTGCCCTAACCTCAGACGTAGAGGGCCAGCCTCTCTGGATCACCGCGCTCCCTGTGACCCTGGAGCCAAGCGTTCCTCACCCGTTGCCTTCCCTATACCATTGCCTAGTCCTCCCTCCAAAGATCAGACTCGGAGTCCCTGGCCGATTCCCCCTCCTCTACACCCCGAAAAGGCTGAGCATCCCCCCTTTCCGTCTCCTCCGCCACTGCCTCGTCCCGGGCAAATCAGGTGTCTCCCACCAGGAACAGCTCTGGACCATCCCCTAGTCCTTTACCAGTCGTTCCCCGACTTCCAGAACCGGGGACCCCATCCTCACCTTACCCATCCCTAGACCCTCATCCCAACTGCGGGCCACGGTACTGGCTCTCTGAGTGACTTAGAGCAGAGCTAATTTTCCTTCTGGATCTCACTAGAATTCAAGAGGAAAGCTGAGAGGTGGGGGAAATGGAAGAGAATGGGGGGCCGCAAAGGGAAGCAGTTTCTAGGGCAAAAGAAAAAACAATTCCAAAGCCAACATCCACCCTCCGAGAGGTATCCGTCCCATCGCGCACCTTCGCCGCCACCCCCTTTTTTCCTTCCCTACCCTAGACTTGGGACCTTTGGGTTCGTGAAGTTTAGGGGTAAAGGGATGAGGTAGCAGGAGGCTTGGGAACTTGGGGCCAGTATCCGGAGTAGGGTTGGGGGTAGGGGATGCCTGAGGGAGGGGGTGGGGGGGTAACAAGCGAAGAGCCCCTGCTGCGTCCGGAATGTCGCGGCTGGAGGTCCCTGTACTCGCCCGGCGACTCCTCCCCAGGTCTCTTCCCCGGAGCAGAACAAAGACGCCGCGAGGAGCGCTTCTGTCCTCGCCTCCCGGCGTCCGCACCCCGCCCTCTGCTTCGCTCGCACGAGCCCACGCCGCTCTCGGAAACTTTACAACCAACTTCCCCCAGAGTTAGCGCGCGCGCGGCGGAGGGAACAGAAGAAATGGGGACAATGTCACGCCGGACTAAAGATGCCCTCTTTCCCGTCCCCGCCCGGACGAGGAGCACCACTTCGTACGCCGCGGGTCCCTGCGCGCCCAGGACGACCCACGGTGCAAGGGCCAGGGGAACCCGCGTTTTCCCCTGAAGAGAAGGAAAAGAGTTTTCGATCAGACGCGTGCAGCGCTGGGTCGTGGGGTCGAGGAAAGAGGCGGCAGATAGAGAAGCCAGCAGAGGGAAGGCGGAGGGCTCCGGCTCGGACTGTTGCGTGAGGCGAGGGCGTGGAGCGAGCCCGCGTGTGAGCCGCGCCCGTCGGGCCGGGTTCCTGAGCTCCCGGTCCCTCCCTCTGAGCTCCGCGAACTGCCGCGAGGCCTGCGCCGCCCGCCTCCTGGGGCATCGGCCCGCTCACCTGCCCGGAGCCCCAGACACCTGCGCCGCCTCGTCCTCGAGCCTCGGGTCTACCGGGCGGCTACTCGCCTACTGCAAGCTCAGAAGTCTCATCTTAGGGATCTCGAACGCATCAACAACCACCACAAAGAGAAAACAGCCCCCACCCACTCCTGTCTGGCACATTTTCCTCTTTGTCTACTTATGAGGACTTCCAGAATTCTCTTTTTAGGAGAAGTCTACCCTCCTCCTGTGACAAATTCTTACTTTCTGCTCTTCTCTGGGATCTGCTTGGAAAGTAATGAGAAGCCAGTACTTCGAGACAATTCTATTCTGCTACCTCTCGAAAGTACTAGAGCTGTGGAGTAAATCAACAAAGAGTTGCTAACTTCTAAATAATACTCAGTACCCCACTTACTGTTGTAGTGGACTAACTGAATCGATTAAAACATTACCGAACCTTTGGGAAAATATCTACTGCTTGTTTCTGCCTTTTCTCAAGTTATGAGGAGGAAGAGCCACTTACAAGGGGGACAGTCAATATGGGGAAGCCTTCTCCCTGCTTCATGCAATACTCCTGTCAGAGTCCTCTGAGGCCTCTGTCTTCCTCAACCTGCTTGTGAACAAAGTGCTTTCCTCCCACGAGTCTTGGTCCTTCACTGGTCCGAGATCCCCCATCTCCATTCCTGGGCTGCTCTGTGTCTGACCTCGCCACTGCTACTTCTGCAAAGGATGCCATCTTTGCTCAAATGCCACCAGGTTATTTTAAAAATGTTTTAATTAATTGAAATCTAGGCCCAGGAGTTCTCCTGTAGTGCACAGGGTTAAGGATCCAGTGTTGTCACGGCAGCGGGTAGGATCCATGCTGTGGCACAGGTTTCATCCTTGGCCTGGGAACATTCATGAGCCCTGGTCCTGCCTGCTCCCCTCACCCAAAAAAACATCTAGGCTCAGTCTCAGGCAAACGGGCATCTTATAGCCAGTTGGTCAGTCTCTCCCCTTCTCTGCTTCTTCTTTTTTTTTTTTTTTTTTTTTGCTCTCTTTAGAGCCGCACCCGCAGCTTATGGACGTTCCCAGGCTAGGGGTCTAATCGGAGCTGCAGCTGCCAGCCCACACCACAGCCACAGCAATGCTGGATCCTTAACCCACTGAGCAAGACCAGGGATTGAACCTGCATTCTCATGGATCCCTAGTTGAGTTCATCAACCACTGAGCCACGAAGGGAATTCCCTCTGCTCCTCTGTTCGAGAACTTTCTTGAACAGAAGACCCCACTCTGCCAGTGCAGGGGTGCAGGCTAGAAGTGCCAGGCAGGTAATGCCCCTCAGAGGAGCCCTCAAGCAATCAAGGATGAAAGTGCATTTATTTATTTATTTTTTTTTTTTTTTTTTTTTTTTTTTTTTGCCTTATCTAGGGCCGCACCCGTGGCATGTGGAGGTTCCCAGGCTAGGGGTCTAACAGGAGCTGTAGCTGCTGGCCTTCGCCACAGCCACAGCAACGCGGGATCCGAGCCATGTCTGCAACCTACACCACAGCTCACGGCAACGCCACATCCTTAACCCACTGAACAAGGCCAGGGATCGAACCCGCAACCTCATGGTTCCTAGTTGGATTCATTAACCACTGAGCCACGACGGGAACTCCGAAAGTGCATTTAAAATTACCTCACTCCCCCACCTGGAGGTAGGACTCTGCCTACTAAGCTGCATTCTACACTGTCTCTCACAGGTCCCCAACTCTGAGCCTCGGTTTCCCATAGCAATAACTTGCTCGCCACCCTCTGTTGGCTACCTTCCTCACCTGTCTCCCTCTACTTCTAGCGCTTTCTGCCATCATCCCAAACAGACCACAGACCTTGCCATCAAATCCTGGTCTCGAGGTCAGCTTCTGTGGGAACTCAGCCTAAGCCACATCTCAGGTACGTGCTTTGTCAAGGGAGGAACTCATTCTATTCAGAGAACAAAGCTACAGAATCAGACCTTTCCTGGAAAAGAGGTTATTTCAGCAAGAAAAAGTGTTTTAAGTTACCTAGTTTACTTTTAAATTAGCAATTTTATTGAATGAAGGATAGAATCCTATCCTGTGTGTGAAATTTTTGTCCATGGATTTATAAGAGCGGTTCCTTAAGTCTAATGCCAGCAGACAGTAATGTGACAGGAAATCCTAGTAAAATTATCTTTTTTTGAAAATGAGATAGAAGTAACATAGAGGGCTTTGACTGAGCCTCTGATGAGAGTGAAGGAGGATGATAAACACATCTCATCCTATGTTTCAGCGTGACACAGTCAGTAATATTCCCAGTGACAGAGCCTACAGTGTTTTTTAGCAAACTTCTCACAGCATAAATTGGCCAACTCTTGCAACAGTTTTCAAGAAATTATATATTAAATCTTATTCTCCTCTTAGCTATCATTATGACTAAGTCCTTAAGCATCCGCATAATTATAAACCCCAGTGCCATCCCTAGCTCCTAGAACTTTCCTTCTTAGGTTGCTTTCACTGCTGTTCTTCTTCAGTTCTCCCTGTGATGGTCCTCAGTGCTGGTCACCAAATTTTTGTTGCTCTCCCTCCAGGCACATGTTAGGAACGCAATTCCCTACGCCCCCTGAATCGGACGCGGCCACATGATCTGTTCTGGTCAATGACATGTGAGCAGAAATAATATGTCTTTTCCAGGTGGAAGCTTTAAGAGCCAGGATGCGATTTCATATGCCCCCTTGGCCATCTGCTACAGTGCTGCGTAACATTGCTCATTTAGCCTGGGTTCTAGAGTGAGCCCCTCAGCCAACTTCAGGGGTTGTATTGTGTCAGTAAAAAATAATCTTTTCTTGACATAAGCCAGTGAGATTTTAGGGTCATCACAGCATAACCTGGCTGATACCTGCTTGCTCAGATAGCCTCAGTCATGTATCTTTGGAAAGCTACACTTCCAGTTTCCTTATGGGTTTGGGACCTTGGAGAGTTTATATAGGAGCTCCTATGAACTTCCCACAATATCTTGCAGATGGACTTCAAGTTTAATGGTAGTGTACTGGGTAAATTCTTTTCTTTATGAAACACTAGTTTATCTTCTTATTCAAAAAAAAAAAAAAAAGGCTACCAACAAACTACTAAGAAGGGGTAGGATTTTGAGGAGTCTGATACACTTCATTTTTGCATCTGCCCCCAGAAAGAACAAACTGTCCCCAGTCTTGGTCACTGGCTTACCAATTTTCAGAACTTCTTTAATCAACACTGTAAGCTCAGTGAATCTTTTTTTTTTGCCTTTTTTTGTCATTTTAGGGCCGCACCCGCGGGATGTGGAGATTCCCAGGCTAGGGATCTAACAGGAGATGTAGCCGCCGGCCTACGCAGCAGCCACTGCAACGCGGGATCCGAGCTGCGTCTGCGACCTACACCACAGCTCACGGCAACACCGGATCCTCAACCCACTGAGCAAGGCCAGGGATCGAATCCACAACCTCATGGTTCCTAGCTGGATTCGTTAACCACTGTGCCACAACGGGAACTCCCAGCTCAATGAATCTTTATTATACCACATTTTCTTTTTAGGGCCGCACCTGAGGTACATGGAAGTTCCCAGGCTAGGGGTCAAATCAGAGCTGCAACTGCCAGCCTGTGCCATTCCTATTCCCACAGGAAGAGCAATGTGGGATCTGAGCCATGTCTTCGACCTACACCACAGCTCATGGCAACCCCAGATACTTAACCCACTGAGCAAGGCCAGGGATAGACCTCACTGGATACTAGCCAGGTCCTTAACCCACTGAGTCACAAGGGAAACTCCTAACATACTACCTTTTCTTGGCCATACCCATGGCATGTGGAAGTTCCTGGGTCAGGGATCTAAGCCTTGCCACAGAAATGATCTGAGCCATAGTAGTGACAATGCTGAGTCTTTAACCGCTGGCCACCAGGGAACTCTGTATGACACTACATTTTAAACTAAATTTTTTTTGACAAGTCACTTAACCTTGGGTGAAGTTTTATTGGTTTTATTTACCTGAAAAGTCATCACCTACTTCCTGGAGTTGTTAGGAGGATTAAATGAGCTATTAAAGCCCTTAATTGAGGGGCTACATGTAATAATTCAGTTTCAGATATTTCATAGCTTATCTGTCAATTTGCCTGGTCAGGAACATTACTCAGGAGACTTGCCTGTTTTGAAATGTTTTCTGTTTTCTTAATACCCAAGCAATAATCAATATATTACAAAAATGTTGTTAGGAATAACAAACAGCCCATCTTTTTCATTTCCCAAAGAATATCTGGAAAAAGAAACCTCGTTTTACTTCTAAGCCCTAAGGATTGTTGGCTTGACTTGTACTCTTGTTGTTGCTACTGTAATTGTTTCTAATTATTTCTATTTCCTAGGGTAAAATCCCAAGCTCCATAACCTCAATTATAAGGTTCTCCCCAGAAAGTTTCACCACCCCCTCAGTTTGTATTTCCCATCAGTCTGACTCACACTGCAGGCCCTGATAACACTAAATTGCTTGTAGCAATGAATGCCATCTCAGGCTTACATACTCTTACTCATGCTGTTCTCTCTGAAAACATTTAACCCACCTTATTCCTTTTTCTAATCCTTATTTACCTTTCAGATCCTTTTACACCATCATCTCCTGTAGGAAGCCCTTTCAGAACCCCCAAGTTGAACTAAATGTCTCTTCTTCATTTAACCCATCGAATATCTCTCACCTTTCAGGAGGTAGTGGCATTTTTTTTTTTTTAAGAATGTGAGTTTTAGGAGTTCTTGTTGTGGCTCAGCGGAAATGAATCTGACTAGCATCCATGAGGACGCAGGTTCCATCCCTGGCCTCTCTCTGTGGGTTAAGATACGGCGTTGTTGTGAGCTGTGGTGGAGGTCGCAGACGTGGCTCGGATCTGGCATTGCTGTGGCCATGGCATAGGCCGGCAGCTACAGCTCCTATTGGACCCCTAGCCTGGGAACCTCCATATGCTGTGGGTACAGCCCTAAAATTAAAAAAAGAAAAAAGAGAACATGAGTTTTAGAATCATCAGCTGGGTGTGTATCACTAATCTCACTCACTAGCTGTGTGACTGGGATTAAATAACCTCATCTTTTTTTTTTTTTTTTTTTAATTTTGGCCACATCCATAGCATAAGGAACTTCCCAGGCTAGGGATCAAACCTGCACCACAGCAGAGACCCAAGCCACTGCAGTGACAACGCCGGACCCTTAACCTGATGCACCACAAGAGAACTCCCCCACTTCATCTCTTTGACCTTGGCTACCATGTGTAAAATAACATAACACTACCTGCCTCGTGGGATTGTGTGGACAAAATGTCATCAGAAATGTAAAGTGCTAAGCATATAAACAGCTGTCATTTACTGAGTATTTATTAACTCTAGTAGACTAAATAAAGTTAAAGAAGTAAAAGAGCAGAGGGTAAATTTCATTTGGATTCTCAGCTCTTCTTCTCAGGTATAAAGGTCTGGAACCACAGTAAATTATCTTCCTTCGAGACAATGGGCACTGAAAACACAAACTACCTAAACCCCCAAGAGGCTGTTGTGCTATACGAGTTATACCAGAAACTAGATTTCCCAGTCACAGTGCTTCAGTCTTGACCTCAGCATCTACAGGCCGCAGGAGATCATCAGAAGGTTCAGAAAAAGCAAGGACCCTAATGCGTTGTCCATGTATTGGACTGAAGAGAATTTTATCCAGGCTGCGGTGGAGTTTGAGAAACTCCTTCTGCTCTTTGCACTGTATGTGACTGAATAATATACAGTAATTCTCCATTTTCCCAGTAAGAAGACTGCTTAAAAAATTTCGTGGCTGGAGTTCTCATTGTGGCTTAATGAGTGAAGAACCCGATATAGGGTCTGCGAGGATGAGGTTCAGTGGGTTAAGTAGGCCTTGCTCAATGGGTTAAGGATCTGGCGTTACCTCAAGCTGCAGCGTAGATCCAGTGTTGCTGTGGCTGTGGCTGTGGCTGTGGCGTGGGCCCAGCAGCTGCAGCTCCTATTCGACTTCTGGCCTGGGAACTTCCATATGCCATGTAGAAAGGAAAAAAAGAAAGAAAAACATTTTTTGGCCAACTTGAATATACATACTTTTAATCATACAGCTGCTTATTTAATATGCTTCCATATTTTAGTCACATTCGTACATTTAGAAATAATAACTCAGAAATATTTCTCTCTTAATGCCACTAACAGTGCAAGAAACAATTATTTTCTCTTCTCACACAACTTTGTCCTTCCCTACAGCCTCTATGATTCATTTATCTCCCTTTATCAGAGCCCATCACCTTTGTTTCTATTTCAGTTGTTGAAAACACAGCTCTTCTGGAGCTGACACTGATCCTGAAACTGGAAATTTCATTCCAACCCACATATATCATTCACATAACATTTTAAAAAATTACTTACTTTGGCTACAGATGTATAGCTGTGCTAGCTACATGACAGTTGCTTTACCTTTAAAAGATCTGTTTGTAAGGACAATAAAATCTGATGATTGTGAGATCATATCCCAAGGATCAAATTTTTAAAATAAACAAGTCTTGGAGTTCCCGTTGTGGCTGGGGTAATGAATCTGACTAGTATCCGTGAGGACATGGGGTTCGATCCTTGGCCTCGCTCAGTGGGTTGATCCAGCATTGCCGTGAGCTGTGGTGTAAGTCACAGACACGGCTAGGATCCTGCATTGCTGTGGCTGTGGTGTAGGCTGACAGCTGCAGCTCCGATTCTACCCCTAGCCTGGGAACTTCCATATGCTGTGGGTGGGGCCCTAAAAAGACCAAAAAATAAAAATAAAAAATAAATTAAAAACATAAACAAGTCTTTATAAAATATTTTTAGCACCCTTCACTTCTAGTATGTTAGGTGACCTCTATTAGCATCTGGAAACAGCTTGAGGCCGAAAGATTCAGGGTAATGTGGCTTCGCCAAGAATAATTTGTTGTCAAAATAATTGGGAATTTGAGAGATTATACCCTAAGATCTTTTGTGGAAGGCAAACTCCTCTTCTGAAGGATAATTTGGGGACAATATCTTACCTTACATTTAGGAGTATCCTGATATAAATCTGTCTTCTCACATGTGTCACATGCAGCCTTTTTCCATGTTAGTGCAAGAGCGATTCTGACAAATTCCACCCTCCATCTGTCCGAGACAATCCATCAGTGTCTGCTTGCATTTCTTAATGCATTACAACTCCTTGGTTTCTGCCTTCCCATCTGAACCGAGATCATTTCCATGTCATTATTCTAGAAGATTCGAAAACAGCATGGCATCTTTTAAAAACAGATTTAAACGCTGTCCTCTGTTGAGGTTTATTTCCCTCTCTCTCCAGCAACTTTGCACATTCTGCTGTTGCTCACCCAGGTCCGATCATCTGACCATCCCTGCACTGGTGCCACGATAATGTACGCTTCCCAGTGGAAGCAAGTTTCCATCCATTATAGAGCTTTTCTGAAAAACCACTGAATGAATTAGATGGGTGGCACCTTTTCTTAGGAGAACGTACATCGTAACTTCTGATTACAACTCGTGTTCCTGAGTAATTATCCTGTGTATAGAGCAGTTCTTCAGGCTAACATGATTTTGCAACATCAATATCTTTAACTTCAGGGGGAAAACCTGATGCTGTTCCATGTGAAATGGCATAACTTTGGGTTTTAATTCTTGATTCTCTGTTTCATGACATTTAGCCCTTACACCTAACTTTGCTAAAATCTTTAACCCAAAGCAGTACAATTTAATGGAAATGGTCTTACCTGTTTTCTTCCAATTTTGCAATATTTTTGTGCTCCAAAATTCATGTAACTTTGCCATCGCTTTGTATTTCCCGTAGAAATACTTATTTAAGATGATAACAGCCTTTAAACAAGAATAGAACTGATGAATATTTTGCTTTGTGGAGAAAGGTATTATTAGACTTTCTCCTCTAGGCTGAAAAAAAAAAAAATCAAGGTCATCCTAGTCACAGAAGTTTCTCAGAAAGACATTTTTATTATAGCTTTGACTTACTCAATCCAGGAAGCCTATCACTAATAGATACAATTAAAAAGCTCAAGGGATAAACAAGGTGGCTTTTCCCCCAGCCACCTGCTTTCTCTCCCATGCTTTCTATTTTATTGCCCCGTAACACTGATTATGCTTTCTCTACCCAGATTTGGAATAGTCCCCCCCCCTTTTTTTTTTAACTCTGTAAGGGTTATCACCTGCTTTAGGAGAGTGGGATAGTCTAGTTTAGCTATTCCTTTTTCATTTCAGTTTACGTTAGTTCATAAGAGATTTCCTTCAGTTCTGTACTACTTTCTTCCCTCATTATTTATTTAGTTTGCTTTTATTTGCTGGCAGGCTTAGCCCTCATAAAAAGGGCTAGACACAGATCCCTTGATCCAGAGCACAGGCAGGAACTCTGATAACAGCACTTCCCCGCTGGAAGAGGAACCACTTGGTCCCCGTAACAGCCGGGATTACAGCTGGACTCATAAATGGCTGCCAGCAGCCTCCGAAGAATAGAGCCTCGTCTTTAAGGAACTGTGCTAGAACCATCATCCTGTTTAAACTAGGGCAAAGAGGCAACCATTTGTCTTCTCCTTCAGAGCCAGCAATTTTTCCCTGTAATAAATGACTTCATCTCGCAGCTGGAGTTACAGAAGTTAAATTTATAGCTAAGTGCAATCCTTTACTCGTTATAGCACCTTCCAGAGAATTCTCTCATTTATTAGCAAAAATATCACTTTGAGTCAGCAATAAAGGTGCGGATGTGCTCATGCAAAATCACTAAGAATAAAGGTGAGAGTCTGATGCGAAAAAATATATATAAATTATTGCACCAAAAGCATTTCCACATTTTTTTTCCTCCAAAATTTCAAATAAAGTAATAAGACATTTAACAAGGGGTTTTGGCACCTCTGTGCCCAAGAATTAATCTTCGGTCTTCTTCTCTTCTTGTACTATACCTGCCCATCCATGCTGACCCCACCCACTGTGGTCCCCAGTCTTCACGACCCCCATCCCTGTGCTTCCAGCCCAGGGTTCTTCCTTGACCCAAATACCTATAAACCCAATTGCTCCCTGGAGGGGTTTCACCCACAAGTCCCACAGATACCCCTCCTTTATCACAGCGTAAGTGAATTTTACCAGCTTTTTGTCAAAATCAGAAAAATCTCCCCCCACAATCCTTCTTCTTAGCACTACTACCACCCAACTAATTGTGAAGGTTAATTTTATGTCAACGTGACTTGGCTCCAGGTTGCTCAGGTAGCTGATAAACGATTCCTGGGTGTGTCTGGCAGGGTGTTTCTGGCACAGATGGGCATTTGAAAGGACAGAGTAAAGAGGATCACCTTCCCCAAGGTGGGTGGGCGTTATCCATTCCGTGGTGGGGCTGGTAGAACCAAACGGCACTCAGACATGGGCACTCCTGGTCCTCAGAACTTCGGATTCAGGCTGAATTACACAGCTGGCCTTCTTGGTTCTCTAGCTTGTAGTTGGCAGATGGAGAGACTTCTCTACTGGCTCACATAATTACAGAGGCCAAGAAGTCCCATATACATGTCAGGATTCTGCAGAGAAACAGAACCAACTGGATATCTATATATCCTACTGGGCTGTGTATCCTATTCTGTTTTCTGGAGAACCCTGACTAATACACTGTTAAAGGGAACAACATACTGTCTAGCAGCGTTTACCCGTGTCTTCCCCACTAGGTCTTGTGCCTCATTTATCATCACATTTCTAGTGCCTAGCATAGTGCCTGGCATACAACAGGCACTCAATGTCTGTTTAATGGGAAGAATGACATAGAAATGACATGTTGGATAAAACATCAAGAGGGTATTGCCTCTCCTACTACTTCAAAAGTAGATGGCCTTATTTTATCTCTGTTGACTTTGATTTTGCTAGAATTATCACTCCAATCTGTCAAGATTAGTGTGTTTTTTTTGGCAGTTAGATCTAATATGATGGACCCTGCACTCACAAATTCTGCACTTTCAGCTAAGTCACTGATTTCATCAAGGGATTAATGCATCCTGGTGAGAGCCCTGAGGAAGGGCATTAAATATCTTCCTCTACTTTGATATCAATTCATTAACTAATTACTTTCATATTTCGCCTGCTTACTTATCCACCTAATTCTACTGTCATCCAAGCCATGATAACCTTTTTCGCTAAATCATATCTGCCTAAGAGTAAACCTAGTCACAAAAATGTTACACCTTTACTCTGTAAAGTTACTGTTTTTTTTCCTACCCTCTCCTTTACTGTTTATGACATACACCAGTTTTTGGTTTGCATACACTCGGGATTTGATAACATTAACTTTAAATATTTTACGTATTTTAGATATACTTTTAAATTCAATTTTATTGTATTATATTTCTATTACTATTATTACTGTTTCTTTTAAAGGTTTTGCACACACAACATATGGGAATTCCCAGGGAAATCGGAGCTGTAGCAGCCAGCCTACATCACAGCCACAGCAACACAGGATCCAAGTCGCATCTGTGACCTGTGCTGCAGCTTGATGCAACCCAGAATCCTTAACCCACTGAGTGAGGCTAGGGACCCAACCTGCATCCCCATCCTTTGGCTCAGTGGCTTAAGTTGGGTTCTTAACCCACTGAGCCAAAATGGGAACTCCTGTATTATTATTGTTGTTGTTGTTATTGTTATTATTTTATGATCACGCCCATGGCATATGTAAGTTCCCCGGGGCAGGGATTGAATCTGAGTCACAGCTATAACATATGCCACAGCTGTGGCAATGCAACCCACTGTGCTGGGCTGATGATCAAATCCAAACCTCCCAGAGAGACCCAAGCTGCTGCAATGGGATTCTTAACCCACTGAGCCACGGTGGGAACTATTTCCATTATTTTTACTACATGTGAAGCTGAGACTTTCAGAATGGAGATTCTCAGTGATCCTTTGTAGAACACGGCTTGGTGATAGGCCACTGGCCACTGACTGAAGGATATCAAAGGCCAGAGACATGAAAGCTATTTTTGTGTCTATTGTAGCGATGTTTTCAAGGACATTTTCACTATAACATACCATGTCCTCTTTATGTGAATCTACAGGAGAAATGTTTCACAGGTTTTAGGTTCAGAAAAAGTGTTTCATTTATACTTTGGCTTTAATCTTGTGGATAAATCTTGTAATTAGGTAGATCTCCTCTTTGCTTTGTTCCTCAGAAACGTAAAGCCCAATGCGCCACTCTTCTCTAGCACCTACTCAAGGTGAGAAGGTAAATGTGTTTCTGTGTGTCATCCTATCGCTTGCTTTTGTTCATCTGGTTTTTCTACCCTTATTTTCCACCCTCAAAAAATTATTTCAAAAATTCAAGTTTATATTTGATACTTACATAAAATACAGCACGCAAATTGGGGCATAAATAATTTTTTGTGTCTTTTAACTATGGGAATTGAATGCCCTGATTAGGTGATAAGTTTACGTAAAGACTTAAGGCTGATTAACCCAAGGAAACTTAGCTTTTCAGACTATCGTTTTGCATTTGCTAGCTATAATAAGTGTGGCCTTGTTTAAAATTATTTTGATCCAACATTTGTAATATATTCCTTTTATATTTAGGATATGACTATGTAATGTCAAAACCCTTGGATAGAAAGTAAAAATTTCAATTATCTTAGTGTTGGTCCTACTCATCATCACTGAAAGCAAACATTCATGTGACTGAGGGCTCTTTTCACTCTTTACACAAACATCGTCATGTCAGCCCTGTAAAATGAAAGTCCAACTGTCATATCTTAAGAAAGTGAACTCAGGACCCAAGAGACACAGGTTCTGGTCCAACTTATGTACTAAAACTTTAGGGAGGTCTGATCTTGCATTTCCATTTCCATTTCCTCAAATCTGTAAAGCGAAAGTGATGCCTCTTGGGTTCTATAGATCAACTGAGATAATAGATATAAAAGCACCTGGAGAAATATGAAGTGCGATATGATTATTAGAGAATCGCTTTGAGTCAGAAAACACATCATTATCATCGCTACATAATGATACTTTACATACAAAGCTTCTGACTGCCTTTAAGCAGAGCAGGTCACGGGATGCATACATATCCATGTGCAAGTTCGTGAGTTTAAAAAAAGGAAGTGCAGGGAGTTCTCGCGTAGTGCAGCAGGTTTAGGATCCAGTGTTATCACTGCAGCAGCTTGGGTTGCTGCTGTGGTATGGGTTCAGTCCCGGGTCTGGGAACTCCTGCATGCCATGGGCGCGGCAAAAAAAAAAAAAAGGAAGTGCAGTGCCTTAGCATTTTAGCCATAGAAATAAGGAAGTGAGATGGTTTCCTAGAGAACGTCCAGATTTAACCAGCCAACTTCCACATTTTTGGGGGGAAGGGTAATGACTATATCTACACTGTGTTTTTTAAAAAATAAATGTATTCATTTATTTGTTTATCTACTATTGTGGTAAAATATACATAGCATAAAATTCACCATTTTAACCATTTTTAAGTCTGCAAAAATTCAGTGGCATTAGGTACAAGCACATTATTGTTCAACCATCACCACTCTCCATTTCCAGAACTTTTTCGTCATCCCAAACAGAAACTCTGTACCTATTTATTAGACAATACCTCCCTGTTCGAATTCCACTTTGGGAGGCTCCACCAATCGGTCTTTGGACACCATGTGGCATTTCCCCCCATCATGTCCAGAGTTAAACTTCCTTCTGTAGAGGCTTCTCACTTCCCCCTCCTTGAAAAGTTGCTCTTCACACCCAGGTAATAGGTTATTTTTGTCCTACGCTATTAATTTCTTTTAGTATCATAACTTAAAAAAAATTTTTTTTGCTTGCTTTGATGTTTGGGACAATAGTGGGAATGAGACATCAGAATTCAAACCTTATTCTGGCGCATTTATATGTCCTGCTGGTAAACTAATCTCGTGGTCTTGACTAGCAGCACCTGGAGCAAGCCCTGGGCTTGCTCTCTCCATAGTGAGACTCTGCTTGTCTGTCCACATGTGATTTGGGTCACATGGAGGACAGAGTGAAACACGATGGGCAAATCAATACAAACCCACTTGAAACACAAGTTCATTTATGAAGGCTAATACATTAAATAGAGACAGATCAATTTCAGGCACAGTCTATTCCTTGAGAACCTGTATTACTAACTCTTGCATAGCATGTCCTGACAGGTGATAGGTACCTCTTAAACGTTTACTGAAACAAACTTAGAATAAAATTCTTCTTTTGAAGAGATTTTATAGTAATATCTTATAGTATATAGGAAAGTTATACACTATAAGATATCTTGTATATAAAATATAGTATAGTATATAAAATATCTTAAAGGGTATCAGAAATACCTCATAGTGTACAAGAAAGCTATGTTAGAAAAGTGAGAAAGGAAAAGTATTTTCTATAAGCTTATTATATGTCAGGTAATTGTACTGCCTTGATGTTCATGACTTCATTTAATCCTTCCATTAACCCAGAAAGGTAGCATTGTCAATTATGCTCACCTCTTGGAGAGGCTAAAGAATTTGTGCAAGCTCACAGAGCAGTAGGCAGAGACAAAACTAGAATTCAAACTCAGATATAGCTCACTTGAATCCCTATTTTTCATTTCTATACTGAGATCCCTAAAACCATTCTAAAGTATAAACCGACAGTATGCTATTGAATTTTTCTCTTCTGTGAAATGGCTAGTTGAACTTTGAGCTCTTGACTGCAATCTGTGTGATGAAAGATGTAGGAAAGCTAGAGGAGCGGATGGTGGGTTAGAAAATTCAGAAGTGATCTGAGATACAGTCATATATCCCACCGAGCTTTTACACTTGGCTTGACATATTTCAACTACCTCATCCTAGAAACATTTAATATTGTTCTATACCCTGTGTTGGTGTTTTTCAAGATTTACCTCAATATGACTGATAAACAACTCAGATTCTAGACAACAATCCTTGTGTCTGTGGGATTTATAATGCAAGATTATTAACAGGACTTCCTGGAACCTGATCTGTTCTGGAGAAATCACATTGTCATAATTTAGATTCGCCAGTTTCAGCACGAGGCTGGTAATAAAAAATAACACTAGCACACAAAGTACAGTATAGAAAATTAGGCATAAAGAATGTTGAGAAATAGGTGAGTTTTAAGTTTTCAAAACATGTTTTTAGAAAAGCATATTTAAAATTTATATTAATTGAATAAACAGAGGGTTGCATTAAGTATTTACTGCCACTATTACATCAACTAAAAACATCTGGACTTGCCTGAGAGTAGAAAATATAATACTGAACATAAAATCCTAGAAATTCATGGATGTAAAGATGATAAATACATTTTGTTCACAAAGTCTTACTCCAAAAGTCAGAAATAATCAGTATGCTTGTAGTGTCATATAAAAAAGCTTCATGCAATTTCATGTGGCCATGCATGCAGCATGTGTACATTCCTGGGCCAGGGATCAAACCTGTGCCACAGCAGCGACCCAAGACACTGCAGTGACAACAAGAGATCTGTATCACATGGGAATCCTCCACGCAATTTTTTAAAAAAGACAATTGTATTTATAAGAAAAGTCTTGTGAATTTGCAGTTAGGGTGTGTCAAATACACCCTATCTTTGGTTGTATTTTCACCTGCAAAGCCAGAAAGACTCATCAGCTAGGGCCCTTTTTAAGAAGATCTATCATTTTACCCCATTTTTGCTAAATCTTCAAAAGTTTTTTTTTTTTTAACTGGCAGATTTGGAAATCCTCCTGCTCAGAGAGGAAATGACTTGTTCCATTAGAATACTGAAATTTTAAGCACATTCTTTTTCCCATTCATTATAATCCATACCACTGTGTCTGTATGGCATGGATTACAACACTGAAGACACCACAGTCGCTGCAGCCTTCCGCAGCTCAGGTGATTACACAATCACCATGCACAGGCACCGTAGAAAAACACAGTAGCTGCAATGACCACCTGTTTATCAAAGAGATGATCTCAAAAATCCAACAGATGGCTGACCGGGTGACTGAGCTGATGTGGTCCTCCCTCTCCCCTCATCATCACAAACAAATGGAAATATTACACACATTTACACGCGCGCGCGTGTGCGCGCACACACACACACACGAAAGAGTAAAAGGGAAGCACCAAAGTGCCAGCGAGAAAGAGAGAAACTTGAGAGTAGTAAAAATATAACTTAAGGAACTAGAGACTCAGAGGAGCAGCAGACACCAAATAAAGCCCTAGTCCATGGGGATTTTTGTATTACAACTAGGGATGTGATCTCTGCTATGTAAGATCATAATTACAACCAAGATCGCTGCACACAGGTGCCCATACTATGAAAGAGGAGCCAGAAAAATTAAACACACACACACACACACACACACACACACCCGACTTAGGAACAGAGCAGAGCACTTGCTGAGGTAAGGAGCAGACTGAAATACAGCTAAAGAGAGACCTTATAAGCCAGAAGAGAGACCAAAGGAAATATCCTAGAATGAAACAGGAAATCGGGGAGGAAGCACAGTCATGCTCATTTTATAGTGCTTTACTGCGCTGGGCAGATACAGCATTTCTTTAAAAACTGAAGATTTGGGGCACCCGACATTGAGCATTTGCTCATTTTGTGTCTCTGTGTCATATTTTAATAATTCTTGCAATATTTCACATACTCCAACAGTAAAAAGCTTATAACTGGCTAAAAGGTCAGATATTGATTAGCTCTTTTTTTTTTCCTAGTAATAAAGCATTTTAAATTAAGGTATGTATACTGCTTTTTTAGGCCTAATACTATTGCTTACTTAACAGACTACAATGTAGTGTCAACATAACTTTTATGTGTACTGGGAAACTAAAAAATTTATGTGACTTGCTTTATTGCAATATTTGCTTTATTGTAGTCTAGAGCTGAACCTGCTGCAGAGCCAAATGATTTTATAATGATTTTTTATGTTAAAAAAAACAAACTCTTTCACAACTATTCTAGAATCGAAAAAAGTGATCATGTTCCCCACTTCATTTTATAAAACTAATATTCCCTTAATACCAAAACTGATAAAGGATAGTATAAAAAAAAAAGTATGGCTTAATCTTATTTATTAACATAGACCCCCAAATCCTAATTACATGTTAAAAAAAACAATTTACCACTGTATTTTAAAAAGTAATACCTCAGAGTTCCTGTCGTGGCTCAGTGGTTAATGAATCCAACTAGGAACCACGAGGTTGCAGGTTTGATCCCGGGCCTCACTCAGTGGGTTAAGGATCCAGTGTTGCCGTGAACTGTGGTGTAGGTCGCAGACGCGGCTCGGACCTCACGTTGCTGTGGCTGTGGCATGGGCCAAAAGCTGTAGCTCTGATTAGACCCCTAGCCTGGGAACCTCCATATGTGGGTGCAGGCCTAAAACGACAAAAAATGAACAAACAAATTAATTAATTAATTAATTAATTTTAAAAAAGTGATACCTCATGAACGGGTCAGGTATGATGTCCCGCAAGGATACATGAGTTATTAGCATTAGAAAAATCTCCTGAAGTTACTTAACAAAATAACAAGTTAAAGGGTAATACTTATCAGATCTTCTTAATGATTTCAGGAAGACAATTACTAAAATTCTAGATCCATTCATGATAAAACAAACCATTTAGCACATTAGGAATGGACTGGCCCTTCCTTAACACAATAAAGGATATCTTAAAAAAACAAAAATTATAGCTAACATCCTACCTAATGGTCAAATGTCAGAAACTTTTGTGATTGTGAGGAAAAAAAAAAGGGTAAGATGCGATTTCAGTTACTTTTTAGCATTCTACTGGAAATCCTACATCAAACAATGAAAAAAGAAAGAAAAATCAGACAGTATGGAATTTGATCTTGGCATCTACTATGGTTAATACAAGAGAATGAATGGCTTCAGGGAAGGACCTGTCCTTTTTAGATTTTCTTGCTAAACCACCAGTGGGGAGGTGAGGGCTTGGCCCAACAAGAGCAACGGCAATGAAAAAAACTCAGTCTCTGTGTTTAAAATAAAGAATATTTGGATCTGAAAAAAACAAGACAGAAAGACGGGAGAAGAAGAGATAGCAATATTGCTAGAGGCCAGAGCCCATATTTAGAAAGAGTTAAAGAATCTAGGGGCCAGGTCTTCTTAACATTCCATAATTAAGATATTTGAAGTTTCATGAATAAGTGTCTCTGCTGTGACAAAATATTCAATAAAGATTTGTACAAGTGGTAACCCTTTCCGGGAATGATTGTTTTTTTTCCTTTTAGTGCCACACCTATGGCACATGGAAGTTCCCAGGCTAGGGGTCAAATCTGAGCTGCAGCTGCTGGGCTACACCACAGTCACAGCAACATCTACACCACTGCTTGTGGCAATGATGATCCTTAACACACTGAGCAAGGTTAAGGATCGATCTTGCAGCCTCACAGACATATCGGCTTCCTTTTTTTTCTTTTTCTCTCTCTCCCTTTTTTTTTTTTTAGAGCCGCACCTGCAGCATATGGAAGTGCCCAGGCTATTTGAATCAGAGCTACAACTGCAGGCCTATGCCACAGCAACGCAGAATCCGAGCTGCATCAGTGACCCACACCACGGCTCACGGCAATGACAGATCCTTAACCCACTGAGTGAGGCCAGGGATCAAACCCAAGTCCTCATGGATCCTAGTCCAGTTCCGTTCCGCTGAGCCACTATGGGGAACTCCTACATTGGGTTCTTAACTTGCTGAGCCACAACAGGAATTCCCACAATTTTTTTTTTTTATGGAACTTAAAAAAAGAAAAGAAACCACCAAGAATGAATTCCCTATCTAGCTCAACATGACACAGAGTAGGTAAGACATGACAAAAGACAGTCTCAAATCTGAAATAACTCAGCAATTAAAGTAGCCCAAGAGAAAGCATAAGAATTTGGGGCATTACATAGCAAGACACACAGAACAGAAGTTCCAGCAGTTTTACAGCTATACGAAAGGTCTAGAAAACCATGGTGCTGTAAGTAGCAGATGATTTTAGAAAAAAAAATGTAAAGGGAATATGAAAAACCCTTGTAATCTGATGCCTGCTGATTGTGAGGTTGGTTACTAGACAATCTGTTGCTAAGTGACAAGGATGCCAGGAAAAGGGAAAGTTTTCAAGTGTGAAAGTTGCACTGGAAGCACTAGAATTTACTTACAGAGATTTTTTTAAATTGAAGTATGGTTGATTTACAATATTGTTTATTTTCGGGTTTATAGCAAAGTGATTCAGTATATATATATAATTCAATATATATTCATATTATTTTCCATTATAGGTTGTTACAAGATATTGAATATTGTTCCCTGTGCTATATAGTAAACCCTTGTTGCCTATCTATTTTGTGTATAGTCGTTTGTATCTACCAATCCCACACTCCTAATTTATCCCTCCCCCACCTATCCCTTTGAGAATCATAAATTTGTTTTCTAGGTCTGTGAATCTGTTTCTGTTTTGCATATAGATTCCTTTTTTTTTTAGATTCCACATATAGGTGATACAACATCTGTCTTTCTCTGCCTAATTTCACTTAGTATGATAGGTCCATCCATGTTGGTGCAAATGGCAATATTTCATTCTTTTTTATGCTTGAGTTTTATATATATGTAAAGCATGCCACATCTTCTTAAACCAATCATCCATTGATGGTCACGTCCCAGGTTTTGGCTATTGCAAATAGTGCTGCTGTGGACATTGGAGTGAATGAATCTTTTCGATTTAGAGTTTTCATCTTTTCTGGATATAAGCTCAGGAGCTGGATTGTCAGGTCATATGGAAGCATCATTTTTGTTTGTTTAAGGAACCTCTGTACTGTTTTCCATAATTATTGCACCAATTTACATTCTCACCAGCATGTAGGAGGAGCCCCTTTTTCTACACATCTTCCCCAACATTTATCATTTGTAGACTTTTTGGTAACAGCCATCTGACCAGTGTGAGACGATACGTCACTGTGATTTTTGTCTGCATTTCTCTAATAATTAGTGATGTTGAGCATCTTTTCATGTGCTGTAGGCCATCTGTATGTCTACAGAGAAAGTTTTTATTTTCTCTCATGATTTGAAATATCTCATCAGAGTGGACCACTGTCTAGAGAATACTGAATATGAAAAAAATAAAATAAATTCTTCCGGGACTTCCAATTTCTCAGTGACTAAATATTTTATTACCAGAATACCTATTCAGTCAAATTAATGTCAAGGTACCAATCAGTTATCTTAAAAAATTAATCCCACAGTAATCATTTAGCTTGAACACAGAATAACTTAAGGATATTAATATGAATTACAAATAGTTCTCATTATGATCAGAAGGGACTATTATTCTTTTGTTGCTATTTTGAGCATTCAAATCTCCTATTTCTACAAAATTATCTTATAATAGTAGAAGCATAAGCTCTAGTCAAATCAACTTTGGCAATATGAATATCTAGGAGTTACAGCAAGTCTTCAAATGAATGCTTTTTAAATTGTTGCCAAAACATGGGGGACATTCTAATTCCATAAGATGTGCTCCTATTTCTTGTGAAATCTGATTACTTATTAATATAACTAGGATGTACTTTTCTGTTTACACTTTGCTTAACTTCTCTGCCAAGCTTGCATTGCAGTTTGATGTTCTCTACAACAAACAGTATTTCTACATCAACAAGACTATTGCTTTTTATCACTTTTTACAATATAAAATAGAATGCTTAGCCTATTAGCCAAGACTTCTTGGTATGTTCTTGCAGCTCTATTCCAGAACATTCCTAATACAGCTGGGAACGGATCTCTTACATTAAAGCAGCTAACAGAAGTTATCTCATTCCTTCTATCACAGGTAAACCACAAAATTAGTCACAGTTTCTGTACTAAAGGCTCTTTCCAGTAAAAATGGACATTCCATGCAACAAGGACTCATGTATAATAAATATCTTAGGATGATCAGTGAAGTAACTTTTATATAAATATCTTAAACGAATTACTGTGTTATTTTTTTTAGATGAGCAAGCAGTCAGCACTTTCTTCTAGTGTAAATATTTCAGGAATTTGTTTCTTCTCTCATCTCTTGTACATTAACAGAGCAGCACATTAAAGACTTCCCCAAACCCCAATCACTAATAAAGAATGATAATATTGTAACACGCTCCCGACTCTAAATCAATGTTCATGATGGATGAAAAATACAAATACCAAGTCAAGTTGCAATAAATTCCTCATTGCTGTCAAAACCATGATCTTTTCCTACTTTTCTACTTTGTACTGAGTATATCATCTCACAGTTCCAATCCTTCTGACATTCTAATCTACACTTTAGTTTACTGGTTCCCTGCCCTCCCTCCCTCACCAAGCCACCAAGACTGGGCTGGAACGGTATCTCTGTGTCACTGGCAGTGACACAGAAAATGGTGAAAAAATTGACGAGTTATTATTGGATCTCCCACAAGAACACATGGTGAGTTAAATTTATGTGGGAAAACATAACAAAACCAAACAAGTAGTGTACCCAGAGGAACACAGAGCTGAATGGACTTCAGACAAGGAGTTTGCTTCCTGGTATTTCCAAATCCCATTCCCCACCACTTTTGCTCGGATGCCCTTAGGTTGACACTGCAGCTTCAACTTCTTATCTAAGACCAGTAATCATGGTGTCATGCAATCCGCCTCATGTCTGCCTTCCTCCTTAGCGAGGCAGGCAAACAACAGCATCTCTCCCGGAACTGGGACAGACAACCCTTTCAAAATAACTGGATGAATCATGCCTACTTCATATCCTGAACAAATCTAGGTCCACTTCCAACAGTCGACTAACAATAACCAGAAAATACATGCAGAACTAGCTCCATCATGGTCTCTCCTGTTAACTGTTTCTATCTCAGAGGACAAGTTAAACTCCAGGCCAGTGAAAAACATACAGTTTTAAAACAAATCACTTAAATCTCCAGTTCTGTTGGCTTTATCTCCTAGAACTTACAGAAGACCTCGAAATATACAAGAATAGGAAGACTATTTTTTTTTGTCTTTTTTGTCCTTTTATGGCCACACCTGTGACATATGGAGGTTCCCAGGCTAGGGGTCTAATTGGAGCTATAGCTGCTAGCCTACCCCACAGTCACAGCAACATGGGATCCGAGCCGTATCTGTGACCTACACCACAGCTCAAGGCAACTCTGGATCCTTAACCCACTGGGCGAGGCCAGGGATCGACCCGCAACCTCACGGTTCCCCCCGTCGGATTCATTTCCGCTGCACCACGACGGGAACTCCACTAATGGGTTTTTTTAAGATTCAGTGTCGATTAATCCTTTCTTTTTCTTAAGATGTAAGCTCTCTTGCTTAAATAGAAGTAAAGTACTAAAAAATGGTATCTTTGACTCTGCAATATTTCTTCCTTCACTAAGTTTGGAGGTTCATAGAGCAGAAAACTAAAACCACTGTACAAGGAGGAAGAGTGATGAAGAATATCAATATACCTACTGTGATTGCATGTTAAATCTATGCTTGATTCTCCTGGCCAAAAAAAAAAAAAAAAAAATGAGGTGTATAACCGAATGTGTTATGTAACCTCATTGTCTGACTGAAGGAATAAAAGGAAGCACATTGATTCTTAAGAAGAAAATATTTTCCTGGTTCTAAATTCCAAAGGCCAATTTTTACAAAGAGATTTTAAACGATATACAGAACAACATCTTCAACTGTCATTGGATAATTTCTTAGTAAACTTTTACAGGCCTCATTTTTTAAACATAATTTGATGAGAAACAATAATTTTTACAAAGCAATATTTTATACTCAACTCAAAACTGGTCTTGAACTAAGACAATGGGAATGGAGAGAAAAGAATGAATAGGAATTAGTAGTGACTATGGGGAAGCAAGGATTTGAAAAAGGAGATACTGCAACCACTTTTCCTCTGTTTTATCTTTCAATACTGACATTCCTCTTCCCATTTGTACACTTTCTCTAGACCAGTGTTCCTCAGTGGGTGTTTTATGGACCAACCTGTCAGTCTGAAAACAATCACCGATATGCAAAAAAGGTCCATTCTGAAACTGAGAGTCAGTGCTTAAAACTTTTATAGCAATTTGATAGAATTGTTTTATGAATGCTGAATCTAATAATTTAAAATTCAAGCCTAGACTTTTAGTGCCTTTAATTTTTCTTACTTTTATTTTTCTAGTAAGTCGTTGCTCCTGTTTTGTAAAAGTAAGATTCTGTAATGGTTTGAAAATTTAAAAATCAAAACAAAATTGGCCCTTCACCATAGATAGAAAATACTACTCTAGATAGATCTCTTTTTTCTCAAATTTCGGTGGCCTTATACCATCCTCATTAGTCTACCATATCTGCACAATAACTTTATCATTTATTCAATAACTTTCTTTAAAGAAAATTACATTTTATTTAAATACATTTATTTTTAACTGATACTATATGACCACCATAAGTACTGTAATTACCTTGTAAACAGAGAATAACTATAAGCAAATATTATGAAAAGAATGCTACTCAGTTAAAAAATAATAAAATAATGATTTTCATGCACTAATGAAAAGTTAAGTGGTTTGCAAAAGTGTAAATAAGAAAAAAAACCTGTTTTTTTATTCTTATCATTTGAAAATGAATACTCGATTCGATGCTGCTTAGTTCAAGATAAAGATGAGCTATCCAAAAGATATTTAATGGCCTCAGGAAAGGTTGGATACTAAGAATTCCTAATCAAAATGAGGTAGGTGTTTGCTTCACAAATTCTATCCTCCCCGGTCATCCCCCGAAGTAAAACACACCCAAACCTTCTCAGTGGCTCAGGTTATTTGGTAACACCCAGAAGAGTGATTTTTCAAAGGGTTTCTTTTCCCTGAATCATGGCCATCTGATTTTAGAAAATATTTATGAAAACCTTTTATCAAGTGACCCTTTCATAATTTTGAACATCTTTTCATGAAGTTCTTGAGTTGAAATGTCTGAAGAAACTACAAGTTTTTAACGAAGTACTGTTAGAATGAGTGTAAGTTTCAGAACTTGTTCCCAGGATCCTGACGTTATCATGTACAACCATGGAAAATATAATAACTACTAAATATTGCACTCTTAATATGGCCACTTTGCTAAGTGCCCAACAAATACAGATATAGATATAGATCTGGCACTTATATATTATATAATCTCACTTTATGTACATACATTATATATAATGAGATTTTCCATATTCCATATTAAATTATATTGTATAATATCATATATATGTGTGATATGTATAAAATCTCATTTAATTCTTTCCTTTTTTTTTTTTACCTGCGGCATATGAAAGTTCCCAGGTTAAGGGTCGAATTGGAGCTGCAGCTGCTAGTCTATACCACAGCCACGTGGGACCCGGGCCACTTCTGTGACCTAGGCTGCAGCTTGTGACAATGCCAGATCCTTTACCCACTGAGCAAGGCCAGGGATCAAACCCACATCCTCGTGGATACTAGCCAGGTTCTTAACCCGCTGAGCCACAATGGGAACTCTTCACTTAATTTTCTCTTGATGGGAACTCTGGGCTCAAAGAGATGTAGTGACCTCATTCATTCAACATTCAACAAATATTTGTTGACTGTTTACTGTGCACCAGGCATCATTCCAGGCACTGAGATAACAGAGACAAACAGAATGGACACAGATAGGTCATTTGTGTCCTAGTGGTTGTTGGAAAGAGAGGAGAATAAATAAGATAATTTCTGAAAGTGATAAACTATGAAGAAAGCGAGTGTGTGGGTGGTTGAGGAAGGCTTATCTGAAAAGGGGCATTTGAGGTGAGGTCTGAATGCTGAGAAGCAGCCATGTGAACCCTGGAAAGGAGCATTCCAGGCATAAGAAAATTTCCTGCAAAGCCTTGAAGACAAGAACAAGCCTGGCATGTTCAGGGAAAACAAAGAATGCACGGCTATAACCTAGCGTCACTTAGGTCCTTGTGGCCATGTTAAAGAGTGTGGAAGTTATTCTCTGCAATGGGAAACACTCGAAGGGTGCTAATTAAAGGAGCAACATAATCTGATTTCAGTTCAAATACACTCTCTGGATGCTATGCGAAGAGTAATGTACAAACGGTAAACGTGCGGGGTGATGCAACATGCAAAGTGCTGCTGACTCAGGCGAGAAGTTAGGGTGGCCTGGACTGGAGCGGCAGTGGAGAGAAGTGGATGGATTTGGGGATAGATTCGACAGGACTTCCCAACATGTGTGAAGAGTCAGGGTGAGGGAAGAGAAGTCGGACACGCCCCTCAGTTTTGGTATGAGCAAGTTTCCTCTGGCTTCACAGCTAGAGTGGCAGAACCCGAGGTCTGGTTCTGCAGCTGCTCTGGACGCCATGCTTTCTTTCCGTCCACACTGAATCGAAACCCAATATTACAGCCCCCACCTTCCCCAACAACTAATCCCAAATTCCAAGCATTGGGCCTTGGAAGAGCCTGGACTCAAGCCCTAGGTGTCAGGCTGCCCAGGGTCTAGATTCTCATCACAACCAGAGAAGAAGAAGTTTGAGGCTGGCATCTGAGGATATATGCAAAGGGGCTGTCCCTGAAGACCCCGTGTTAGAGAAACGGCCACCCTTTTCTGTTCTCATTCTTATTTTCTTAAAATCCTCACCCGACACTCCTTCCCTGGCCCTTCAGGGTCCCCCCAGGCAGCTAGTCCCACCTCTGTGTGGGCTCATGCACACACATAAGAAGCATATAAAGCCCTCTTATTGTCTCGGGACCTACCAGAGCATACCCACCTGTCGGAGAAACTGCTCTAGACGATTCCTCCCACTCCTGTGGAAAAGATGAAGAAGAAGCAGCAGAAAGTGGCAAGAGAAATTGGAGGGAGTTCCCCTTGTGGCACAGTGGAAACAATCTAACTAGGATCCATGAGGATGTGGGTTAAATCCCTGGCCTCGCTCAGTGGGTTAAGGATCCAGTAGTGCCATGCACTGTGGCATAGATCTCAGACTTGGCTTAGATCGGGTGTTGCTGTGGCTGTGGTGTAGGCCAGCAGCTGCAGCTGTGATTTGATCCCTAGTCTGAGAACTTTCACATGCCACAGGTGTGGCCCTAAAAAGCACACACAAAAATTTATTTATTTACTTATTTATTTATTTTTTTTTCTTTTAGGGCCAAACCCGCAGCACATGGACGTTCCCAGGCTAGGGGTCGAATCGGAGCTACAGCTGCCAGCCTACACCGCAGCCATAGCAACGCAGGATCCGAGCCACGTCTGAGACCTACACCACAGCTCACAGCAATGCCAGAGCCTTAACCCACTGAGCGAGGCCAGGGATCGAACCCGTAGCCTCACAGATCCTAGGTGGGTTCATTAACTGCTGAGCCACGAAGGGAACTCCCAAAAAAAATTTTTTTAAAAAGAAAAGTCAGAGGATGAGTTTCAAATATGAGAGAAGATTTTCTGGCATCAACCATCACAGAGAGACCCAGCAGTGAGACAGCTGGAAGAGAACATTCATTTGGACTAATGGGAGGAAGGTTTCAGAAGGGTAGACAGCGGATTGAGAGGTTAAAGGGAGGCATAGCAGTGGCACCCGAGTATAAATTAGACTTGCAGGCAGTCTGAGAGACAGTGTCTAAAAAATGGAATAACTCTGCAGCCTAAGGGGGAAGCGGGACTAAGAAGAATAACCTTAATATGAGGCATCTATGCAAGCACTTTTAAAGTGTTATGCAAATATAAAGGTTATTGATATTTGACCTTATCATATGCTGCTTTTCGCTTATTTTTTACCTCAGTGCCCTCTTTCCCTAAGCAAATTCTAAGTGAAATAAGAGATCATGTTTAATGCTTTTTGGTATCACTAACACAATGTCCTACACAGAGAGGTCAGTGAAAATGAGGTCACTAAAATGTCAAGTAAAAATACACGGAAGTGTTCAGGTTATTGTCACGCATACATACACACATCCCTAGGAATTTCTTTACTATACTGTATGCTACTTGAGGAGAGGCACTGAATTCTATGTTTCTTTGCATTTGTCACTAATATTTACCCTGGAGCCTTGAACCTGTAGCTACTCAATTAAAATTTATTATAGATTCCAATTACTTCCATTAGTCGTCCTTCAGTGCCAACTTCAAGGGGCAAACCGTCTTTTGGCAATAACCAAAATTACAATGTAATTACATTAAATTGCATCCAAATACATGGATTATTCCATCCCCCTCCCAATGAAATCTAGATGTGCTGCTTCACCCATTAAAGTACCCCTTTATCAAGGTTTCATTAATCTCCAGGAGGTACCACTGTGCTCATTAACTAAATGTGAGGTAGGCACATAAGCTACTTTGGATTCCACTTAATAAACTGGAGCAATTTAAAGGAATGACTCATATCTTGTGAAAAGAAGCCAACATGTAACTAGTTTAACCTGCTAGAGATCTGTGGGTGAAAGCACCCATAAAGTGAGGGGAACTGGGGATAGAAGCCTGAGTCCCTGTGCCAACCCTTTCAAGTGCAGCAATTATTTACCCTAAAAAAGTTCCGAACTGACTTTTTAAAAACTTTAAAAAGCCATTTCCAATGTTTATAGAATACATAAAAAAATTAAGTTGCGGAGTTCCCGTCATGTCTCAGCAGAAACAAATCTTACTAGCATCCACGAGGACACAGGATCTATCCCTGGCCTCAATCAGTGGGTTAAGGTTCCAGCGTTGCCGTGAGCTGTGGTGTAGGTTGCAGACACAGCTCGGATCCTGCATTGCTGTGGCTGTGGCCAGCAGCTACAGCTCCGATTGGACCCCTAGCCTGGGAACTTCCATATGCCATGAGTGCGGCCCAAAAAAGATTAAAAAAAAAATCAAATTGCCCAATTTACTGCCTAGATTTAGATTTTTTTATCTGCAAATTTATTTTAGCAACTATCTGAATTAATATCCTTTTTAATCCACTAGCCCAGATTCACGTGATTTCCTTTCCAGAATTATGAGCAGTGCTTTAAAGCCATTTGCAATAGCAAGGAAATAAATTACGCAATGGATAATTTTCCACCTGGTTATTTTCAATATATGGATTATCATTTGGACTTCTAACTCTGCACATTTACACTTTATTTAGTATACTTAAAAATGCTTTTCAGAAAGGAGTGATATTAGGCCACTTTTGTTAATGGGCTACTCAACATAATAGACCAGTTATTATAACAGATAATCAGGGAAATTACAGGTGCTTCTATATTATTACACAGAAAAAAAATGATTTATATAATATTAATTACTATAGACTGGGTTTATTCTACAACTTACAAAGTTACTATAGTTAAAGAAATGAATAGACACAATTTTAGATATTTAGATTCTATAATCAGTATAGTCTGAAGGCTAAGTGATGTAGTTTCCTTCATCTGAAAATGACATCATCTATTATCCTCTTAGGTTAATAAGCTTCTCAAAGATGGGAATGATGATCAATATTTACTGAACACCCACTCTATCTGCTTTTTATGTAAGTCTCTTATTTAAACCTTCACAACACACTTCTAAGGTGAATACAATCCTCATTTTGCAGATGAGAAAAGTGAATTTTTAAAGTATAAATAACTCATACAAGAGAAAATAACTAAAGGAGTCTTCAGCTACTGTCTAAAGACAAGTTTGTTTGCCCCACACGTCCAAGTTATTTCACTTAAACAAAAGATCTTCAACTAAACAACAAAGACACACTCCCAAAAAAAAGCAAAATAAAGTTTCTACTAGAATCAAAACATCTCTATTCCCTACCCAGCTATGACCCCAAATAGTCATTTGTAAATATCTTTTTTTCTTTTTTCTCTAAAAAGGTCACTAAACTTATTTTATATCTTAATGTATGCTGCACTCAGAGTATGTATTAAGTCATGGCCTATTCGAGGTGGGGAGCATACAAGGATCGATAAGACACAGCCGTTCCCTCAAAGATTTTACAGCGAGAGGAACGCCAGGAAAACAGGTGGCTCTGAAATAAGGGGTCTGACGTTCACAGAGTGTTGGGGAGTCACATCAAAGGGAACCTCCACCACGCTGGTGTGGGACGCCTATGCTGATTTCTCAAAGTAAATGTTAGTCAGCTGACAAACTGGAGACAGAGGATATCAGGAAGCCAGGAAATCATATCAGAAGCACCAAAGTGAGAAAGCAGCAGTTATCTTCTGCTAACTGAAAGTATTTTTTTTAGCTTTTTTTTTTTTTTTTTTTCGGTGGAGGCAAGGCATGTGGAAGTACCTGGGCCAGGGATCGAACCAGCACCATAGCAGCGACCCGAGCCACTGCAGTGACGCCACCAAATCCTCACCTGCTGCGCCACAGAACTCCTGAAAACATCTCAGTACCACTGACGTATAGAATACAGAGAGGTTGGTGGTCAAGGAGGAAGGAGGGGCAGTAACAAATGACATCGGAAAGCTAAATCAGGACCAGTTCCCAAGAGCCCTGAAGAGCCCACTGCAGCATTTGCATCCTCCAAGAGGTGATGCAGAGGCACTCAAGGATTTCAACCAGGGGAGTGAAAAGACTGGACTTATATTTAAAATAGACCTTGAAGAGGACAGCCTGATGAGTGGAGAGAAGAAGGGCAAGATTAGATAGGGGAACAGGTGAAAGGCCTCCACAATAGCCCAGGTGAGATCATGATAAAGTCCTTGCCTACAGTAATGGCAGCAAGAATGGAGTGAAAGGTAAATTCCAGAGACATTGAGAAGGTAGCATGCAGGAGACTTAGTAAATCACTGGACGTGGGAGTAAAGGAAAGCTGAAGAAGGCATCCAGAATTGTTCCTTTTAATGACCTGCACCAGTGAGCCAACAACAGTGTCATTCATTAAAAAGAGTGACTACCAGGGAAAGAGTAGTCTTCTTTAAGGGGAGCCTAGGAGTTCATGCTTAGACGCAAGTTGGCAATTAAGAGATGTCCACATGGAGTTCCCGTTGTGGCGCAGTGGTTAACGAATCCGACTAGGAACCATGAGGTTGCGGGTTTGATCCCTGCCCTTGCTCAGTGGGTTAACGATCCGGCGTTGCCGTGAGCTGTGGTGTAGGTTGCAGACGCGGCTCGGATCCCGCGTTGCTGTGGCTGCGGCGCAGGCCAGTGGCCACAGCTCCGATTAGACCCCTAGCCTGGGAACCTCCACATGCCGCG